>JBBPCX010000115.1:107867-124969 GCA_037974365.1 Hydrocynus forskahlii | reverse complement strand
AGGGAGACATGCGTCAAGACTCTTCTCAGTCTCGGCCCCCCAGTGGTGGAACGAACTCCCTCTTCCTATCAGATCTGTGGAGTCCCTCGCCGTCTTCAAGCATTGCCTGAAGACCCACCTCGTCAAGGAGTACCTTGGTGACTAACTATCTCTCTCGTTTCGCTTGCTTACTACTAAACAAAATATATTAAAAAATCCCCCATCCCTTCCTTTGTCTTACCCTCTGACTTTCTTTGATAGGTGTTGTGTAGGTATCATTTGACAGGTGTTGTTTAGGTGTGCCGAGCATGCAGTATCTTAGTTGAATGGTAGATATTGACTTATGTTCTGCTTTACAGGTCTAAGATACAGTTGTGGACTATTTGAACACTGATGTATGTCGCTCTGGATAAGAGCGTCAGCGAAATGCCGTAAATGTAAATGTAAAACACTGCTAGAAGTACATCAAAGGTAATTATTGCCAATTTGTTTAAGAGTGAACAAGAGATTTGTTTTCTCTGAATGAGTCAAATTTTGTAAACACTGCATCATTTCTCTTATTCTGATGTTTTGTCATTTGCTTTAAAATTATGCTTTGAGGTACGATATTTTCATTTGGAAATTAGGACAAATATTGACGGTAGATCTTAAAAACTAAGGCAAAGCTATTCAGTTTGAAACTTGCACCTAGAGAAGAGAAAACTTTTTTTTTTGCGGTGATCTTTTATATTTTCCAGAGTTGTGTGTCATATATAAACTTTTCCATATGTCTTAACCATTAACACCGCATACTGCTTTGTAGTATGCACATGCAGCACTATAATCTCATGATTAAATCATTCTCTGATGTAACTGTCGTTTCTGGTTTGCCAGTTAGATAGCTTTATTTTTTAATGGCCAGTTTTCCAGATTTGCTCTCCTGATCTTTTCTAAATGAAGGCAAACCTAAATTTTCCACTGTAACCAACATTATGATACAGATATGAGGTTCTGATACAGATATGAGGTTTATGATACAGATATGAGGTTCTGTAAAATGTCTTCTTTTAAGTAGAGAAGTGGATGCGGGCACAGAACTCAGTGAAATTAAGCGTAGTATCATTTAGTTGAATGCAGTGGCCATTCATGGGATTAGCTACATGTGGTTGAGTGCTGATGTTTATGATATTAAACCTGGCCTTGAATGACTGATTTGAGTAGTGGTTTGAGGACCGGCTTCAATGTTCTGCAAGGCAGAGGAGGGTGAGGGTACTCTCACTACTTATCACTGGAAATACCTCTGAAAGGCTTAAGCTGATCTAATGTTGCTGATGGCAGGTAATCATGATATGCTGATGATTTGCTAATGCCGCACTATTTCAAAATGGATCCCCCCCCCCCCAATTCTCCTCCAATCTTGCATTCCTCGTCTCTACGATGGGGACAATCATATTCCATGTTTGTTTGTACGCAGAATAATCCATGTGTGTGTTTGGTTTCGACCTCGGGGATTAAAACACACTCGGCGTAACAGCAAAAACAAAGCCCCAATGTTCGTACATTTTTATCCTTGTCCTAAAGATAGGGAACAACATGGAGCCGTCGGCTATGCGGCTCTAGCTTAATGAGATCTCTGCCCTGCGGTGATGAATAAGGAATTGGAATTTTTTTTATCCACTTTAGGTTTGTCAAAATTCCTTAAGCCACAACGTTCACTTTTATAGGGAGCGGTATAGAGCAGGAGGGCGATTTGGGATTTTACTCTGTATATTAGATATGAAATGCAAGAAGGTTCAGTGCAGGTAAGTGTTGCTGTGGGCTTTCTGTTAAGTGAGGGGTGAGATCACATTAGGACAGCCACGTTCACATATCCTAAGGAGCAAAGTTTGTTTTGGAACATCTTGCTGTTGTTATTGTCAGTGGGTACTCTGTGACTTGCAGTGAAGGGTCAGTTTAGAGGGGTCAAAAATCATATTTAAAATGAAAGATTTTGAGGTATATTATGTTTCAAAACACACTGGTCATTACCTAGTGCATACAGTCCATACATAGAAAATATGTTGCAAAATATTAAATTCATTATTTTGTGATGTCATGAAACTGAATCTGCCTATTCAGCAGCATAAAACCACACAAAGCCATAAGGGGACCTTATGACAAATACATGAAAAATCCAGCACATGGTTCCTTTAAATTCAGGGGGACAGTAGCCTATCATGACTGTCAGAACAAACCTTTTTTTCAGAATATCTTCAAATGAAAAATTTTAAGACAAAAAGGGGGTGGCATGATGGAGTATGTTCTCCCTGTGTCCGTTTGGGTTTCTATCGGGTACTCCGGTTTCTTCCCACAGTCCAAAGACATGTCAGGTGAATTGGAGATGCTACATTTCCATTAGGTATGAGTATGTGAGTGTGTTTGTAAGTGGTGTCTACCCTGTGATGGACTGGCAACCATTTCTAAGTCTTTCTCTGCTTTTCACCCTATGTCTGCTGGGACAGGATCCATCAACTTTAACCCTGGTTCAGGTAATGGACGGATGGACCGATGAATGGAAAATGAATGAGCCAGTAGAAACAGTCCAAAAGACCATTTACATGAACTTACTCTGAAAATTATGAAGGCTGTTCCTTTCTCTTGTAAAGGTACTTATTTTGGAGATGGTGGTTTGGAGGTTTTTCTCCTGCAAAGATATCTTTTGTACTAATGCAGTTTCTGTCTCAAAAAGTCTAAAGTTTCCATACCACATATTTTGTTATCATTAATGCCCATTTTCCACAAACTCTTTTCAAACTTCTCCTCATTGCAGATTGGCCTGTGTTCTGCTTCTTTCTGTGCTCAAAAACTCCTTATAACATCTATGCACATGGGTGGGGCTAATCTGAAGATAGACCTAATTAACATATATGGTACATCATCATACTGTCACGTCCCTAGTGGCCACTGTTGTTTAAGTTTTGTATTAGACTTTTGCTTTGACCCTGGGGGTGGCTAGCAGCAGATGGTTTGTTTTAGTTTCTGTTATAAATAGCATGCTTTGGGTTTCTGTCTTGGTCGGTTCACCCTCACCTTTGCCATCACTGTTTTCTAGAGTGTCTGTTCAGTTTCGTTTTGGAGTTAGGGCCGTTGAGCCTTTTGCTTTGTGAGTTTTCGAAAAATAAAAGAGAAGTGAATCATGATGAAAGTCTGCTCGTGCGTCTCCCAGCTGAACGGGCACACCCACAACGTGACAGATGAACAGACCCACCAAACAAACGCAGCAGACTTTGCCACGGGTCTGAGGGAACCCGTGGCTGACTCGAGGAGAAGGTGGTGCGAGAGCCAAGATGAGGAATGGCTCCTGGCCGAGCTCTCGCCACTTTCGCAAGAGCTGATAGCGCGAGACATGGCTGCCTACAGTGAAGAGAGCCAGTGGGGAGGAAGCGGGCAAGGAAGCCCGCCTTGAGCAAACCGGCAAAGGCACCGGCCACGAGGGCTAGAGTCCCTTACGCTCTTCCAGTCCTCCCGCTGGCTCCGGGGGCGATTAGGCAGTATGTAGAGGAACAGCAGAGCCAGTTGGACAAGCTCGCAAGGCTGGTCGCAAATAAATGTTAATTAAGCAATATTAATGAATTTAATGAAAACTGTTAGGTCCATGGGTGGTTAGATCTTTTCACTGATTTAGATTTTTTTCGATTTAATTTATCACACACATGCATACACAGACAAACACACACAGAGATACACACAAAATGTTCCTCAACTACGTTTTCAAAGCAAACACCAACTTACATAATGAATCTTGCATCTTAAGGATGCATTATCAATCTCCTCCAGAGTGTAATGGTAGGTAGACTGCTCTAATGTATGATTTATGCTCCATCATGTGGTTGAGCATTTGAATCCTCTATGTAACATGCTTTCATATTGGGGCTGTTTAATGACCTGAAGAGTTGCATGTGCACAAGCACACTATCCTTTACGAATGGATCGTATGGAAATACATCTTATTAATGCTGCCCAAGGTTACATGAAGTGCCAGCCTGCATTACGTTTGGTTAAGTACACTGAGTCTGAGCACAGTAAGCATGCACTGAACTTGACTTGCTTTAAGACATCAGAACAAAAGAAAACCAAAAAAAAGCAGCTGATGCTTTCTTAGAAAATATGACAGAAAAATGACATACTCATGCAATTCATATTATGCACAGCTGAACATCTAACTGCACATTGCTTTTAAAGTAAAGGTGCCAGAAAAGGTTATTCTGAGTGAGATGTGTAAGTATGGGAAACCTTTTAGAAGTTTGAAGAACCTCCACAGGATGTAAAGGTTCTAAAGCACATTCTTCCCTAGAACTGTGCTTCCAAACCAAGAATTTGTTGATCATTTTTTGGTAAATGTGCTCTATAGGATCTACTGGACCATTTTTTCTTCCATTAAAGCTGTCATGGGCGATGAAGGCAGCGTGCAGACAAGCCGTTATGTAAACAAGCTCTTTATCGTGCTGCCCTGCGCTCCAGGGCTGTGGAGAAGACAACAGCGTCGTCTCAGCCCTCATTCAGAAGGGATGCCAGTTAGGCAGATGGTGTGGATCCATGTGACCGACCCATTCGACCCTAACCACCCCCCTCTTTTGCCCACTGTGCTGTTTGTGTGCCGAGGGCAGGGTTTTTTAGGGATGACTGGGCTTACGCCTGTGCTCCGAGATAGCCTGCTGTGTCCAGTGGGCAGAAGCAGAGACCCAATACAGCCAGTTCAAAACACTACCTTCAACCCCGCTGCTCCTCTTGATAAGGTTATCACTAATTATGTCATTAACACATAACACTGTTTGGGTCGCATGCTGAGTCAAACATGTGGAGGACTGTCTGTAATCGAACACACATATTGTCACTGTCGTAATTGTAACTCCTTTTTTCTTTTAAATTAAGCTGTAAAGTCAGTCTGTTTTGAATGAATTGTTTTTGTGATGTCACAAAAATCATTTGCCTGAAGCTATAAGGCAATTTTGAATGACAGGGAAGCCTGTTAGAACAGAGGTCATTTACAATGATCAGTCGTAAAAAAGAACAGTTGGAAAAAGTTTTGTTCTAAAGGGTAAAAAGGGGTTGGAAAATGGAAATGTGAAAGGGAATTAAAAGTGTTTGGAACATGAAATCAGCAGAGGAAAAGTAGAGGAAAAAATACATGAAACTGTAGGATACAGAATCTCTAAAGTTACAAGTGTAGAGTTTGTTGCATCAGTGATAGTTGACTGGTATTGAATTGGAGTCTGCCTCGCACTGTCATAGTACAGAAATTCCCTTGATTTGTATCTAATTTCAGCCAGAGTGCCTTTTAGCTGTGGTGCCTTACTGATACCGAACGGTAGCCTTACAGATTCAAATAAGCCATGTCACAGGGGCATTGCACAACACAGTCTTCCCAGCAAGTACATCGAGTACAGTGCAGTGAAGCATGCGCTGACCCACTTACTAAAGCCTCATCTCACCTTGGTGGTCTGCATATAGCTGTGGGTTTTTCCTTTTCGAGCAGCTGAATCTTATTCATTCCACTCAGTCCCACTTTACAGACATGGCAGCGCGAAGGCCAGTCACATCCAATAAGTGTCACTGCAGTAGCAGGAGTGGCCACCATCCATATGTTCCTTTAATGAAAGAGGGGATGAAGCGTGAGACTTTGGCAGGGCTGCACGTTGGAGTTAGTTCTCAAGTCCTAATGTCTGGTGGGAGAGTGGTGGGAGCTGATGTGTTGAGTTCCATTTGTTGCTAGTTCCAAAACCCTACCATACATCACAGTAGTGTTGATCTACCAAGTTATGTCAAATCTTGATATTTCATGAGCACAAGGGCATGAGTCTGTTTTTGACATTGATGGGGACACAAAGGTGGTCACTTTTCAGTCAAAGTGCAATCACTAACATCTCTCATACATTAACATCAAAGTGTATGTACATAAGACATACAGGCTGGTACTGTCATGAACATAACCAATAACAAAGTATCATAATCACAGAACACAAGTAATTCTTTATTTTCATATGTGATCTGCCTGGAACCTTGAATTTCACATTTTAAGGCAGGTTACATTTTAAGGCCAATGATCTAGAAATTTGTATTTTCATCGAAACATAAAGTATACTGTTGACTACAGCTCTGGACCACGGCAAAAATGTTCAGTTTCTCAGGTTTTATCTATTATAGGTGCAAGTATTGAACTGAACAGTTTGTCTTAGTTTTTAAGAACTGCTGACAGTATTTCAGCTAATTTCCAAATAAAAATTTTGTTCTTTAAAGCATGTTGAAGGAAATGACAAAACATCAGATTAAGAGAAATGTTGCAGTGTTTACAGAATTTGAATAATTCAAAGAAAACAAATCTCTTGTTCACTCTTAAACAAAATGGAAATAATTACCTTTGATGTACTTCTAGTAGTGTTTTACCATCCAGCTGGTCTCATTGCGAGAGAAGAGTGTTGATTACCGCAGTGTTTTTATACTTTTCCTCATTAAATAAGATGTGATTCAGGTGATCACTAATCAGTACCTCATGAAGCAGAATGAGGTGCTTGTGTAGGAATTTAACAGACACTGGCATGGAATGGTTGTCATACTCATAATATGCTGATTTTAAAATAAATTGCATATGGAGCTGCTGTATATTTTTGAGCACAGAATTGTTAGCATAAAGACGTCCTCTGTCTCGCCTACAACTACTGCACTGAGCTTTTGTGCCTCTTAAAGCCAGATAGAGTTTCAGCCAGTCACATGTTAGCAAGAAAGAGCCCAGCTAAACCTGCAATGATACTGGTTTAGGAACCCAGGACTCGCAGTAAAGAAACAGAACTGTTAACCGTTTGTGTTCCTAACACAGACAACAGATATTTTATTTGAATTTTTTATTTAAAATTATTGTTAGTTACAATTCATTAGTCACTGGTTATTGGTAGGGATGTGTCCCTACCATCCCTAAACAATTTTATGCCCTTGAACATGAAAGTAGTTGCTAGATGATTAGATTTCAGAGTTCCTGTTAGCCAGGAATCAGTCTTAGATCTTAGTAACCGTGCATATTTTGGGAGAAATTTTGAAGAATGTTTATGAATGACTAATTCCTGGGCAACAAAGTGTAGAAAATATGTTCTGAATAACCTCACAATAAAAAGGGAGTTGAGAGTGGCTGTGCTCAGAGTTTCTTTAAAATAGCTCCCCGCTGTCTTAATCCCATTAGGAGGCTTGCCTTGGTGTACTGAACTGAATACAATCAGCTTAATGGGTGAATGCTGTATGAAATATTGTTTCCTCTGTGTTTGTTTTAAAAATATCCATACATCCTTGGACAGATGTGTTTGTAATCACAGACATTAGTGATAACACTGTAGCGTGGAACGTGATTTAATTATGTAATTCTGTTAAACTGTTCCCGGGGGAAAACAAGATTGCGGCAGGCATTAATCCGGCGACGGAAGTTGAGTATTATATCTAAAACAAATAAAGGTATGGGCACAATTAAGGCCACAGACTTTGGCTGATTCTTCAGAGTGGATTTAGGTTTTAAAAGCCCAAGCAAGGAATTGTATTGTATAAACAGCACCACAGCTGTCCAAGGGCTAAAGATTAACAAAGTTTACCAGAGATTATGTTAAAAGTACACATTCTGTGTTTGATTTGGTGCAGTTTTTCTACTGTTCTTGTTTTTGCAGGGAACTGGAACTGTTATATTGTCTGATTCATGCATCTTTCATTTGAACCAGGTCAACTCTTTGTAGGAGAGGGGGAGAAACAATCTTAACTTTAGACTATGTTAATGGAACAGGATGTTATTTTAAAGCATTTTGGGCAATTTCGATTGATCCATTCTTAATGAAATTATCAAATTATCCCATAATGCTAAGACCAAAAACAAAAAAAAAGGTTCTAAGGTCTATAGCTCATCGTTGCCAGATAAAAACCTTGTTTCTTTATTTGTTGGTGTTTTATATTATTGGAAAATGCCAGCTGCTCTTCACACTGTGTGAATTATTTAATGATAAATGAGCCAATAGAAATGGCCCCAAATTATTTGGAATCTCGTTTTGTTAGCATTCAATGAAGTGAAGAACAGTTTCCCTCCCAATAAACTGTTTTTCTTCTTCTACTGAAAAATTACATGGTTTTGTTCTGATAGCAACTACACATCCATGGATGATACCCTGTACAATCTATCAGTTATTTATATTTCGGTGACACCTGAATCCTGTGCCTGTCCATGTCTCACACTAAATGGGCTCTGACATGAACGAACATGCAGTGCTATGTCGTAGCCCATTTGTAGTGTGTTGGCTTCATCATTAGTGATTGTGCAGTTTCATGGGTCCATTACATTGGAGAGGAAAGAGCCATAGAGGGTAAAGGCATGGTGCCTCATTAGTGTCCCATGTACAAAAACCTGGCTGTCTCTGAGGCACTGAAGCACACTTGACACGGGGTGATGTCAGGGGCCCTTCTCCCACAGTTGCACACTTCTTTTCAGGCAGAGCTGACAGACAGATCTTTTATTTAATTCTACATGAATGGCCACTCCCACAGTATTCAAACCCAGCATGCATCAAGTGGAATTCTTAGCAACCGACCCCACAAAGTGCTGTAGGATTCTTCAGGCTTGAGGTTTTGGATCTCAGGCCAACAATGTCCTCCAGAGCAGAAGCTGCTGGAAGGCCCTTATCTCTCTCATTATGATGTTTCCGTGGCTGTTTTCTGTTTGGTGTAAGCGTGTTAATGGTGTCGATGGATGTCTACAACCTCGAGGACCCATCTGTTGGAACTTAAAGCGCCATACAATCCTCTGCCAGATGAGTAAAGAGGGTAAGGAAAACTGTTTGTGCCTTCCACTAGTCGTAGCTGCAGTGTGCTTGGCTGTGCCCGCCCTCATCTCGTCAGTGCTCTGAAATGTCTCTAATTTGGCCTGAAGGTCATGATCTCTAACAAGTGTACCGTTTATCTGTCCGATGGTTTCTTGTCCCTTCTTATGACATTGCTTGTACATTGCCCCAAATTTTCAGGTCAACTGTTTCAAACCTTACTCGACCCTTAATCTGGTCAACAGAGATCAGCGGAGCTCTGTTTACTTTACTGAGGCTTAGGGCACGCTGATCTAATGGACGGACACAAGTTATGAAACAGCAGCAGTGGTTGGAAGCAGAGAGAGAGAAAGAGAGGGAGAGAGAGAGAGACAGAGAGAGAGAGAGAGGGAGGGAGAGAGAGAGAGAGAGAGAGATGCTTGGCCCTTAGAGCAATGTTTATGCTCCAAGTGATCTGATTAAAGCAGTATAGGTCAAAGCAACTGGGCCTTTTCTGTTGGCCTTGTGTCTCAGATACAGTTGTTCCCCGGCGGGCTTTGGAGCTATGGACTGACTCAGGGAACAGGACGTTCTGCGTGTAACATGCCTGAGGAAGGGGTTAGAAAGAGAAAGAGAGAGAAGCAAGAGAGGCAGGGTGGGTAAAAACCTGCAGCCTCTGAAAGCAACAGCAGTGGAAAAGCCAGCCTGTTTGTTTGCATGAGTGTAAATGTCCTTTGATGCTTGAATGGCAGCGAAAGCACCGAGGCTGTTAGGGACAACAGGCCCAACTCCACAGAGCCATAGAGATGGTTGGGGGTGTGTGTGTGTGTGGGGGGGGGGGGACCAGATGCTGATGTAGAGGACTATTGGGTCGTGTAAGCAAACATAAAAACATTGCTCCATACAGAGGGGGATGGAGTGGTGGTGGTGGTGGGGGGTCATAAAAACTTACTTAAGTTACTCAGCAGTGCTGCCAAGTTTCATCACCGCTCGCTTCTTGAGACACGACCTCCTTCTCAGAGAGCGAGTTGGTGGTTTGGCCCCAGGTTTTGTTTTGATCTCTTGCTGCTTGTGTGTGCTGACAGGATCTCTGTGGATTACGAGCACTGTGTACTGTAGCAAAGAAAAAAGCCCCAAGCTCCGCATTAGCGGCCCTGCCCTCTCTAATGTTTGATATAAAACAAATGCAGCCCTGCTCTTTCCAAGAAAAAGGCCTCGTATCTAATTACCATCCCTTAGTTAGCATCCATTTATGTCTTTTTTTTTTTAAAGGTGAATCTGAGTCAATGCTGTTGTACGTGCTGCAGCTCTGCAGGTCCGCATGTGTCTTTTGAAAGCACAAAGCACGAAGGAATTATTCCCTGCACTTTTGTTCCCTGGACTAGTACTCTTTGTCCTTCGGGAGACTTTCTTGGTGTCCTGTCACAAGCTATTTCGTTAACCACACATTTCTTTGTTTGCACACAGAGAGCAGCAAAATCCCTCAAGGCCAAGTACGCTGCCTTAACAACAAGAATGCCTTCCTAATGTCCCTTTAAAACCGTTCTACACGCCTTGCAGCCTTGTTTTGTCTTCGGGACTTCCTTAATGACCTTTTGGAATGGAGAGTGCATCAAACAGACACTCTTCCACAAACCACTGCTCAGGACTGTGTCAGCAGGCCTGCGTATTTGATACATCGTTTAAAAAGCAACATAATCACGGAAGTGACTGAATAACAGGCTTCAACAGAGTCATATTTTTACTGCTGAATTAGATAGACCAGTAGCTACAGACCCACCAGAATTTCAGTAGGTTTTGGACTTTATACTCCCTGCCCAGATACTCACACTGGGATTTTTAAAAGTGATGTACCAGGCCCAAGGTTTTATAATGTTACTAGGCCAACTTACCATATTCAAAACCATTTGCAAGAGTGTGAAAACACCCAAAATTTTCTATGTGGCATTTTTCTGCAAATTTCAGTGCAGTTTCTATCAATATTATATTGATCTATTTAATATCATGTGGCTTTTTCACACACCATAAGTTGATTACTTTTTACCATTTATCAAAAACTCAGCAAAGAAAAAAAATGTGTAATATCTGTAGAGTGTGCACTTATTTTAACTTAAATCAACAAAATTTGGCCAAACCTTTGCATATTATTGTGTATCATTAACATCTAAATCACAAAAGACCCATCAAAGAAATAATTCATTCAGTATATTCTAGACTGAATATTGCATCAAGCCAACATGATTTTTTTTTCCTTTAGTACCTATTAATTTGCCATCAATTTCTGGTTGTTATTTATGTATTTTTATTTGATTTGGTTTTAAAACATTTTATTAAGATATGTGACCGAATACAGGCTAACATGTTCATACTGATTTTAGGGCACTGCCTTTTGTGTAAAGATGCAATGCAAATTCTTTTTAAGCAAATGTTCAAAATACTTTTTAATAAAAATTAATACCATCTTTTTCCATGCTTTTTATCAATAACAATAGCCGCTTTTGAGAAGAGATGTGGTTATTCTGTCTGTAAAATAATGCAAAAGTGTAAAATAGGTGTTGGGGGGTGGGTGGAGGAGCTCAGCTGTCGGAACGCGTGAAGTGAACCATGTCACACGACCACCGTCCACTGCGCATTTCCACCACGGCAGATTTCTGCCAACAAGCCAACAAATCCCAAAACAAACCGGCAACAAAAAGCCCCAATCACCTGGGGCGAGGTTTGTAGGGGTCCTAAAAAAACTAAAAAAACAAAACAATCCAACCCCACAGGGTCCGCCAAGACCAGCAGGACTTGTCAAAACAGCTGCATGACATCAGAGTAAAAGCCCCAAAGAATCTGATGCATATTTAAAAAACACCATTGTGGAAGCAAAGTCTACCATGTCTGGAGCCTGGTTGCCTCCACTTGTTCCAGCTCGGATTCGAAGAAGTCAAGCATGAAATCCATGGGAGGAGAACAAGCTGAGTTTTACAACACCAGTCTGAACCTGATATCCCACAAAATTCACCGCTAATCCGCCTTACAGTAGTAATGACCCACAGGCTCTTTCTCATGGGCTGTGCTATCATCATCTTAACAGTTTGCACTATACCATGACGCTCACTTCCGAGCAGGCATGCACATGCCCCCTGCTTGGAGCCTTTTACCGTCTTTAAGAATGGACATATCGTTGCATATCACAGGGAGCTATAAGGGCCCTTTCTGATTCACAGTCTTCATGGTAGTTGTATCTGAACCTGAACATCTCAGGGCACTAAGAGCCCTCAGCATAACTAAGAATATCAAGCTGGGAGCTTCTGTTTAAAGTGGGCCCGATTAAGCGCATGCTTTCTTTTCCACACTTCATGGATGATGTTCTCTGTTAGCAGCTGCTGTGTCTTAATGAGCTTCGAGGGCCTCTAAGGTCAGCTCTGACAAGCTGCCAGAACAGAACCGAGGGGAGATTGTTTTGGAACATTGCCCCCTGTCACAGCCTGTCACCACGGGCCAGACTGCAATTCTGTTTTTAGACCACAGAGTGGAGGAGACCGAATACTCTGTTCGGTGTTGACAGTTGTGTGAAGTGTGTTTGTGCCTGAGGTGCTTGGGCGCCTGTTAATCTAGGTGAATTGCCCTCTAACAAGACCACTTGACCTACATTAGCGCTGAAAGTTAGCTGTAAGACTGGGATGCGTTCAAAGAATAGAGCTGGAATTGAGTTAGAATGTACTTAGCTTTAGGCTAAATACCCAGCAATAGATAGTGAATGGGTCTACCCTGGCTTCATGCAATGCGGCATAATTGCAATGCAGGTGAAGCAATTGCATGGACCATGCAGGGGACCCTAACATCTTTATTGGACCCCTTGTACCTCTACTTCCACAATTTTTTAATCATGACTCATGGGTAGTTACAAGGCCTAATAATATATTTCAACCGTTAGCTAGTAGCTAGTAAACTAGTAAACAAGCAAATTACACACATTAGCATTGCATAGCATATATCTACACATTCCAGAAGATCTATGTCTTCAATTCAGAACTTAAATATCAAAACATGTCCACATCACACCTCTACAATAATGGTAATTTTTGCTAGCATCCCTATAGAATTGCTAGCTTTAGCTTAACAGCATTGGAGGTCAACATTTTTAGCCGCTCTGTATTAAACTCGGGCATGTGAAGAGGGTTTTCTTTAGGCTTGCAAAACATATTAACATAGACTTTATGTCCTTCTTTAAAGAATCCTGGCTTTTAGCAGCCACTGTTTGCCATCTGACAAAAGCCTATTAGTTATGCTGCCACTCATATTCTCAGCCAGTGACATATCTAGGACTTCCAGAAGGCCTAGAGTAATGTTTTTCTTTACAAAATTGGTCCAATCCTCTGAAAATCAAGAGATGAATGATTGATTCTTCAATCCAGATCCCAATCCAGTGCCTGAAGGCTCAGCCAGTGGGAGAGCTTGCTTAGCTGAAGGTATCTCCCTTGACACCACAGAGAAAAAATGTCTCATTAGATAATCTTCCATGTTCATTTCAAGAATTTAATCATATTGTTTCCAGACAAAACTTCATAAAAGACTGCATTACTTGCTGTGCTTAATTCATTCACTGAAGGGCCAGAAGGCCCCAAGGATTCCCCTCTGTTAATTGGTAGTTTTTGTAGAGGGATGGGAAGAAGGGGTGCAACCAGAAGGCCTGAATCTGACCTGATTGACCTGATTGACAGAAACTGTTCCATAGTCATTCTTCATGAAGCATGCTTTTCAGAGCTGGACTGAGCTTAATCTGTGTTTTCCAAACTCTGCCTTAAAAGAATATCTGAATGAATGGGTTAAAACACTTTTTACTTTTATACCCGACTCAGTGTTTTTATGTACATTATTTGTATGTGTCCAGATCCTCTCTGATCAGTGAGAGAGCATTTAATCCCTAACCCACTTGATCTCATTATATTTGCATATCATTGTTTAAAAAGACACAATTCATTTTTTTTTCTAGGCTACGAGTGCTGTGTAGTTTTTTTTAGGCCGTCTGGCGCAGTCTGTTTCGGCACACACAAGCAAATGCACTCTTACGGCGTGTTGTGGCTGCGAGTGTTTGTGGATGTTTCCTGCTTGGCTGGAGCTTGTGAGTAAAATTACCCAGCAGGCACGGCCAGGCGGCGGGAACATAACGGAGAGGGCGGGTGTGTATGTGTGTGTGTTTGGGGTGGGAAGGGAAGGGGAGGGGGTCCAGAGAGTGGAAGCTCAGCTCTACCGGGGGGTGGCTGTCTCAGTGCCGTAAATATTGCATAACGGGGATTAGCCTAGTTGGCATGCTATAAATACAATTGTACACTGTGTACCGACATTGTGGAACAGCACAGGCTGTGACAGCAGTGAAGATTAGTTAGCAGTCAATTGGGCATGTTTCAAAAAAAAAAAAAAAGGATTCTAACGAAATCCTCTCCAAGGCAAATGTTGGCTTTGATGAGTTCTCCCCTCGTGCTAAGCGTCTGTGGCTCCGCTTACAAAAAAAGGATGTGGTGATGCTGATGAGGTTGGACATGTTGATTCAGAGAGGACTGAAGGTCAGTCTGGCGAGAGGAAGTGGAGTAAAACCGAAAGAGGATCCCCCAACAGCCGAATGCTGGCCTTTATTAGTCAAAACTTGTAATTTATCCTGTTTGTGCCCACATACCTCCTTCTGATTTGATATGAATCAGAATCAGATGTAAATAAATGTGCATGTACTATGAATTTGTTTTGGTGAAATAAGGGCTCACATTCTTGAAACTAAAGGTCCTAAAAAGGGTTTTTGGAGTGCTGTAGTTAAAGAACCACTTCTTTCCTTAAAGAAGCTTTTGATGTTAAATGTGTAAATCTTACAATTATACCAATACGAAATCTACAAATTCATTTTTGATATGGATTTCAAATAATAAACACTCTCCGATAAAGTCAGGCCGGGCAGGATGAAGATTATCTGCTAGGGGGAGCTATTAGCACCAAAGTGACTTTTGTTTCAATTACTGAAAAGCAGGGAACAAACATCAACAAGTATACATGTTTGTTTGTAGTTACAAAGTAAAAGTTTATGAATGTTTGATTAACAGATTGCTTCTATTTAAAGAAAAGGTTAAACGACATCTGAGGCTGAAGAGTCTGGCTGACAGGTTCCTCCAATAACATTCAGTCAAGCTTAATGAATTCAGTGAAAAACTAAAAAAATACAAAGTATGTCCAGTAGAAATTTGAAATGCAGTTTTAATTGGTTGGCCTTAAAACAAACAAAAACAACAGTTAATTCATTTAATCATCATAATAATTGGTAGATTGCTTGATTACTCACACATTTATACATGTAGTGAGAGTCCTATATGATTCCAGGCCAAGAACCATTTAAAACCATTTTCTGTAAAAAAAAAATAATAATATTAAAAAAAACACATTTATAGAAGTTGATTTTAATACAGTGTTGTTTCACCGGGGAAAGCATAGAAATTATTGTCTGTTGTAATTGCCTATAATAGCCTAAATTTCCATAATGAATTTTTTAGGAAACCATAGGTGATTCATGGGTGGATCACCAAACAAATCTTTTGTCACTTTTATTTACATATTTACTTTTGCATAAGTTGCCCAAGGCTCTTAAGAAGATTTCTCTAGTGCACATATATTGTGAACAACAAAGAAAATCACATACAAATATGAATTGGCCACTCTAATGTGTTATTCTCCCAACAGGCTAAACAGCCACTCCATGTTGTGATAGACAAAGTCTCTATGACCGAGCAAGAGCAGTCCCAGATGCTCTACGTTTCATTAACTAAGGCTGAGAGAAGTTTTGGTGTTATGTTATGAAAACCATTTGGGCTATGTGGGTGGCTGCTGACTTCTAGTGTTTGGCAGCAACATTAGCCTTGTAGATCCAGCACCAAACTAAAGATGCAAAATTTGGACTCCAAACAAGTTTAATCTGATCTACATCAGGGATGAGCGTAAAACTGTGTGATTTTTTGCCAAACTTTATCCATAACCTGATGCTCATTGGAAGCCTGGAAATACATAATTTGGAAGCTTTATAAAGCTTTACTATGTGAAGAGTGGAAAAGTGAGTTTTGCAGATTTCACACACACACGGAATGTAAAATTGAATCAGTACATTGTGATGCATTGATCTGAAGGCATTGATCATAGTTGTTAGCAAATAGACGTGTGAGGTCAGAAATGACACACACATGCTTTGTGCTGCCTCATAAATACATGTGACAGCTCACAGTTTCTAATCACAGTACTGTAAGTGTCTGTAGTTTAATGTTCGCTCATCGTGAGACCATTTAAGTGCTGACAGGCTCAAAAGGAATTCTCACTTGAACACATAATTACCCCATGTTGGTCCTAATAGTTGTGTACACATCTGTCGGATCAGGTGAATCCACCACCTGTCAGGGCGTTTGTGTGTGTGTAAGTGTGTGTGTGTGTGTGTGGACAATACTCTTTACCGCAATGCCTCGTTTCACCACCTGCAGTCCCCTTCCCCCACCGCTAAGCCTCGCAAGCATAAAGTGTCATCAGTGTCAAGTTCGTTTACAGCCAAGGCTCTGTAAAGGAAGTGACTTAGGAGGCCTTTCTGGCATGGCTGAAGAATTTCCAGAGTGTGCCAGGCAGCGCCGAGATCAGTCTGTTTGGTTGGTGATGGTGACGCTGACACTCTGAACATCAACCAAAATAGTATCAGCTTATTAAAGGATTGCTTTCCAGAGTTTGCCAACAGTAGCGGTCAGGGCAATTGACCTGTCCTTTCTCTGCCTATAAACGCCTTCATTCTAGCCACTGTTGCTAGGCTGGAGAAGCTTTTTAACCTATTGTATTTGACTCAATCTATATATACACTATATGGACAAAACTACTGGGACACCTGACCATTAGACCAGCAGGGACTTTAATGATATTGCATTCATAGACTTTAATATGGAGTTGGTCCCCTCTTTGCAGCTGAAACAGCTTCCACTCTTCTTGGAAGGCTTTCCACAAGATTTTGGAGTTTTTTATGGGAATTTTTGCCCAGCTTGCAATCTCTATTCCTGTTCATCCCAAAGGTATTGGATGGGGTTGAGGTCAGGGCTCTGGGTGGGCCAGTCAAGTTCTTACAGAACAAACCCATCCAACCACGTCTTTATGGAGCTTGCTTTGTGCACTTGGGCACAGTCATGCTGGAATAGAAAAGGCCCTTCCCCAAACTGTTGTAAGTGTGGCGTTGTCCAAAATGTCTTATTATACTGAAACATTAAGATTGCCCTTCTCTGGAAATAAGGGGCCTGGCCCAAATCCTGAAAAACAGGTGTGTCCCAATACTTTTGTTATACTTTTTATACTAGTTTG
>JBBPCX010000115.1:41093-76093 GCA_037974365.1 Hydrocynus forskahlii | reverse complement strand
CAGTCTGAATCATGACTGAGATCTTGTTACATGGTTAGATTAATACTAATTGAATCAATTTGGTGGGTGGTAGCTAACACATTCATCATAAATTCCAATTATTAGTGTTTATTCATAGTTAATATACTATAAGCAAATAAATACTTGTTGCATAGATCGTATAAGATTTTTGTCATGGCCAGTTCCACCCACAAGTCAGGACACAATCCGCTACGTCAACAAACAGACATCCATGCAGGCCAACATTATGCTGCGTGAGGGAGAGGGAGGCCATCCTACCCACCTAGAGAGAGCAAGAGGCTAGTAATGCTCTCTTGGACTCCTAGCCACGCATGCCTGTGGCATCACCCGGGATCAGAAATCAATCATTTTAAACAACAATCAAAAGTTTCTTCTTTTCAGTATAGTGACTGAGATCTTGTTACATGGTTAGATGAATACATACTGAAAAACTTAACAAACTGGTCAGTGGTATCCAACACATTCACAGACTTTAATGTTTATTTGTATTGATTCTACTACAAGCAAATAAATACTTGTTGCACTGATAATATAAGATTTACGTATCATTTAATTCATGCAATTTCTTTAGGTGACCTAGGGTTGTTAGCACTTTGCACTTTTATCTCAGTTCACTGCCAAGCAGCTGCAAACACTGACAACTTGATTGTTCACTGGAGTTTTACAGGATTTTGCACATGGATATTAGTGTTCATCCTCCGAATGTTGGATTCTGATTACTGAGCATTGGTCAGTATTTTGATATTAATGAAAACAATCAATGCATGTTTTCAATTATCCATGCGTACTTGCATAATTAGCCAATGAACATTCTTTCCGCTGGTTTTTGTTACTGTTAGAGTCATCTTAAACTGGGCAGCGCTGCAAAAAAGCATATATATTTTTTTACATCTCGAAAGCCACCGTCTCGAGTGTTGTCAGCCACACTCACATAGTGATTGTTTTGATCCATCCAGTGCTGCTCCATATGTTGAAGTAGTGCCTCATGAAATATGAATGAATTCCGGATGCAGGTGCATGAACAAGCAAAGCGGCCAACTGATTAATAACAATCAGCTTTAAAAGCTTAATGGATGGGGGTCCACCAGGGGCGTGGCAGAGTCCAGCTCTTAGCCAATAGGCCCAAGCATTTTATAACAGCCCAGGAATCTTTTCTGTGATTCATAAAATATTCACATACTGTACGACATGTATGGAGACATAAACAACTCATAAGACCCTTCTTATTTTTTCTGAACTGTTGCTATCATATCTTGTATTTGGATGTTATAAGTTGCAGTGAGTAAATACAGCTTTTGTGTGTCTTAAGTTCGGCCATCAAAATGTGAACATTTTAAAGGGAGTGATTCTCTTCTCTACCCACAGCACATTCCCTACTCAGAAATGTGCTCACAGCCATGGATGAGCCCAGCCACTCATGTTGATAAACTTCATGTCATTCCTTTAACAAAAATGACGGCTAAATGAAAGAAAGAAACGGTCAAATTTTACCACTGTGTTATGGTCTACTAGGTGTACTAGACAACACAGATAACGGTTCAACTATTTTTGTGCCCCGTACAAAAATAGCTGAACAATTTATGAATATTTTTGTGCACAGCACATAGCAGATGAAATGACTCAGTTTAAGCAAACATGGGAAATGAGGTGTGTGTGCGGTAATGTGCTAACGATGCTAATGATGAGGTCTATCAATGAATAGAACACTGACAGTTGTAGTATTTCTACAACTACTATTACTACTAAGAGCAACAACTATAATAATAATAGTAATAATAATAATAATAATAATACATTACAACAACTACAACTACTACTACTACTATATCAATACTATTACTACTACTTCTACCGCTACTACTACTACTACTACTAATAATAATAATAATAAAAATAATTTGAGTAATAGTTAATTAGCTTTTTTACTTTTTATTTTATTTGTCTTTAGATTAATTTGCCATCTGTACTAGCACTAATCAAGACAAATCTTACTTAATATATCTTTACCAATTCTGAATGTGCTGTGTCCCTTTGACCCTGACTGTAAACATTACACTAATCATCTTTTCTCCATCAGTACGAGTTCAGGTACTCCTTCGTTTTTCAGTATAAAACGAAGTGTGGCGGCCCCCTCTTGCCCTCAGCTCCAGGCTGCTGTCTGTGTTATTAACCTGGACCAGCGTGTCCAGCTTTGTGTCTCTGTAGCCCCGCCCCTTCCCGTTCAGTGCAGCAGTGGCTCTGCTGTGAGGCGACAAGTATTTTTTTCCCACCCTTATTCAAGTAGGTCCCGCCCACCTTTACTACGATTGGATAGTAGTCTACACGCAATCTCAATCTGAACCTATCGGTATGGTTCCATGTTAATAAGTGACTAAATTTAACCAATCATAATGCAAAAGGCGCGATAGGCTCAGCCTATCAGAGCACGAGGAGGGCGCGGCCTGCCTGAATGCGGGTGGGAAAATCCCTTAACGCTGCCTGGAGAGAGAGAAGCAGGCAGTGCGGATTCTGCTGCTCGGCCAGGTTTCTCTCGCTTGCTTGCTGTATCGCGGTGAAGTTCATTGCTTATTCTTCGATTGGTAAGTGCAAATAAATTCACTTGAGTCCTGCATTAGGGCATGAGATATCAGGGATGGGCCAGTGTTACTGCATGGGAAATAAAATGCTTCATAATGGTAAAAACAGAGATGAGACAATTTGTTATGAGATCAATGAGATCAGTGCAACTCGATACAGTGATTCACCTGTTTTAACAGCTGTTTATTGTCCATTATTCTCAGTCTTGGGTTGGTTATGTGGACTGGTTCTGTGAATATGATGTATTTTGGTGAGCAGTCCTGAGCTCTGGCCTGATGGCTGTGCTCTAACGGTGCAGGAGAGAATGGATGCAAACAGGCGTGGTCGGATCCTGGTGCTGCTGTGGTTGTTATTGAGAGGGCGTAATGTCTCCTTCTGAAAGCATGGACTGTATGATTTTTCTCCTGCAAAATTCCGTATACAATCTTATTATTTGTATCGTATGGTGCTCATTGGGAAAACCCTCACTACCACCTTATATATGGGTAACGTGTTTGTCTCCTATTTGTGCTTTTTTCTTTAAGAAAAAGGCGATTCCCTCTTCAGATGTTGCAGTGTAGCACTGCCGTGTAACAGTTTAACAAACTGTGACACACCTTCACTGGTGCGTGGTTTAATTTTAATTTTATTCTGTCAGACTTTCCCCATAAATAAAAAAGCTTCCAGCCCTCTAACCTCATCCAGAGAAGCCCCTTCTACACCCAGTGACTACCTTAACTAACTGGAACCAGTGGGGCTGGTGACGTCACGCCGCCACGCGCAGGCCGGTTCGGTTCGACACTGAATGCAAAGTTCGAATCCGTTTCCCCCGAACCGATTCTTCCGAACCGAATCGAATCCGAGTCAACGATTCGTTCATTCAGTCTCTTGTCTCTGTTCAGGTTCAGCAGGTGGGTCTGATGTTCAGTATCAGAGTCAGGCTGGGCCCTCTATATGTACAAAAGTATTGGGACGCCTGACCATTACACTAACAGGAACTTTAATGACATTGCATTCAAATACATAGACTTTAATAGACAGTTGGTCCCCCTTTACAGCTATAACACCTTCCACTCTTCTTGGAGGGCTTTCCACAAGATTTTGGAGTTTCTGTGGGAATTTGTGTCCATTAATTTTGTAGAGCATTTATGAGGTCAGGCACTGATGTTGGACGAGAAGCACGGCTCACAATCTCCATTCCAGTTCATCCCAAAGGTGTTGGATGAGGTTGAGGTCAGGGCTCTGTGTGGGCCAGTCAAGTTCTTCCACACTGAACTCATCCAGCCATGTCTTTATGGAGTTCGATTTGTGCACTGGGACACAGTCATGCTGGAATAGAAAATGTTCTTCCCCAAAATGTGTCCACAAAGTTGGGAGCATGGCCAAAATGTCCTTGTATGCTGAAGCATTAAGATTGCCCATCACTGGAAGAAAGGTGACTTAGCCCAAACCCTGAAAAACAGGTGTGTCCATATATTTTTGTTCATATAGTGTGTGTTAGTATGTAGTATTTAATGAGGTTATGATATTATTGAGGAAAATTTAAAGACTTTGGAGAGACAGATGCTCAGTAATATCTGTACTGGCTTCAGTATTGGATGGATTTAGTTATTTTTCATCAAACTGATATTTAATGACACATTTATTGTTTTGATGACACACTTTAGGCTTTTTACCTAATTTCTAACCCTATGGAAACTTTTTTCTGTAATGCTCAGTATTTCTGTGGCGCTTTAATTTTTTTTGTTTTATGACAGGGGCGGTTTTGGTGGATGGATTTTTTATTTGAATTTTTTTTGGTGTTTTAAGTTTTTTATTGAGATTCTGTTGTGGCGGAACACCTCGGAGAAATGTTACCTTTGGAGACACTGAAGGCTTTTCCAGGTGGATTTAGTCACAGTTTATACATTTTGGAATATAAACGTTTATGTATTAGATACTGGTGCCAGGTACTGCAGTTCGACTCCTTGTGAACTAGGTTGGTTGGTCTCTTACAGAAAAGAGCAGTAAAACAATACGTATTTCTAATGCAATGCAGTATAAATACATGCTTAAACATTTGTAACACTGTATAGTAATTTTAATGCAATCTGTAATACCTGTGTAGTGCTCTGTAAAAAAATAAGAATTCAAATTTACTATAAGATTTAAATAGGAATCCTGTCAAAATTCCTGTAGTATTTCTATTGATGTTTTTTCCAATGAGAAGAACAAAATAAACTTCTTTTTACCAGTTGGATATTGCTGCTAAGCAATGGACGATCTCTAGTGTGGGTGTTGTCTCAGCTTGATAGGAGTGTTATTTCATTTGTTAATGGCTGGCGGGATCAGGGCTTTGGGGGTACTAGGAAAATATTAACGCTGTGAGTTTAAAGGCTGTCCAGATGGTTGGTGGGTTCCAAACATAGTGTTAATTCAGACACCCCACAGAGCTGTGGGTGTTGGGTCACTTCGCACCTTGTAGTAAAAGACCTCCCAGGCACCATATTTTGATGAACTGAGGAGCTCTTCCTAACACTAATGGAGTGTGATAAAATACACTCTTGTTGTAATGTAAAACAGTTGTTTTGTTGGTGACCTACAGCAAGCGTATATCATCTTTACTCCCCAAGGACCCCTTAATGCCCAACACCTACATGTTTTGTAACTTCAAAGAACTGCAGCTCATGATCCTAGTCAGCGTCCCGGGAAAATCCCATGGGGCAGTTCTTGGACCCAGTCCATGGAATCATGCTCTTTTTCTTCCGAGGTCTCCTGCCGTAACTGACTTGTATCTGTTTACTGGGCTTGTTTTGAGTTAACGGTATACAGCCACTTGCATGTGTTTGTGGTGGATGCTGATATAGCCTGGCATGTTTTTCCTCCTTCCATAGCTAATAGTTCATTTAAAATCTGTTTTCTTTTTATAGCTTTACATCAGAGAGGAGCGAGACCATCCAGGCTTAGAAGTATGGGCTTTTGTTGTGGATACGCTCTGATTTCACAGCTTTACTACAGTGCCCTGGGAAGCTTGGTATTTAGCACTTTAGCACTTAACCGTACTTTCCAGTTAGATTTCTGTGCCTTATAGATCAGTTCCTGTGCTCGGTGTAGACAAGCCGTCTCCTTGTTTTCAAGGGCGGGGTCACCTTGTGATGGAGAAACACTGGATCTACAGCGTGTGTAATGGGTTGAGTGGTGTATGTTGGCCTCCCCGGGGGGGGGTAGAGCAGTGTAGTGCATGTGTGCTCATAGTAAAGTGTGTGTCTGGGGATGTGAGACATTTATGCGTTCATTAAGCCTCTTAGAATTTCCATCCAACAACTGGAGGACGGTTCATGTCCTTAGTTATACATTTTTGCAAAGCTTGTGGGCTGCATGTTTGTATTTGGGACTATAACACCAATAAGACTCCTTGGGGAAGACTCCAAATACTACATATCACATTCACACTGATTCAATTATATGTTACTCACTTTAAGAGCATCTGCCAGATGCGTAAATGTAAATGGATTTTGTATTTTTTATACTTAAAATGCACCAGCGAAACGGTGCCACATTTATCAAACGGCACATTTAATTGCTTTTGCATTAGAATTTTATTGCTTCCCCTGAGATCCGCAAATAATATTTGTATGGCTTTATGTACTGTATAAAAATCACAATTCTGTTTACAACCAACTTTCTTCATCCCTTATGATGAAACAGGCTGTTGTTGTTTCAGTGCCTTTAAAGACTGATGTATGTAAATGCTATTTGATCTGACTGGCTGCCCTGCATGGCGCCTCATTCAGAAAACAGACAAAAACAGTCCTTATAGCGTCATTGTGAGTGGACAGGGCTAACTGTTGTAGGCTGAATAGGTTAATAGTTGTAAATGTGTTGGGTTTTATGACATCACAGAAATAGTGATTACGAAAAGGGGTGTTTTTTGCAGTCTAGTTTCTTAATATGGACTGTGGAGTCAAACCATTGCTGCACAGCTTAGTGGTCCCCCTGTGGTCTTATCCTGTTATTACTGGCTACCTGTTGGATAGGGTGCAACTTAATTAGTTTCACAGCACAGACAGTGTTAGAGCGGAACAGGTGGTGGAGGCTTTTGGAGGGGAGGGTGTTTACGTTCCGAGAAGTTAAGAAGAAATGGGAGGGGCGTTTTTGGAGGCTGTGGCGGGATCGAGGACCAGCTGTCACAAGGAGGCAGTGACAGGTGAGGGACACATGGGTGACACTCTCGGGGTGACAGGGAAGGAGGAGGGGGGGGGTTGCATGCTGAGGCCTGTTTTAAGGCTTTCTTCTAGCAAGTCCAGCAAGCATCCCGACCATCTTCACCTTGTTTTCCCAGCTGCCTCTCCCAGGACTGCCTGGAATTTTCGGCTTTTATTTTTGGGTCCAGACTCTGAGAAATTTATAGCACTCCAGCGTAGCATGTGGCTGCAGGGGGCACTGAGGTCCATTTGCCTCTCCCTGTTGTTCAGATGGAAACTGGCGAAGTGCATTTGTGACCTCAAAAGGAAATAAAACTAATCACATTTTCCAGTCCAGGCCATGAGCCCGTGTGTTTGCATGGCATGCATTATGATCTGATCGTGAAGTGTCTGCTCAGGGGTCATGGTTATTTGGTGATCAGAATCGTGGAAAATGTTGCATACGAGTTTGGATGACCAAATTATCCACTGTCGTCATGGTCCTATGCTTTATTACTCAGATTTTTAAACTGCAGGCTTTTTACTCGGTTACTACTCTTAAACCTTGTTGAGTAACTGCTAAGAAGGTAATGTGAAAGTTGTGTTTATGAGAGAGAGGCATTGAGGCCCACGTGCAGGTTTACAGGGTTAATAGCTGCATTTTTGTAATGTAATTATGAGAATAAGAGCCGCTCGCATTTAGAATAGCTCACGTTGTTTTTGTAGTTTTAATAAGGCTCTCTTATCTAACTGAGACAAGCCTAGCAGAAGAGATATTTCTGTGCTGATTGAGGTTGTGAGAGTGGAGCCATAGCTGACGTACTCATGGCTGTCTGAGCCCAAAATGAATTAGAGGAAATGAGAGAGACCTTCAGGGACTGGGTGAGGCCTCCAGCCCTGGAACTCACCTCTCCTCTCTTCTCTTTCATTCTATTCTCCTCTCTTCTGTTCTCTTCTTCTCTTTTCCTTTCTTCTCTTCTTTTCTCTTCTCTTTCATTCTCTTATCCTCTCTTCTTCTCTTTTCTCTTCTCTTTTCTTCTGTTCTCTTCTACTCTCTTCTCTTCTCTTCTCTTCTCCTCTCTTCTCTTCTCATGTCCTTTTAGATGCTCTACAGTATTAAATTTTAAAACTGGTTAAATGCTTTTAGACATGGATAATATGTATAGACCTATAAAGTTTACTGAACACTGAAGTCCATTTGTATTGTCTCAATAATTTAAAAGCTCTGATCACTGATTGAAATAGTTTGTAGACATTAATATAGTCAGCAGTGACAGCCCAAGTTTATGGTCCGCATCAGAACCATCATGAGAAGATCTACAACATCTGGCAGAATGTCTTCCTCACACTCCACTCACTTCCTCCAGCCCCCAGCTGTGTTCCGCAGCTTTGTTTAAACAGTTTAAACACAGCCTATTATCCACCCATCCATTCCCATACGCGCCCACCAGCTGGATGGACGGACAACGGCCTGGGCTGGGTTGTCACAGCTGTGTGGCGGCGAAGGCCTTGACCCCGACCCTGTAACTCATCCAAACTCGAGACCCAGACCTCCGAGTTACAAAACGTGGCCGTTGTTGTCTGTGTGAGGACCTCATGTTCCTAATTCACAATGGAGATATTAAGATATTAGCTCCTGCTCAAGCATAATCCTTGCAGCACAGATGTCAGTGGGGAGGCAAGCCATTAGCTGCGAAGGTGCTAGCAAGAGTGGGGTGGGTTGTTCGATTTTTAAAATGTATTTATTTATGTTATATACGATATTGACCCTGGAGAAAATTACTTGAGTCCGTTACATTTAACCCATATACACCTGAGTGAAACAGTGCCGACAGTGGTGCCCAGGGAGCAGTGTCTGGGAATGCAACCTCAGTGGTGCCTTTGGCAGTGCTGGGGCTTGAACCCACAACCTTGCAAGGGCAACTTCGTAACCACCAGGCCACCAGCTGGAATTGTGAGGGACTGGAGGTTGCTGCTGGCCTTCGGTAGTGGTGCTTCAATGCAGCAGAGGCTCTGAGGTCGGTCGAGAAGCGAACTGTTACTTATGGAAGTTCTAGGAGAAGCGTGGCTAAGAATTTTCAGAGATTAAGTTTGTATTATAACAGAGGGTCTGAGGTCAGTGGGGTGGCAAACCTTTAGCGGTGGAGGTCCTGGCATTAATAAAGCCTGGTGAAACTTCATAACTGGGGACGTGCCAAACCACCAGTCATTACTTTTAGCTGCCAGTAGTGGTCTGTCAATGACACTGAGGCACTGAGGTCATTGAGTGGCCTAGCTATTAACAATGGTGGTGCAAGCATTAGAATGGCAGGATGAAGACTGTTAAGAGGAGGGTGTGTGTAGCTTTGAATAGCGGTGCTTTGGTGTAACCGTGGCAATGATCTAAACTGGTTCATGTGGATACTGTGTTTCTTTTCCTGAAGAGCTTAATATTGGCCATAATGGAAGCACGGAAGCCATAAACCCCTGTTCCGCGCAGCAACAATACAATGTCACAGTGCAATAATTGATGATTAATAGAAGCTTTGAACTTCCAGTTGAAAGGAAAAGTGATTTCTCTGCTGTGATCTGGATCCATTGTTTTCACTTGGAACTCCCTAGGAAGGTTCATTTCCATGGCGTGACTTTACACAGAACTTTCCTGGCTGTATTTCACACACTCCACAGAACTTTATCCATTTAAACCGGCTGAATTATGCTTTTTTTGTAAGAAGACATGCAGCTGGTGATAATCTCATGATGTGCACATGACGACATACTGCAAACTCATGTAACATAATTTATCACGATAACCATAAATATTGTCATGCTGAATTAGTTAATTAAATTGTTCTGTATGTATTGCTTCAAAACATTGCAACTTTAAGAGTGCCCAGGGAGCCTTTTTTTCAACACAAGCTTTTTTTTACCCATGAAACCAATGTTTGGGTGTCTCCAAACGTTGGTTTTATAGCAACCACGCAATCACGTTTTCTCGTGGAAATGCATTTTCTAGTTTTGCATGTATTGCTTCAAACACGTATTTGATATACCATAAAATAAAATATAATCAAGTGTGTAATGTGTCAAGGAACAAAACGAAGCGGGTGTTATATAAGCCAGTTGTTTTCAGGTCATAATCTCATTTTACAGATCACAGTACAGGACATGTGTAATATAATACTGGCACTTTATCGCCATATTTGGGTACAACAGCGTACAGTGTCACCTGGAACAGGGACGAGATTTTTGCGTGTGTGTGTGTGTGTGTATTAGCAAGAGAGATAGAGAGATGCTGGCCAGCAGACCAAATCAAACTGTATAACCCAGCCCTCTTCCTCAATATGAGAAACACACTCCAGGCACGTAATCCATTTGTGATTGATTCCTGGCCTCCACCCATTCTCTCTCTCTCTCTCTCACTCTCTCAGTCTATCTCTCTCTCTATCTCTCTCTCTCTCTCCCCACCTTGGACCGGCTGAACTCAGGCTGCTTGTCTTCTGAGGTGATAGTGATCTCATCTTCAAAGTCCTGGGAGGAGGAAATTAATTTGAAAAGTCTGCGTTCGTCTCACGTATCAACAAACACATTTTTTGGGGTGTTGTTCTAACCAACTGAGTAATCAGACCATTGGAAATAGAGCAAAGCGGCAGTGTTTGCCATGTCTGTGGTAATAACTGCACATTACATATTCTTCTGTGTATTCAAGTAAATACATTACACATGAACCTCATGTTAGGGGAGGGCGAGATGGTGGGATCACAACACCACGATACTTTAAGACATTTTCACAATGTGCAATATGCCTCATCATAATTCATTTTTCATGAATTGGGTTTATAAATTAGAAAAGCCTGAATAGAGTTAAAAATTTGTGCCAGAATTAAATATGCAGCAATATTTATTTAGCACTTATATCATTGCTCTCAGTCCATAATGTTGTTTAGCAGGATAAAAATGAGAAGTAATGTTACACTGTTTCTGTCAGAACATTTGTCTCGAAACTTTCACAGAATATAAAAAGCTGCTGGTGTTTTCCTATTGTGCAATAAAAGTAGCACTAAATACATTGATGCAATTTTGGTTCCAACTGGTGATTTTCTGACTAAACTAAATGCAGTTTAACAGAATGAATTATGCTCTCTTTGTAATGAAGCGTGCAGTTGCTCAGACTCTTCAAGCTCTGGTGATGCCAAGATATTTCCAGTAAAGCATGTTGTGACATAATTTTAGTAACGGTAAATGTCGTCGTACTACCCACCCTAAGCCTGCATGTCCTTATTAAGGGCCATTTCTATTCTCCTGTGTGTTGGATTATATTTATCTGTGTCTTGTCAAAGTTCACCTTGATGTCAGAAGTTATAAAACTCACTATTTTGCCTCATTTTGAGAACTTAATTATTTGAAAGAAGAGTCAAAGATGCCGACGCTGTGCGCTGGAAACTTAAATGTTCCAAGCAGTCTTTCAAGGTCAGGCCTGCGATCTGTAATCCAGATTTGAGAACGCACTCTCCCTCTCCCTCTCTCTCTCTCTCTCTGTATCTCTTTCTCTCACTGTCTCTTTCTCTCTCTCTTTCTCTCTCTTGCTCACTCTCCCTCACTCTGTTCCCCCACTCCCCTCTCTCTCCCCTCCCCAGATGTCTCTCTTTCTTCTTTCTCAAGCGGATCCAGTGCAACTGTCTCTCTCTCTCTCTCTCTCTCTCTCTCTCTCTCTCTCTCTCTCTCTCTCTCTCTCTCTCTCTCTCTCTCTCTCTTTCCCTCTCTCCCCCCTCCCCCTATATATCTCTCTCTTTTCTTTCTCTAGTGGATACAGGGCAACTCTATCTCCCCCCCTCTCTCCTTCTCTCTCTTTTTGACATTCTTGATTGTTTTTCTCATTATAGTGACCTGCTCTGCTGTTTTTACAGTTGCACCATGCCCACCAGAGCCTCGTAGATTGTGTAATAACGAGAGCTTTCCAGTTGCCCTCGGGAGAGCTGTGCCTGTTCTTCATGTCCTGCAGATGTGCAGAAGTGAGCGGCATTCGACTCAGTACAATAAACATGCTGTAACTGCCGTGTAATAAAGCTCCCCCTTCCCTTTACTCCAATGATTCTCACTGACATGGCGTGGAAGTCGTTGAAGAGGCTTTGGAAAAGATGAGGTCATCTTGAAGAGACACACACTTCCCAGGTCACTGGCCCCAGTCCACTTATCTCCCCATTTTCCCATGTGAGGCAGGAAGTGCTGACCCATGGCCCCAGTGCTGTGGCCTTGGTGTGGAACCTCTGTCGTGGTGACGTTGGGGTCTTTGGCCGTGGCTATTTCTTTTATAGAAGCAGTGACTGGATTTGCTGATGTATATTTAGGAGACAATTTGATTCAATATAACATCTCCAGTTGCACCACTATTCACAGGTTATTTCTTGATTATTTTGATAGAACTTTATAAAAAATACACCAGATGTACAAATGTGACCCATTAGTGAAATGTAGACACTGAAAACAACACCTTATTTTTGGTAATAACCTAAGAATTGTATTTTCTTCCAAAATATAAAACATACTTTATTGAATAGTATTATGACTGATTATAATCAGATCACACTCTTTGCAATCTATTGAATTGCCTGTGTCGTCAGTGCATCGTTACACAACATTTATACCCCCACAGTGTGTGTGTGTGTGTGTGTGTGTGTGTCAGCCTAGCCGGCGCATTTTTACTGTTAAACTCTTGTCTGCCAGAGTTTTGTTTGGAGCTGCTTGAGAGGAGTTTTATTCATCTTTCTCGTCGCCTGCGTAGAGTGACGGAGTTTGTCTCTTAAGAAAACCATTTAAGTCTGCATGATCAATTAGGCCGCCATGGTGGCTGCGGATTGTAAATCCAGATTAAATAGTAAGTGACAAAAGGCAGTATGATTAAAGATATCATCCATGAGAATTATGTTGACATGTTTAAAGCATATGTATATCATAATTCTGATAATCTATGAGAGCAGTCACAGTTATATGGAGAACATCTGGGACTGCGTCTTCATCTCCAAAGACCTAATTGCTACTGGCTGAAAACAATTTAATAGAATACATGGAATGTATAGATAGTGTAGCTGACATGTAATACAGTCTTACCTGGCAGTTAGCACTGGGCAAACAGCTTCACACATCAAGCTATGAAGCTAACAAGTAGTAGAAACTTACCTACAAATTAGCACCATGCAGACTGCTGTCCTATGGCAAGCTATTAGGCTAAAGTAGCTAAAAAGAAACCAATTAGCATTAGCACGACTGCTATCTTTTTTAATGCTGTGGTCTAATGGAGCTAAGTAATGTAGAATCACACAAAAAACATACTATGAGGCTATTAGCAAACACGTAATAGAAACTTACCTACCAATTAACATCACACAAACTGCTTTCCTTTTCTCTAATCTGAAGCTAATGTTGCTAACATACATTCATTTTCTGGAAATGCTTAATCCTCACTAGGATTTGGATTCGAACCCCCAGCCATGGACGCGTGAGACACGGTGCTACCCACTGTGCCACCATGGCCATGTTGCTGACCTTGTTGCTAACAAGTAAAAGAAATTTACTACCAGTTAGCGTTGCACAAAATGCATTCTCATACCGTGCTCTTAAGTTAATGCTCTTAGCAAAAATTGGAAACTTACATATCAGCGGCGCACAAAGTGCTTTGTCATATTGTGCTCTAAAGTTAATGTAATTAACAAGTAATGGAAAGTCATGCATTAGCTTCATGCAATTTGCTTTCTCATATCATGCTCTGAAGCTAATGTTCGACGATTGAAAGGTGGAGAGAGTAGCGGAAAGTTATGCACCAGTTAGCATTGTGTAAACTGCTTTCTCATATCATGCTCTGAAGCTAATTTTGCTATCAAGAAATCAAAATGTATCTTGTAGTTAGCATCATGGAAACCGCTTGCCTAAATTCATTCATTTTCTGTAACCGCTTAATCCTTACTAGGGTCGCGTGTACCCGGAGCCTTTTCCGGGGTCTGTGGGCGCGAGGCAGGGACTCACCCTGGGTGGAGCGCCAGTCCACCACAAGGAGCACACACACACACACCCACACACACACACACATGCCACCACTAGGAGAACATGCAAACTCCACACACACACAAGACCCGGATTCAAACCCCCAACCCTGGAGGGGTGAGGCAACAGTGCTACCCACTTCCTCACCGTGCGGCCACTTGCTTAAATTAACACACAGATCGTTTGTTTCAAAGCTGAAAACAGTGGTATCAGCCACCATAAGCCTTCATTTTCCACACTTTTCATTATTGTTCACTATTGTAGATAAGGACATAAGGAAGTCTATTTCAGATTCTAAGGTTTGAGGCGAGTGTGTGATAATTTGGGCATGTGCACAGTTCTGGGTCCATTAACACACATCACTTGATTGATTGCATATGTATGGGGAAAATGAGAAAACTGTACATTTCATGTTATTTGTAAGTGCTTCAATATTGTTTTCTTATTACTGTTTTCTTTTTGTCTTCTGTCTCTCTGTCTCAGTCTGTCTCTCTGGGACACACACACTCAGGCTCTGGTCTCGCAGTGTGCTCTATGCTCTCTCTCCTCTCACTCATCGTCGTGCCCAGCAGCAGCCCGCTGCAGGTACTCATCTGTCATCTGTGTAGTCGGGACCGTTCCGTTTAGCATCTGATTAATGTGCCCCTCCCCAATACTGCAGCACTCTCCAAAGACACCAAGAGACAAAACAGGGCCAGAATGTAAGCCGGAAGCGGCGGGGCTAAGCGCAGGGGTGAGGTGCCAGTTAAAATAATCCATTTTAATTATAACAATGTACCACAGCCCAATGAAAATCATAACATCTTCATTTTAAGTGTGAAAATTGACTGAACTGCATGCAAATACCATCTTTTAAAAAGCCACAGTAAGTAAAAAGCCTCCTGTTACAGTCATAGGCTTGGTGACGATTTCACATTTATTTAAACTGTAGTAGATCCTTTGATGTAGTAAAGCGACCCCTTATCGTCATGCATGAACACACCACAGCACAGCACACAGTGTGAAATTCTTTCTCTGTATTTAACCCATTCACCAAGTGAAGCAGCGGGCTGCCACCAAGAGGTGCGTCCAGGGAGTAGTGTGGGAACGGTACCTCGCTCAAGGGTACCTCAGTGGTGCCACGTGCAGTCCTGGAATTCAAACCCACAACCTTCTGATTGCAGGGGCAACTCCCTTACCACCAGACCACCAGCTGCCCCTAAAAATTTTGTACATAAATAGTCTCCGTTAGTTGTTCAGGTCATCACACCCATGCGCACATGGAGTGTGAAATGTTTCTAATTTAGCTAGAAGTTACCTCTCTGATTTTGTTACTTATAGTAACATCATTCATTTTGCATCTTGTATCCCTGAAAAACGACTCATCAATCCTAATAGTCTAATGTTTTTTGTGGTGTTGTTTTGCCAAATCTACTTCTCCATATTCTGATTTCCTGATCCTCTTTGATTTGGAATTGACAGCCCTAGTCTCAGTATCAGCTGTGTTCACATTACCAGGATGTATCTGGGTTTTTTTTTTTACCTTAATGTGAACTTGGTGTTTTCAGAGCTGTGTGGATGCACATCAAGTCAGATCTGAGCTGCTCTTATTTGTGGATCTAAATCAAATATGTACACTACACTATGTTTTCTGCGGTTGAATGTTTCTCACTTATTATTTACTAAAAATACACAAAGTATTATGTCCTAACGAATACTTTGTGTTACAATATGTTCACCATGTCAGTGCCTTTATTATTCATCACTACTGACCTACAAAAAGCCATCTAATATAATTTGGATCACCAGACAACCTGACAGACAGTGGGATGAAACAGTTAATTAGTTAAAGTTAAAGGACCTTCTAAAATTTGATTCTGCAGCACCACACAACCAATTAATAGGATGTGAGACATGCACTGTTACTGATTATTTCCATCTTGTTTTATTTCACGTTTTCAATTACTGTCGTTCATTCCACTTTCCAATGTTTAACAAGAATAAAAATAAACAATTTATGAAATAAATGGATAAGTGGTAAAAACCTATGTGTGCAGAGACTGCTAGTGTATCTGATTTGTGGCCATAGGCCCTATCAGTAAATTTAGAATTTGTGTGTTTTTTCTATTACATATTCATATTTTGTGTCATCAAACTGTTTTTGCGCTGGAGCCGCAGCTGCAGTACCAGTAAACACTGCAGACACATTAAAGCATCTGGCCTTTTATTCATCTTATCTCTTAATGAAGAAGAGCTGAGAGCTGATTACAGATGATGATCTGATTATAGAGATGCGGGTCGTTTAAGGGCGCAAGTTCGTTCACACTGAAGACACTCATGAACGTGAACCAGAAAAATTGGAATTGAGCGGCAAGCCTTGTGATGTGAACGTGGCCATAGATGGCTGTATATAAGCTGAACCAAGATCAGCACTCAGTGGAAAGAAGGGGGTTCTCAGAGTTCCTGTCAGTATAAGTCTTGTGTCATCCGCTTCAGTCCCTCCCCCTGTCTACCAGGACAGCAGAATGTGGAAGAAGAAACTAAACTTTTTTCTTTTCTTATCAAAATGTGTAGGCTCAAAATAGTCACAAAGGATACAAGAAAAATAAGAAATATATTAAGCAAATATTGGTCTCTATAAGGGGTTCTCTGGTGTTCATTATCAGGAAAAAGTCGGACCTATATGACCATCTAGAGGGTCTGTCTCTCACAGAACCTCTTACGGAGACCTATGGAGACCACCGTTTATTTTAGCTGACATGTCTGCTTTGTTGACTAAGCTTTGCAGATGTTTGAATATTAAAGAGAATCACTTTGAATTTGACCTTTTAGCGGTATGATTTTTTTATGTATTAATTTAGAATTGCTGGAAAATAAAAGGCACAACTGATTCCAAATAGTGACTTCATGGATCAAGTCATTCAACTTGGAATTCTAGATATACATGGAAGTGCTTGGTCTTAGTGCAGTATACTTTAATGATACAGTGATGCTTAAAACCGTGGTCATTTTTTTCACTGGTACAGTATTGTGCAAAAGTCGTAGGATCCTGTGCAAACTGTGCAAAAGCCATTTTGTCTGAGCAGTAAAAGAACTTTCTACCAGCAAATACAAGTTAACATAAATAAATACATAACATAAATACTCGCAAACAAGAACGCATTAAATAATATCAAGATTTGTTTTGTTTGTAAAAAGTATGTTTCGTGAGCTAGTTAGAAGAACACAGGTTCGATTCCAGTTTTCACCTCGATGTCTCCAGCCTTTGCATGGATTTGTGAAACTCCATCAGCAGCTCCTGGTTTAATCTAATGAAGTATTGATTGAGCTAAACCAGGTTTGAGGTATTTGATGCGAACCACAATGTATTACTGGGTTTCCATGAAGAGTTCTGGGAATGATTGAGCCAAACACGTAGCCATAAAAATCTCTATTTACTGTATTTAAATTATTTGTATATATTCTAATATTAGCTTTTAAAAGTATATACACAGCACTGTATCTTCGCACTGTCCCATTCCCACAGGGTTTTTCTCTCAGAGTATGAAGGTATTGGTAAAGAGGAACCAGAATATTGTGCGAGTGGAAAGGAATGAGAGTGTGAGGCCTGGAAAAGAGTGTGAGATAGAGAGAGTTATGAGCGAGCAAGAGAGATAGAGAGAGAGAGAGAGCAGTCCAGCAAGAAGAAAAGGGGGGGTTGACGGAGTGTGAGAGTGAGAGTTGGAGTATAATGACATCCAGACCTCGCCACGGAGCTGCATGTGTTTTCCAGTGTACGGCAGCCAGGTCCAAACGGGATGTGTTCAATTCCAGATCCGACTCTCTCCTGCTGCCAGAGACTAGGGCGTGGTGAGGCAAGGTTAAGGAGCTGTGTGAAGAGTGTCTGTGTTTTAAAGGCAGAGTTAAATATCCATGGCCGTATTAAAATCCTTGTGTTGGGGCACTTTCCTTAAAGGCAGAATATCATGGAAAACTGGAGAACTTTCCTGCCTTCTTTTTTTTAATAAAATAGTTTGATGTAATATGAAACATTTTTCCAAGCGTACCATTCCCTGTTCAGTCCACACATGGAACATAAGCTGCCTGTTTTAAATTTGTCATGGTTGTGATATCATAACCAGTAGCAGAGTTACTGGTGTTGGAAGATCACCCCTGCATTTCAGCCTGGGCTGCTTTTTTGAATGGCACAAAATATAGGACAGCCAATAAGAACAGAGCTCATTTACATACTGTCCACAAGTTTGTAGACATCTGTTCATGCAGTGTTTCGCCTGAAATAAGTGGTATTAATAGAGGACTGGTTTTAATGCCCCCCATCTGCTGCCACAACAGACACCATTCCAGCTCATTCCGGAGGTACTGGGTGAAAATCTATCAGTCCAGATAATGCAGTTCCACTGTTCCAGCAATGCTGGACACTGTTGCACTCTTCTAGCCTACACTTGGCATTGGGCAGGTGTGACCACACCAAAACTCCCCATTTTATTTACTTTGCTTTTCATACAGAATTTGATATAGAATATGAATCTCTGAGCCACTGTTGGTTCAGGGTCAAAGAATTCTGGGATAATTTTGCTTAGTATTTACTGGATATTTCAAACTGTGATGTTTGTTTTTGATTTGTATCCACATTAGTGCACTAAAGTTTCCGGGACATTGTTGCATTTACAAAGTGTGCAGTGCACTTTAGATGTGGTGATTTATATTATTTTGCTGTTACAGAATCTGAATCTGAACTACTGTTTTTTTTTCATGATGGCCTTTTGAACTTGTATGTTCTTTAAATTCATTAAAAAATATATTTATTTTATGATATCATCAATAATATTGTTCACATGAAAACCTCCAGAAGTATCGTGATATCAGTTTTGGACAATATTGCCCACCCCATTGGAGATTATGTACTGTGTGTGTGCAGTTGGAGGACTGGGATTCTAACAATGCTTAATTTAATTCAAAGTAAAATAAATTAGATAAATAGAAGCTGGAAAATGGTCATGAAACAATGACTTAACATAATACCGCCTCACTCTTAGGGGACAAATATTAAACAGCAGAAAGATTACATAATTAGAAAGATTACAAGGCTGACTGGTGCACATGAGACAGAGAAACAGCAGGTACCCACTGTAGATGTAAATCAAGCACTTTCCTTCTGACTCTGGTACTGCAAATGTTTGGACTGTTCCCGGGAGCGATATCAATCTCGACACCTGGGTAATCCCACATCGCATTTACTCACTGAACCTGGGCAGGAAGGAGCTGGTGTACTCAAGAAGAGCTGGAAAGTGAAAAAAGCAAAACATTTGATCCGTTAAGAGGATAATGGTCTGCGTTTAAGAGGTGTCTTGGTCTTAATATAGCCCAGCCTTTTCTCCTCAGTGTTGCTGACTTGGCTGAGTGGCCTCAACCACTTAGAACCTGGCAAGAAGAACCTGTCATTCAGACAGAAGAAACAACTCCGGGGTCAAGTTGCTGGACACAGTGTTGACATATAGTTTAGGCTGTGATGTTTTTAAGAGGGTCACTGCTTTACTTTTTATTTGTTGGAATTAAAATGACCATACCATTGAAATTCGGAGACACAGTGTTAACTGACATTCAGCACTGAATGACCCTATGAAGATGTATGTCAGTAAAACACATTCTCACTAAGTGTTGATGTGTATCGTTAAGATTTTACTGATATCGATACTGAAACTGCTGATCAATACCAATACTTATCGAAACTCTTACTGATAGTGTTCATAAGTTGGTGCTAAAAATAAAGACATTGAATGAAGTTAATCTATGTTGCGCAGTTAGTATGGAGTACTTTCAGAGTGCTTTCTGGAGTTTTATTTTATATCATGTTATATTGTTTTGGTCTTTGTGCCTCTGTGTGACTATGCAGTCATAGCATATGGGATTTCCTCCAGGAGAAATACATTTTCTGATTCGGATATCTCATGAAAGATTCAACAGTGTTTTACTTTTTGGAGAAATATCATTCTAAACCAAATCTACTGTATATATAATGAGGGAGGAACAACCTCTACAAATGTGTGATGGTTATATGCAGGACGTCGCTCCTGTCCCTCCCACTGATCCAATCCAGCATCAACCTTTCGAAAGTGCGGCTGTGCCTAATCATGTGTAACAGGCCCATTTGTTCAGAAGCTTATCCATATTTCAGTACTGACCAGTCAGGAACCGGTGCCTATTCAATATTCAATACCAGTTCTCTACCCAGTATCGAGTACATCCGGATATAATAGTAAAATTTATTAAATTACGCAGTTTGATCAAAATTCTTGATCAGGACAACTTTGCCCTTTGATTATCCAGTTATCCTCTTGTACTCAGAGAGATCATCTTCAAACAGTACTATATTGTACAACACAACAAACTCAAAGTCTGCTTCAAATGCTCGAAAATACTTGTTTCGTTTGCGCTGCCATACCGGCATTGCAGCTCTGAGAAGAGTTTGACGGTTGGATGGATTTTCCCATTTGGAAGTGGGAAACCTCCCATTTTTCAGATTGGTCATGAATGGAGCACAGATACTGGAGCGGTTTGGGATTGGCTGAGGAAGCAGCATACAATTATTGTGTGTTGTTTGATGGTTTATTTGTGTTTGCGGTAATGTTAGCTTTTTTTCCAAACCAATGAAAGCTCCCTACCCAAATGTAGCTACTAATATTTGTATATGATGATAATTAAAGTACTAACGTCTGTTCTAATTAAGTAGTCCCTTATTACTATGCGACTATTAATAGAAATCAACAGTGACCATCTGTGCTAATGACAGTAGTCCAGTAGTTTGTTTTTAAACGTCATTATCGTCTGGTTAAGGCCGGACGTTGTAGTCATCATCATGGAATGTGGGTATCAGCAGCACCCCCAGTTACTAACAAAGGCCAAGGAGTGTCAGAGCTATTTCACTGGTTTTCCCACCCTTCAAGCCTCGCTGGCTCCTGGCTGCTTTTAAGTGGATCTAATTTTACTGCATTCCACAGTCTGACTGCCTGAGTTAAAAAAAAATCTCTTTTATCACAGGGTACAGAAGCTCGATTCAGAAAAGACTGAGGTCCTCAGATTAGTCACATTTGAGACTGAGGACGTCTCGCTGCTGTGAACTCTTCTTGGCAATGTTGTTCTGTTTTGGATGAGCCTTTGGATCTATTCCTCCCATTGACTTTGGACGAACATTATGTCCAGTGAGTCTTTGTTAAAGGGGTGTATGTGGGGATAAGGGTGAAAACGCCTAACATTTTCCAGAGCTTCAGGATGTGAGGTCATAAATGAAACCCATTCTCTAATGTGGGTGACATTCGCAGCACATGACATCTCCAGTGGCCCTAACAAAAGACAGACGGCTCGTCGCATCATTTGTCCCTGTCGAGCTGTTTTTTGTCACTGATTCACAATAGCCCGCCCTTATAAGAAAGCACAGGCCTGTAGAGAGTGCTTGAACCAAGATAAGCTGAATTTGCATATTAGGTTTGTAAAATTATTGTCAACTGGAGGATGTAAACTGGAGTACTAAATAGTATTGATGTAATCAATTTTGTTCATCTGGAAATAATGTAAGTTAATGCAAGTTAATGATCATATACGCCCATTGATATCTATAAAGAGTTTTACTAGTCGTTCAAACTATCACTAAAGTAAGGAAAAATAAGGAAAATTTGTGTTGTATTTCAGTAGGTTTCAGTCTCCAGAGCTCTGCCAGTACAGCCTCTCAAACTGTACAGTGTTCCAAAATTACTACAGCTCTCAGAATCACCACAGAATATCACAAGATATCCATAGTACATGCTGATCAGTGTACTGAGTTTGTAGTTGTCTTATGTTGTATTTTCACCCAAATAATGTGTGCAGGGATTTGGACTTAGCAGAAGAACTGACATTGAGAGTCCCCTCCTGCTTGTTTACTGCAGTTTTTTCTCCACTGCTGTAATTCAGGCTCTGTCTTCGAGTAGCCAACTGCTCATTAACTGTTCACTATCCTTGTGTAAGCTCTTTTCCACTTTTAATCTGTCTGATGGGAAAGACAGTTTTGAAACCAAGTGAAGTGAAGGGTCTTTCGTGAAAAGTTATGAAGTTGACATCATCACATCTTTAAATGTAATTCAGGAGGATTTGGAAGCAAGCGAGATATATTCGACTCCTAGCCGTGGATTGCTGCAGTACCACCAGGTATCGAACTTGTGATGGACCGGTGCTGAAACAGCTGTACTACTCGGGAGCCCATTTCTGTTTCTTGTTAGCACTGATTGGTGTAACATCATATACAGTGAGTGGTGGATGTCATGTAGCTTATCTAACAATCTGCATACTTTTCATATTCATCAGACTTGAACATCTGGTGTCCATGCATCATGCTGCCATTTTTTTTTCCTTAGTGAATATAGTCACCATCCATTGTGTGAAGGACCAAACAATACCTTATAGTTAAGGTTTTGGACTTGTGCCTTTGTAAATAGAAGGTTGGCTAACTATTGTGGAATTTGTGTTAATTAGTCCCACATGCTGTCCAAGGAGTGATATTTAGGGGCTAAAATAACAGTGTGAGGACTCCAAATGGAGATTGATAAACCCTGTTATAGGGTAAATGTTGTCATAAGGCCAAATGGTATTCCTTTATGATGACAGAATGGCTGTCCACTGTCTGACACTGTGCTGTTGCTTTTAATGGGCCCTTATGTTTGGTTCACGAATACATGTCATAGTAGACGCTAAGCCCTAATATTACAACTTTCACCTTATTTGTTTACAGTAAATGTTTAGACAAGAATTGCTGGAGATTTACTATAGTGGTGGTGGAGTGTTGCCATGTGGCCTGATTCCTTCTCATCTAAAGTAATAGATTGCTTAACATAAGAAAGAGAGAAAAGTAAAACGTCACTGACCACAACCTGGCCCTTACAGCCACAATTATTTCAAGTAAAATAAAAGGTGACCAACATCAAGAGGCAAACCCAAACATTAACTGGAAACATCACAAATTTTCCAGAGACAAAAATGTCATTGTTGATGGTTGATGGAACATTTGCTTGTGCATTATTTGTGCATTTTCCCATGTTATGCCTGCATGGGGCCACTGTAAAACATCAACCACCCCGTAAGTGATTTTCAAGAGCCCCAGCATGGCAGCCGTGGGAATCCAGTAACCTCCAGCACGGGGAGAGCAGCCAAAGTGCCCTGTTCCCTGCTGATCTTTGGGGTTGTGTCCTCATGTCCTGCCTGCCCTGTCTCTCCCGCTGCTCTCTGACCAGGCTCCAGGGGCCGTGTCCGTCCCTCCGGCGGGGTGAAGCGGAGGACTGTGCTTTATGTCATTTCAACATGTTGGCCATAGACGTTTTTGTTTCTCAGTGCAGGGCCGAACACAGTTCAAGCACTAAGCAGAGGTTGCGCAAGCCTATAGGCCTGAACATTTGTCATTTGTCATGATATGACAAACAAACTGCCCAGATGATTAGCGCAGAACTATGACCAATAATCAATACCAGCACTGGCTCTTATGGTGGCTAACAGTCTTGCTGTTGTTGTCCTTGGCTAAATTTATGTATAACTTCTAATCTTGATGAATCAATCACCCAGATGATTAGTGCAGAGGCATTAGTAATCAATACCAGCATTGGTTCGTATGGTTACTGAAGGGCTTGTCATTGTTATTCTTGGCTTAAACATTTATTATTTATCATCATGGCAAGTCAGTCGCCCAGATGATTTGCTCCCAACCATGACCAGTAATCAAAGCCTAACTGGTGATACCCTCAGGACTGTTGTGAATGAAATACATTCACCTGAAATGCACACTTATCCCAAATGAAGGATAAAACCAGTGATATTATACAAGGGGAGACTGTTGAAAAAACGGGAAAGCTCGTTACGTTCCACATAGCATGCGTTTTTGGAGAAAGTCCCTTCATTCAATATAAAGAGCCAGATGGCTTGCTTGGAAAACCACAGATATATACGTATATGCGGTAGCTAGAATATCTGTTTATTAGTGACTTCAAATATGCTTTTTTGAACGTAATTGCAGCTTGTAGTCAAAAGAGATAGGAGCTTTGGTCAGGATGGCCACTGAGTGGGTGGATAGACTTTCCAATAAGGACCCATCCTATAAAACCCATCAGCCATTGGGTTTGAATCCCAAGACTGCCAGTGGCACCACTGAGGTACCCTTGAGCAAGGTACCGTCTCCACACACTGCGTCACTGGCTGCCCACTGCTTCACTCGGTGAATGGGTTAAATGCAGAGACCAATTTCACTCTGTTCGCTCTTGTTCTGTGTTGTGTTAAGGTGTGACAATAAGGGCTACTTTAACTTGGTGTGATCTATTTGTCGGATTGCCCATTAGACGGCCTAGAGTACCTACCTGGAGTATCTGGAGTCATGGCCTGTAATTTTATTAACCTGCCTCTCTGTAATTATGCCAGTTCAGCTGTGTAGCTGTTCTTACACTGTTTAGCTGGCTTGCAGTCAACAGGCAGTTGTCGCTTTTCGTGTTTTCTGGCTCTGAAATCGGCAGGCCCGGAGTGGCATGGGCTGGTGCAGCGGCGCCAGATGGTGCCTCTTATTCCCCACCAACACTGGCTGGGTCTGTTACTAAGCAACCGCAGCAACTGCACGGGAAGTATTGTCTCAGGATTTGCTGGCAACAAGTGAGCGAGTAGCCACTACAATAGCCATACTGTGTGTCTGCCGGAGCCGTCCGGGGTCAGGCTGGCTGGTTCACTGGTGTGTATTTTGAAGAAATCGGCTCAGCCGAACACATCCTGAACCAGTCGGCGTAGCGTCCTTTAGCGTCAGACTTTCGCCTTTTCTGTGAAATGCTTCTGCAACCGATGGGAGTAGTATTTTGGGATTGCATGTGCCAAGCTAAGCTACATACCAAAGATAGCAGGCATATCTGAGGGGTAAGAATGCATATGGAGATATCGCGGCCCCTTCGCAAAGGGAACAGTTGGCTTTTAGGGAACGGTCGGCAGTGAGCAGTTCTGGATAGCATGTGTGCGTGGGTGTGTGCAGACAAGGCCGAGCTTAGTAGTGTGAGAGAGCATGTGCATGTGTGTGTGTGTGTGTGTGTGTGTCTATATGTGTGTTGTAGGAGGTGTAGGGCTTCGTCAGTTTGAAGGATGTGTCCCTGATGTTTCTCCATCCCACTCAACTACTAGGGCAACATGGTGTCAGACTGAACTGGATGATTTTCACCAGAACACCAGCCTCCTCCAACACACACACACACACACACACACAAATACACACACACACACACACACATGCTGTCCCTCACAGATCTGGAGCCTGAACCGAGCCTGAAGCCTCAAGTGATCCTCAAAGCAGTGCACAGAGCTTGAGGTGGACATATCAGAGTAAATAATGTATAGCTAAATGCATGTACATTCTGCTGCCTAGCTCACAGTACACGCTCAAATTCAGAAGCACTTAAAGAGGGTGGGAAAATGGTGAAAAAATTGTGTTTCTGCCCACACTTGACACCCCAGGTTATAGGTAGAAATACCGTAGATCAGCATGACCACCCCACAGACCAGACAGTTTTATGTGAGGAAAAGGCAATACTGGACCCAGTGTGAAGCCCGTTTGTCACAGGCTGCTACAGTGTCACTAGAAAACAGAAAATAAGTTGCCAAGGATGCAGAGAGCCATGGTGATAACTCAACCCTCCTCCAAGCTGTTACCATTGGCCAGCTTTTCTCTGCTAATAGTGAGAGAAGCGAAGTGCCATGTCAGTGCGGAGTGACTACAGTGCCTGTTGTCAGTTGCTTCTCATTAAAGAAAAAGCAACAAGAAAAAAAAAAGAAACTGCCAAAAGCACAGATTTGACACTTTTAGTTGATTTAGTTCATATTCCTCAGTAGGAGAGATTGCATTATGGTTTGTAATGTAAATTTGCAAGTTTAAACCATTCCTTAGTAATAGATTGGTATTAAAGAGCTGGTTGTGATGGTAGGAGGGTACAGAGCTCTGAGAATTTGGGCTTGATGAGCTCTTTTTAGAAGGCCGGACCCCCTTCTTTAATGAACAGAGGCCGAGCTGAGAAACGCCAGGGATTTGATGGGGTCCCAAAACTTTATCACAGAAAACACAAGGTAGAGATGGAAATTAAGAGGATTTAAAGGGCAGAAGAAGGCAAAGCTTCAGTCACGGCTCTTTAGTATTTCATAACTCCTTTAGCTCCTCTGCATATGGTCCTGTTTCAGAAAACAGATCGTTTACGTCTTTGTCTTTTCTTGATATTTAGGGCAAAAGAAACATAGACTTGATCCAGACGGGAACAGAAGTATAGCTCCTTAAATAAATACCTGTGTAATTAGTCATTGCACTGTATAATAACAGGATGACTCTAGACATGTAAGTGTTCACCTTTACCTAGTTACATTATGACCCCTGTGGTTTGATGTGAAATGGTTCGCCGTAGTAAAAGACTGTCTCAGATTGCTTTACAGTGGTGGTGAATGGAACCAGGCCACTTTATTTACTACTCACAGAGGTAAACCCAGATGTATGTTCTTGTAATGCTCATTTGACTTCATGTACCTCTCCATCATATCTATATTTATTTGAAACAAGGCATTAGTGTATTTCTGTATTAATGTATATAATAACCTTACATGAGGGAGCTTTTTGAGCATTAACGTTGCAATTTATGCTGTTTAATCTGCTCTTCTGCCCTAATCATGTGGTTACTCAGTTCTGTAGCTGCATTTTGATATTGATGTGTAATAGATGAGAGGCTTGGTTTGATAGCATTAAACGCTTCAGATGTCAGACGTCCTGTCACCACCACTGTGACTTGAGAAGTTTCTCCAGCATGGAACACTTCACATTAAACCATTTTGAATGACTTTGGTAATTGGATATATCACACACGTTTTCTATGACATCACTATAGCTTGTCTCTCCTCAGTGTTAAATTAGAATCAGAATCAGAAAACTTTATGAATCCCGGAGGAAATTGCTTATGCTACGACCATACAGACACACAGAAACACAAAGACAAGAACGATATAAAATATAGTATAAAGTCAAAACTCTTCAAAAATACCCTATACTAAATACACTATACTATATACACAAAGTGATGTGGTCAGTTAGAGAGGTGGTATAAATACTATATACAAATAAGCAAAATTACTGCTGAAGTAGTTTACTAGTCAACACGCTTTACCATTTACTGCAGAAAAGCCACTTGTATGTTCATGTAATGTTCATTTGCATGGTCTGGTGTGTGTGTTTGTGTGGGTGGGTGGGTGTGTGTGAAGGAGGCAGCAGGGTGGAACAGGCAGCTGTTTTGTGAGGCTCAGTGTCTGCTGGACTGTGAGAGACGTGTTGCGTTATCACTGAAACAGCTGCACAGAGATGGGTGGAACCCTCAGCTTCAGGGCGCTGGTCCTCAGGCCCAAGACCCTCCGGGAAAGTTTGACCCTTCTTCATTTCTTCATTTCTTCTCTCGCCCAGTAAACACTCGAGATGATATTCGCCTAATCTCCCGAGGCACAGCTAATCATTATCAGCTCCAAGTGTCTAATGGGTTTTCCAAGTGTTTCCTTATGGAAAGCCGCACAACAGCGCCCCCTTGTGGCAGTTAAGTGCATGAGTCTTCAGGAAAAGAAGACGAACCAGAGACGCTATAAATCTTGTTCGGAAAACCGCAACTCTCTTTTCTTGTTGGAGTTACTGTGCCAAGCCTTAAAAACAGTGTTTTTATTTATCTGACCACACCAAGGTTGAAACAATACACTGTCAGTGTGGGTTTTAGGCCTGATCAGTCATGGCCGGTCCTGGGGCCGAGTCTTGGCGGGAGGCTGGAGCAGCGGACCTGCCGCACCATCTCTGTCTAAGCTGAGCAGGGGTCCGCACATCGAGCCAAGTTTACAGAGATTGGAGGCTCCAGTTTCCTGTTTCATAATAATGGCCCTCTCCGCTCCCACAGGCTTTGGGGTTGTTTTTCTTCACAGGGAGAAAAAAATAGAGAGAATGTAGAGGAGGCCATTTGTTGGAGCTATAGTGTTATCCAGCTTTCATTTCCTGCAGGAGAGAGAGAAAGCAGTAGAAAGAGAGAGAGAGAGAGAAAGAGTAGAACGGTAGAAAGAAGGAGAGAGAGACAAGAAAAAGGCAAAAACAAAGAAAAAAGGAGTAGAGGGAGAGCAAACGGAAGGAGCAAGAAAAGGAGATGTGGGGTGTATAGTAAAAGAAAGTGGGATGTATAGTAAAAGGAGAAAGACAAAGAGAGATAACAAAAGAGAGAGGGAGAGAGAGAGAGGAACAGTAGAAAGAGAGAGAGAGAACATTAGAAAGGTAGAGAGAGAAGAACAATAGAAAGACAGAGAAAGAGAGGGAGAGACAAGAACAGTAGAAAAAGAGAGAGTAGAACAATAAAAAGAGAGAGCCAAGAAAGAGAGGCAGGAAAAAAGAAAAAAGGAAGAGAGTGAGAGCAAAGGGGAGCGCAAGTAAAGGAGATAGAGAAAGTGTGGCGCACAGTAAAAGGAGAAAGAAAAAGAGAAAAAGAGGGAGAGATAGAGTCAAAAGAGAGGAAGAACAAAACTTTCTTCATTTCTATTTTCCTCTTTTTCCGTCTTACTCCCTCTCTTCCTTCTCTTTCTGCTTCAGAGAGAATGAAATGGGGAGAGAGAGTGGAACACTTAAAAAGAAAGAGACAAGAATGAGCCTGGAAGAAAGAAAAAATAAGAGGGAGAGCAAAGGGGAGTAGCAGGAAAAAGAGAGAAAGGAGAAAGAAGAGAGAAAATCAAAAGAAAGGAAGATAAAAAAGAAATGAAAGAAGCAGAAGAGAAGGACAGGGAGTAAGAGGAGACTGAGAAATGAAGAAAGAAAGGCGCAAAGAGTAAAAAGGGAGAGAGACAGAAGGAAAGGAAGAACAGAAAGACAGAATTGAAGTGAGAGAGATAAGGAAGAAAAGAAAGAGAGGCAAGAACATAAAGAGGGGTACGGCAAGAGAAACAAGAGTAAAATTAAGAAGGAAAACCAAAACAACTGTAAGAAGCGTAAAGAGAAAGTAAAAGAGGGAGTGAAGAGATGAAGAAGGAGAAAGGCACGGACAGAAAGGAGAAAGAAACAGTGAAAGTAGGAAGAGAGAAAATTTAGGTTGATGACAGGAGAGAAGCTAAGAAAGAGATAAAGACAGAAAGAAAGATATGGAGACATGAGAACTAAGTGGAGAGCGAGAGAGCATCACTTCTCTGCAGCTCCGCTCGCTGACTGCCGGTAAACAGCGCGAGTGATGATCGGTCAGTAATGAGTGGCCTGCTGATCTGGAAGATCTCCACTGATGGCTGTCCTTTTGCTTTCCTCCATAAATCGATCGGTCATATCAGCAAACTGGAGGCTAATGTTCTCTCAGCTCACCGCCGGCCACTGGAGCTTACGGAGCAGATGTTAATGTTAATGCGTCCGCAGACAAACACATCGATCGTCATGTTCCATCATGAAGCCGAGCGCGTCGTCCATCCTCCCCATCGCTGCGAAGTTTTATATTAATACCTGTTCCAAATACAGAGAAAAGTTCGGCTCTACCTTTAAAAGTGCTAATAGACACAGCAGCCGATTACAGCAATTTAGGGCTATTTTAGGGTGGAGGCATCCAAATAGAGCGAGCACATCAAGCACAGCTGGATCTGATCAGTGAGGAGCCTTTCACACACACACACACACACACACACACACACACACACACACACACACACACACACACCTATCTGACACCCACACTGCAACATTTCACCCTGATGGTAAAAATGCCAAAAATCAGTATATTCCAATCAAAATAAGGGATGTTTTGTCAATGCTTTCAAATGCAAAAAATGCCCTTTAATGTCCAGAAGTCTGCCCGCAGCCCTGCCTGGCTGGTACAGTAATGACCTGTCTCCATAGTGACCGGCAAAAGATCTTTTCTTGTTTGCCAGCTAATGGAATCAGTGGAAGATGAGTGGACAGAGGAAGCGCGTGTAATGGCCTTTAAGAGATAGTGAGAGGAAGAGAGACACAGAGAGAGGGATGGTGATGCTGACGATGAGGATGATGATGATGATGATGATAATGAGGATGATTTAGATGATTAGTCTCTCGTTTTTTCTCACTCCCTCCATCCCATCTGTGAGCTACAGTGCTTCATGTCCAATTCTGTGTGGTCATAAGACTTGAATAATAAATATATTATCAGTATTGTAACGAATAATAATATATTAAGCATTATTTTCATATTGGTTATACATACGTCAGGTATTTTCAATGGAATAAAATAGGCTTGAACCTCGAGCAGTTACTACCTAAGCACAGTAGGTGGCGTTGGAGCGCTTTTTTCTGGTTGAAGTCTAGCCATTCACTTGTAACTTTCAGTTTATTCGACGTCATTTAAACAAATTCATTCAGATGGCGCTTGTGTGAAATTCATTGTGGAGAAACATGCAGGCTCAGATTTCTTTAACAGGACCCTCAGTTGCCATTCTCACACTAATGTAGTCATTTAAGATAAGATAAGGGAATGTAAACCTTTATTAGTCCCACAAGTGGGAAATTTGCTTTGTCATGGCAGAAAGTGGGCAGTACAAAGTTAAGAGCAGAAAACAATAGAATAGAATAGTATACTATAAAATACTAAATTTACTTTTGAAAATGACCAATGTGCGTGTCTTTTATTTGTAATGTGGTAAAATAGTGCTAAATTTAAAAAGTTGTATTTTGGGTCTGTTACAACACCCTGCATGCACTTCTCTGCCATTACCATTTTTTGAAATACAGTTCAGGATGAATATCTTATCTTAAAATGATTGTAAAGCAATGGCTTTAGCATTGGTTGGTGTATAACCAGTTGGTTCATAACCATTTCAAGGACTAACTTTATGTGAGGTAACTTTTAGAGCAGTGATCGTCAACTGGCGGCCCGCGGGCCACATCCGGCCCGCCAGCGCTTTCCATCCGGCCCCCGATGCAAAATGAATGGACGTCTATGGAGCTAGACGGCTAAATTCTGGCCCTCACAGTGTCTGCCGAGAAAACCGGGTCCTTGGACAAATGTAGTTGACGACCCCTGCTTTCTAAGATTCTCCAGAATGGAAAATCAATGAAATCAATGGAAAATCATCCTTTTTAACATGTAATTTTCAGTAAAGGAATCATATAGTTTGTTACTCTCAATGGGATGAGATTATTACAAAAAGTGGCAACACATTCTCTGCTATGACTTTCATGAAACAGATGTAACGGACCATAGAGAGAGAGCCTTTTGTTTTCCTCAGGGTTCAATATATGCAACAAATAATATGAAAAAATATGCTGATGCTGTCTGAAATGTTAATGTTCAAGGAAATATTAGACCATTCTGTTGGTCCATTAATCATGAATAACAATGCAGTCATATAAAGGGCAACATATGACAGCATAATTATGACAATAAGAATAATTATGATATTTTATAAGACAGCATTGTTCTTAGTGGCAGTGACTATTAGAAGGCAACCTGAACTATTCAGCCAGTACACAGAAACGGAGCTCGCCATTGAAATCAGCCCTACGCTCAGTGCTGCTCCTCGGGAGAGCCTGTAACAGGAGAGAGGCTAATGGAGGTGCATTATCAGCAGCCCACAGGCTTCCACCATTACTGTAAATTGCCTTCATATATTCTTACATTCTGACGTGCTGATCTGCGTCTCTGCTGTTTGTCTGTTGACCTTAATATGAGTTTTTTTTTATTGTGAAAGCCCTGTGAGGGAATAGACAGGATGAAGCCAGGGCTCATTCACTCAATACATTAGAGATCTGGAAGCACATGAAGAATCAATAAAATAGTGTTTTGGCAGAGGGGTAGACATCTATGGCTCTAGGATTACCGAAGTGGCACGAGTCTCCAGCAGGAGTGGGCAATGCCATTTCTTTTAGGTTCAATACCAAGCAGTATGATGACTATCCTGACGTTAATATCAATAACATCACTTTTAAAAGTCTTTTATATAAATATAAAGGACACACACACACACATATATATATATATATATATACACACACATTTCCCCCACACCCTTTTTCACGCATATAATTTGAATGATTGCTTATTTGATCGTGACATTAGTATTTGAACCTATATTCAGAGGCTTTTTTGTTTTATGAAGCCACAAAAATATAACGCAAACTACTACATGTAAAATTAATTCAGTCATTCATTTTCTGTAACTGCTTAATCCAAAAGGTACAATAAAAGTAATAATAACTTGTAGGCATGTACATAACCTTTTTTACCAAGAAATGCGTGAGAATACTTGAGAGGAAAAATGTTGCTGTATTGATAATTGGGTATTGATTTGATATTGATATCTAATTTAATCTGAGCGTCAAATGTCCTATGTTTTTAGAGGTTCTAACCATGCCAAATTGTCCTCTAAAGTGCTTTTGTTGGTAAGATCAGGTTGTTACACATTGAGTGTATTCAGCAGTTGTCCTTTGTGCGTGCTTGTGGTCTTTTTAAGCCCATGCTGTTGTCTGAACAGTCAGAAATCCATGTATAAATCATGTATGTTATGTATAAATCCTGCCTTTAGACTCCAGAGCTGCACACATGTTTATTTTATCCTGTCTGTGCCCACCCTGACTCCAGCTTCTGCGGCCTACACATGTAAAGAGCCCAGCCCAGCGGCGTGGATATATTTAGCCACCTCCACCGACAGAAGTCTGAGAGTCAACAAACACGCTAAGAGGCGGAGACGACACGGGAACGAAGGGGGTCTCAGCAAGAGACTCATTTTGCTTAATAGTCGAGTGCAATTTGCGTCAAGGCTTTAATAAAGCGTTTCACTCGCACAGCTAGACAGGCCATCCAGCACACCTCTCTTTTGCTGTGTGTGTGTGTGTGTGTGTGTGTGTGTGTGTGTGTGTGTGTGTGTGTGTGTGTGTGTGTGGGTGGGAGGTATGCATCGAAAGAAAAGGGGGGGGTCCCATAGGACTGAAGCACATTCTTTATTTTGCTCGAGCCTTATGGTAGCAATTAGAAAAATGAACGCTGTTTTAAAAGGAGCGAATGCAGTTTGAGCCAAAGAGTGCCACAAGCCAGGCATTAAGAGACGCCCTACATTCGCGCTATGAAAAGGTCACTTCTGTTTTGTTTGTTTTGTGTGTGTTTTGTTGTGTCTGGCACCTCTGCAGTAAGGCCTCACACACATTACTGGTACTGGGCCCTAGTTCACGGGTTTCTGACTCTCAGCAGACATAGTGCTGACAACAAGATTTTACACACACACACACACACACACACACACACACACACACACTTACACACAAGAGGTATTCGCTGAGCTTGTCAAGCTGAGATGCACTCATGCATTTGAGGGCAGAGTGCTGATTTCAATTAAGGAGAGCGAGTCTACACACAGCAAACACAGAGAAACCTCTGGCAGGAGACATTACAGTTTTCCAACTTTGCCAAAAAAGCTTTGCCGTGCTGCCACTGTTCTGAATTAACCTCTGCTAAAGAACACCAATACTTGTCCACACGTTCTAGATATGGATGGTTTGAGGGCACGTGGCATATCCAAAGTTTGGCCAGAGGGGGGCAATGTGTCTCCTAAGCATGGGAATGAGTGCCAACATGTTCATTCATTCATTCATTCATTCATAACCTATCCTTTTACCATGCAAGGCATTAAGAACAGTTTCTTATTTACAATGACAGTCTATTCACCCTTGAAAACTTTTGAGAACTCCTGACACACAGCTCATCTCATGGGTGAGGAATCCTGTCTTACACCCTCATTTACGAATATTTCTTGCTCTGAAACTTTATTTTTTTGTACCTGAGGAGAATTTTAGTTATTCATGTATGTTCCATTGGATTCCCAATTAGAATATGATTCTTTTTTTGAACATGTAAAAAACCACTGATAGATTCAGTTTCTGATTGGGTTGAAGGGTTGGTTGAGGGTTGGTGCAGTTTGGAATGTGATTGGGCAGTATATCTTCCAAAAATTCATCTCTAATCTCATCACCAAAGGAATTTCATGTTTGCAAGTTTTGTTTAACAGGTGACAGGCTTACGTGATAAAACTGACAACAAAAACTGTAAAAGATGTGTTTCATGTTTAAATCCATTTGTTCTGGCAATGCCCACTGTCTGGTTTGATATTTCTTTCCCCTTTTAACACTTAATTCGGCCCAGAAGAGCGGGTTTAATGGCAGCCTTAACAGTAGAGCTCAGCAATACATCAGATACACTTAAATCAAGTATTTATGAAGGAGATTTCAAAATATAGAGATACAAATAATGTATTGTATATCATGTATTTATTGGGCTTCATATCTGCCTTTTATTTTTATTAGAGTAATCATTTGTGTGATACGAATATTTAATATCTGATCTTTGCCCCCTCTCTCACAGGGCTTCAGAGGAAGCCGCCCATGAGGAAGTGTGATCGGTGAAAAGGTGAAAGGAGAGAGGTCAGGATGACGACAGTAGCCGCAGAATATGACCACATGGACATCCAGCAACAGTACCAGGATACTGTCAACAACCGCTGGGATGAAGAGTGGGACAACGAGAACAGCTCCGCCCGCCTGTTCGAGCGCTCCCGCATCAAGGCCTTAGCAGGTGAGGCGCAAATCTCTAAAGGGCTTAGACTTGAACCCTGGGGAACTCCTTAGTGCATTATTACAGTGCAACTGCCGGGAAGGTTGCTGGGGAGAACAACATGTTTGGAACAGCTGCATCATTTATTAATTATTATGATAATATCAGCCTTGTTGATACTCAAAAGATGTCTCGGATAAGTCCAATTTTATGGTTCACTACGAGCATCCCGACCAAACCGCAGATAATTGGGGTAAGTGTTGCGGAGGGATAATCGAAAGGTTTTACATCACATCAAGAGTTCACAAATATACTTTTGATAGAGTGTAAAGCCATATCATGATAGCATTAGGATTTAACTGAAATGCATATTGTCAATTTGATGCATACCTACTATTTAGAAGCGCAACAAGGATGTTTATCCATAGCAAAATCTTCTTTATTTGGGAGAATTCTGAATAGATCATTCTGTTAAGTACACTCTCCTGCTCTTGCAGCTCTTGCATTCCTCCATTCTTTCTGTTTATTCTTCCTTTCTGAAAGCATCTTTTTAGTTGTAATGTGACACATGCTTGTGGGCACTATAAAAATGGCTCAGGGAAGAGAAAATCAATGTTCAGAGCTGGCCTTGTGTTGCATAATGTATTAGGTGAATTTTAAATGCAGTTTCTATATATATATA
>JBBPCX010000115.1:0-32045 GCA_037974365.1 Hydrocynus forskahlii | reverse complement strand
CAGTGTCTGACCTCATAAATGCTCTACAGAATGAATGGACACAAATTCACACAGAAACTCCAAAATCTTGTGGAAAGCCTTCAAAGAAGAGTGGAAGCTGTTATAGCTGCTCCATATTAAAATCTATGGATTAGAATGCAATGTCATTAAAGTCTCTGTTGGTGTAATGGTCAGGCGTCCCAATACTTTAGTATATGTGTATACATATATAACGTAAATACCTTGTACTTCTGGTTGGAAATGAAATCAGTGAAAGGGTTTCTATGACTCGTGTACGGCACTGGGAGTAGACAGTAAACAAAGTCATTTCAGTTTCAGGATCACAGTCTGGACCAAAACTCTCCACACTTATCTCCTCACAGGGTCTGCTGAAGGTTGCTATAGACAATGCGCGGGCGCAGGAGAAGCAGGTGCAGCTGGAGAAGACGGAGCTGAAGATGGAGCTGTATCGGGAGAGGGAGCTGCGCGAGACGCTGGAGCGACAGCTCTGCGTGGAGCAGAAAAACCGAGGTCATTATCTTCTCCAACATCTGATCTAGGATTTGTTTAAACGCCGCCCACAGCACCCGCAGTGGCTCGGATTTAGGATGTGGTCGGGGAAAGCTGAGCCTAGACCTCTGCCAAAGAACCCGGCTCAGATATGCTGATCTGGAGACATGCTCTGTGTGTGAGTGTGTGTGTGTGTGTGCGTGTGTGCGTGTGTGCGTGTGTGTATGTGTGTGTTAGATCCTCTGAATTATTGTTAAAAACTAGGCCAGAATTATTTATCACCACTTCGGTCCAGATGTTTCACAGCTATTTGAGACACTTATAAAATGCAACACTGTTCATTACATCTAAAGCTTCTTCATTTCTTTCACAATATCCAGAAAATCTTTGAAACCTGTGAAGTTGATCAGACTTAACATCCTTATTATCCTTTTTTTATAATTTTTTGTATGGCTATGTTTATTGAAAACACAGATTCTAAACTTTCAAACAGCGACGTATAATCTTTTACAAATTGGGAGCTTGTTTTTACGCGAAATCTGAACGAGACTAATTCTCTTTTTTTTTTTTTTTGTCTTCTCGTGTTTTCAAAGTAATTGCGCCTTCTTTTCCCCGCTGTTAAAAAACATGCTGTTTTCCTGGTCAATTTATGCAAATTGCTGCAGTGAGCTCATTTGCATAGTCTCCACCCCTAGTTTAGCACCTCAGCAACATCACTCCTTAAAATGTTTATTCATGAGGCCTGTTGCTAAATCCTGCAGCTCTTCTTGATAAATCAGCCGATACACTCAGCGATTAGCTGTACTGCCATATTAACATTTAATACAGTTGGCTCCGATATGATCCATTAATGAATAAACTCCAAAAGTTTTAGTAATAGACAGTCATTGTCAGTTCATATATATATATATTATGCATATATACATACACACATGTACAGTATATGTACAGTTCTTATACTCAAATAAACAACAAGCCAGCAAAATCTTAAATAATGCTGTATAAGTATTTTAGTATTTGTTTGGAATGTTGGTTCATCTCTTTCTCTCTCGCTCTTTCTCATATACATGCCAAATTCTATATATGACAAACAGTAAATACTGATATCCAAAGTCAGGTATTGGTTTGGCTCTAATTTGTGTATGTAAAACGCATATATTTAAATCACAAACTGTAATATTTCACAAACTATGTATAACTATGTAACACTATATAAAATTAACTTACTCAAACGATGGTTACTTATGAAACTGAAGTAGAATTTTGAAGAGTTGTGTTAAGTGAAGGTTTGGATACTTGTTCAGAAACACAGAACATTCAGACCTTAATGTTATAAATAAAATGCAATTCGGGACAATCCTGCATGATATAAGGGAGGTAGAATTGTTAGTGCATTTGTTAGTTAACTGCTTGTTTATTCATTTATTACATATTTTTCATGGCTTTAGTCCAACAGCTGGCCAACACGGTTCAAACTCTCGAAGTTTTCAGTATTTCAAACCAGGAAGGCCTGCTATAATATAAAACAGGCCACTAGATATCAGAACTTTATTGGTGGGATTTTTGACCGATGCCGATTAATCTGATAAAAAAAAAACCAACGATATTATCACCCACCTGCATATCAGTCAAGCCCTAGCTAAGGGTAAATCAGTGGCGTGATGTTTGGAGATGGTCATAAATAGCCGAATCCCAGTGACAGGGCTGCATGCAGCATTAATTAATGTTGTTTAATTATGAGGCACTTGTTCTAATATCGCCCACACCGTGCTTCAGTCGGCGAATAGGACTGCAAGTTCAGCGTTTTCCTTTAGTAGTGTACACACACGCTCACGCTCTGGCAAATGTGTACACGCACGAACAAAGACATGCGTGCAAACACACTTAACACACTGAGAACACACAGATTCACAAGTAATTAGACTTTGTAATTACAATTACATATAAGGATATCAGAGCGAATCATTTATTGTGTGTGTAAACAGAAAGGCCGCGTTGATGTTCGCCCGAAGCACTAAAGATAATTAATCTTGTACATAATACATCAAATCAGTGGAGTTCTCCATTATGAAGACACTCCTTCATGCTGCTCGGTCTGCAACGGTGAATGAATAGGATGTAGAGGAGCCGGCTGATTCCGGATCAGTTCATAAAGTGAAAGATCCCTTCAAGGCCTGAGGGAGCGTTAGAGCTCTAATGCAAAGGATTGTGCTTTCCGCTGACTCGAACATCTTCAACTCGGCCCCATTATTACAAACAGAGGGAAATTAAGACGTTCAGCTGAGAATTCAGGCTCATCACACAACACAGCTGTATAAACAGAGCATGCCGTGTAGTTTTAATACACACTTTGACTCATTTGTATCACTTAGAGTCCTACTAGTGTAATTGTTTGTGGAAAGTGTTTATCAGGGCACATATTTACTCATTTATGCACGTTATTACTTCTTTAGCAGCTCAGCAAAGGTCTTAGCAAGCATTCACTAATGTTTGGAATTTTCAGATTAATGTTTTTGATTATTTTATATACAGTAACCACTTAAGGCCTCACTCTAATGTAACAACAAAAGCTATTGATCGTGAATAGCACCCCCTTGTGGAGAATTTTCAGCCTGCTATGCACGAACGAGTTACAGCCCCGTTCCATGAGGTGCTTTGCATTAAACAATGCAGATTTAAAGACTCTCAACTCAAAAGTTAGTACTTTGTAAAGAAATATTTGGGCAACAGCATGATTTTCAGATGAATAAAATGCTATGTCACTTTTGAAATCTAATGTGGATATTCATTTTATTATAACTTCTAACAGTCTTAGAATCATCTGCAGCTCCTTTCATCACTCTAGACACTCCTAAAATGTAAGGATTTTAAAATGTGTTTTTATTTTAGGGTTTTTGCTAATTATTTGTAATGATAAAAACATATACCGGGATTGGTATATTAGAATCATTTTATGCATTTATCTGCCACCACACTGCTCTTACACTCTTAAAAATAAAGATATCGCCTCCAGTTTAGTACAAGAACAGTTTTAAGAGGTTAAGTTAGATTCTGATTAATGCCTGACGTCGGTATGTTCTTGTGGTGAACGTGTAGTGTCGTGTTTTTCATTCCGCGTCGTCCTCTCCTCTCCAGCTCTGATCCAGAAGCGACTGAAGAAGGAGAAGAAGACGAAGCGGAAGCTTCAGGAGGCTCTGGAGTACGAGTCCAAGCGGCGCGACCAGGCCGAGCAGACGCTGCAGCAGACGTCCACTAGCGAGCGCGCCCGCACTCCAAACGGTGGGAGAACACGCCTGATACACACATACAGACTGTTTCAGCCATTACCGCCTTTTAAAACAAATATTAGATCACCCTGGGTAGAAAACAGCTTCTCATATTCCCCTAGAAAAGGATTTTCCAGCATTTAGACAAGATATTTCTGAACATTTCACTTAAGGACCGTTTTTGTACTATAACAATAACTTTTTAAAATCATAAATGTGTTTCAGTTGCTGAATTATGTGTGTTAGTCCCTGAATTCGCAGCTATATAATGTTAATCACTCTCTCGATAGCTGTAACCGTCTTAGGTACCGTGCAAATTGTTTGTCTCAGCAGAGAGTTTCTTTCTGTCAACACTAGAACAAATGCAAGCAAAAAGGAAAGCAGAAAAAAAAACATCAAGATTTTTTGTGAGCTTGTTAAAAGAACAAAGGTTCAGTTCCAGATTTCTGTTCTGTGCCTCCAGTCATTGTGTGGATTTATTACATTCCACAAACAACACACCTAATTTAATCTAATGAAGTAAAAAGAGAAACCAGGTATTTGATGGCGGTACAAGTAATACTGGGCTTCCATGAGGAAAAAGGTCTGGAAATGGTGAAGCGAACACTTTGCTGTACGTGGAACCACTGTTTACTGTATTTATTTATATTTATTGTAATATTTGTGTTACAATAAACTTAACCGCACTGCCCAGTAGTAAACAGTTTTTAAGTATAATATCCTCAGGTGACTAAGTCTTTTACACAGTACTGTATGTTGTAAACAGCATCCAGTGAGAACTTGCAGGCTGAAGTACAGCCTTCACAAGTGGGGTTAGTTCCTCTCTGTATAAGACACGTTCTAAGGTATATCAATTATAAGAACAATAAGAACACAGGGTCACAACTAAATACCCTACAGTAAATTGTAAGAGTCCATATCTCCCCCTTATATATTCAAAACAGGCCAGTGTTTGGAAGATTTATGCACAGATAAACCAGCTGCTATGAAAGGACTCAGACACCACAGAGAGAGAGAGAGAGAGAGAGAGAGAGAGAGAGAGCAAGCGTTTTAGTGCTCAAGATTATCTGACTCTTCCTCTCTCCCTCTCTCGCTATCACTCCATCTTAAATAAACGGATGTGCTGAAAAGAAAACAATGCTGCTCTTATCTTAATTAGCAGACAATACACTCCGCCCTACTTTTGACTCGCTCGCCAGTTCACAAGCATAACAAACAGCCGCTTCGGGCCTTCAGATGCTTCAAAAATGCCGCGGCCACCCGCAACAGCGTCACAGAACCGTCCAGATACACAGAGAACCCTGGACGGGTGAACACACTATCCTCTGCCAGCCTTTGTTGCCGTCTGTTGCTGCAGAATGAGCCTCATGCGTCACTGTGTTTTGACGCCTGTCAGATGTGTGTCGGGCCACGGTTGAGTGCGGCGTGTGTAAAGGGCTGAGAGTGGTCTCGTTACTGGCTAGAAAACATCATGAATAATGGACAGAGTTCCTGTTCATCAAGCTTCCACCGCTTCACTAGAAAGAGGGACTTTTTCCAACTTGCACATAATCAGAATCATTTTATTACTCAACACGAGGAATTTGCTGTGATGAGGGCTCACTTAACGTGGGATCATTAGTTCATTACATAACGTAGGATCATTATTTCATTACATCATTACCTTATTAATATCTAGATTCTAGATCAAGGAAGAACCACCAACAGGCTCCTTAGTGAGGCACAAAGAAGGGTCCCTTAGAGGAACCGAGCCTCAAAAGAGGAACTGTTTACCAACTTAAAGAAAAAAACACCCCTCAGCAGAACCAAGACACAAAAAAGGACCTGTCCGAGAGCAAGAGGAAGAACCAAAACTGAAAAAGGAGAAGCTTCATAAGAGTTTGACGAAGAAAAGTACAGAACTAGAAACTCTGAGAGCATGAGGATGAACCACTGAGAGGAACTAAGGCAGGAACTCACTCTCCTCTGGATTGAACTAAATTTAAACATGGACACGGGCTGGTTAAAATGTTGGGCCACACAATGTAGTATTTCTTAATCATTACTAGGATTTTTACTTTTGCAATACTGATACTGCAAAAGGCTGCAGACAAAATGTTCGAATTACTCAAGAGCTCTTCTAGGCAGTTCTAGATTGGGGGTTGATGGTTTTATGATGAATAAAAGTATTTATGTAATCCAACAAAAGTTCATTATTTTGGTCAAATAAACACAGGCCGATTGATCTGCCAATGCTTTTTAACACACTTTATATCCAAAAGCATCCAGACGCCCCATCTACTGAATGAATGCAGTTCCTTTAAAGTGTGTTTTACTGTATAATACATTATTATTGTCTAATATATTGCTGATAGAACTGGGAAAAAGAACGGCGATGGGGATGTTGATGAAATGTACAGGCTGGAGGCACTCGGGATGTAAAGTCAGTAGCCGATCTTTGAAAACTGCTTAAGGACAAGCTGGGGACCTCCAGGTGCTTCTTCAGACATCCACAGAATCTGTGTGACTGGATGGACCCCATCTGTCTCAGGGACATCTGAGAACAAGAGCCTGTCATTTAACCCCAAAACAAGCATCTCCTCGAGACGTGAGGAGGTCCATCTGGAACAGAGGCTCTTGGATGGAGAACTTCACCAAAATCAGAAGAAAGTCTCTAGAAAGTCCCTGTTATTGTGGAAAAACCTCAAACCACTCAGAGGTGCGACACCACACACATGAAGCATCTACCAGCAGTTTTATGGACCTCGAGTACTAAAAGCCTGACTTTGCTGGGCTTGGTGGACCAAATATAGAAGTAAAGGGATTAACTGGGTCTACACGGTTCAGCCTGTCCACATTGTCCACCACTGAAGAATGCATGAAAGGGTGTTTTCGGGTGGACTTCCTCTTTGGGTGGACATCCGTTTTTCTTTTATAGACGCTGCAGCAGCTGCTAATGGTGCTAATGGTCAGGTAGTGAGGAAAAGGGCAGGAGATCTGAGAGCAGGAGTGGGCGAGCTGATGAGTGAGGAGTTCAATACGGAACTCCATCAGCTCATTAGCACCCTGCAGCTGGAGGAGAGGAGGAGGAGGAGAGAAGAGAAGAGGAGAACATTCAAATAAGAGAACAAACGAAAGGAGGAAGAGAACAGAAATATAGAGAAAAAAGTAAGACAGAAGAGAGGAAGAAGGAAGAGAGCGTCAGAATGGCAGAAGACAGAATGGAAGAGAGAGAGGAAATAGTGAGAAGAGAAGAGAAGAGAGGAGAAGAGAAGAGAAGAGAAGAGAAAATATTAGAAAAGAATGGGAGAAAAGAAGAAGAAATGAGAATGAGAGAGAGGGAGAAATAAAAAAAACAGGACAGAAGAAATGAGAATGAGAGAGAGGGAGAAATAAAAAAAACAGACAGAGAGAGAGAAGAAATTAAAGGGAATGGCAGAAGGGAAGAGAAGAGAAAACGCAAGAAAAGAACAGGATAAAATGAAGAAATGAGAATGAGAGAGAGAGGGTGAAACAAAAGCAAGACAAAGAGATAGAGATTGAGAGAGAGAGGTAGAAGAGATTAAAGGGAATGGCAGAAAAATGAGAAGAGAAGAGAAGAGAAGAGAAGAGGTCAGACTCAACCTGCATCCTCTGTTTTCAACCCCAGACTCTATTTTTAGCCCCTGTCTAACTACCCCCGTCCCCCAGCTGTCCCTTTAACAGAGCAGAGAGCCCTCGTCTGTCTTCAGGAGAGAGGGAGGACAGGAAAAGGATGAATAGGGATCAGACAGATAAGGAAGGATGGAGAGAGACACTAAAGAGAGAAAAGGAGAATGAGCGGTGGAGTGTTGGTCATGAACGCCGCTCTTTCTCCCAGAGACACTTTAGCTCTGATTAATGGACGCTGGGCTTCCTGGTTCGGGGTGTCAGCAGTTAATAATGTGTCTAAAACAGCGGCGAATGGGCGGAGATTACCAGGGTAACAGGGTCCCGCTGACAGCCACCATCCTGTGCTGGACGCAAAGACCTGGGCCACCAAGCTGGCAAAATAAGTATTTTTTTCTCTATTTAATAACACTCTGATACTGTACAGAAGTCTTCAATCCACCCTTAATTTCTTTATATCTTGCTTCGAATAAAAAATACCACGTTATCCCTGCCAAACTGTCTTATCTTTGTGTTTTCGGGTAGATTAAATGAAAGAAATGGGAACAAATGTTGCACAAAAAACATTTTAATAATACAATTATTTTAGACAGTCTTGCTGTAAAATATAAAGTACTGTGCAAACGTCTTAACCATCTGATATTTGGGATATTGAGTAGATTAAATGAAAGAAATGGGAACAAATGTTTTACTGCGACAAGTACCTAAACATTAAGGAGCCTAGATAAAGGAGCTCTAACCACTCAGCATTCGGCACCACCAGTATACTGATCACCGCCTGATCATCTGGAATCATCTGCTCCTGGTTCTTCACTGGTTCAGGACTTCAGTTAGATGCTCTTTGTTCTGCTTGTATGATTCATACGTAGGTCACTGTGTGTCTTAACCAACAGAAACATTCCTCTGGTACAAGGACTGGACGGTAATTGAAAGTCCTTCAGATTGGAACACCTTTATCAAGGTTCCTTATATCCTTTGAGAACTGCTGCAACTGCAGGTAAAACATTTGTTCCCATTTCTTTAATTTAATCCACTCAATTTGCCAAAGATAAGACAGTATTTTTGCAAAAAAACAAGGTGATTCAAAGCAAAAATAAAGAAATGAGAAGTGGTTTGAATACTTGACAGCACTGGACATTTACATTTAGAGTGTTTTAACCAGTTATTCAACAGAGAAAAATTACATTTAACCTGCATATAAAAAAATCACACTATTAGTAGAGGTAAATGCTGGTTTTAATGTTTTGGTTCATAGGCCAAGTGGAGCTTTAGGTTTTAGCCTAATAACCAAAACCCTAAAACTTGTATTAATAGGTATTTTAGTACATGGTCTCCACCCCCAGCTGTAGAACTACAGCCTACACCAAATGTAGCATGGTTGAAGTTTTTCTAGTGTCATTGGTGACCCTAGACTTGTCATGTTTTTACACCCAGTTTATTCCCGGAAAGTTTTGGAAAGTAGTTCATTGGTGTGGTATTCTAGGATGATGACTACAAACCACTCATCCAAGGATAAACAGAGACAGAAAACAACCTGAAAAAGTCATGCAAGGTCTCTATGAAGTTACACAATGGGAGCAAATGCAAATTGCTTATGCCAGTTAGCAACACTCGTTAGTGCTGTACTTAACAACCTCCCCAAATGCTGCAGTGACTCATCAGAAGCCGGTCTAGAGTATATGGACAGGGCATGTACAGAGCTGAGCTGCCTTTGTCAGCATGATCTAGCCGCCAGCCAAGGACAGGTCAGCCTGCTGAAACACATAGAACGAGGTGCTGATAGCGTTATTATGTGTTACCACCCCAGAGGTGACGCCCATAACAGAGGCCAGTAAATTGGCGGAAGTATTGCAGTCACACTAAAATAACAAAATGGCGCATTTCTGCTGTTTGGACACCGTGGGTCATTTGGTTCACAGCAAGAACGATTTGTTTTGGTCGTCCACTGTAGGTACTCACCACTAAATATTCAAGAAACTTGAATGAACAGAAAACCTCAAAACAGCACATAAAGCTAATCCTAACCTTAACCCACCTACAACGTTTTCAAATAGAGTATCTACAGTGTTCTTATATCTACTTATATAACCACTCTGTACGTATATATATATATATATATATATATATATATATATATATATACATACATATGTAATATCTATGTACAAACATACATATATGTATATATTAAACACACACAAACAAAACATACCCGTCCTAAACATGGTTTTATCTTTTATCTATGTGTTGTTGATTGTGACAGTTTCTTCCTCTCAAAAAAAGGTTGTTAAAAAAACATGTATTACTTAGCAATAGTATAATTCATTTATTTTGCTCAAAATAAAAATCTCAGGCTATTTTCAAATGTGAAAAAAATGTATTATGTCTTGGTGTGTAGCCTACATTCCGCTGAAGAGCATACCATTCGTCAAATGCAAAAATAATGCCATTGAACTGAATTGTGTTGAAACATTTTGTGATTTAATTGAAACATTTCCTAAAGAACTGTGATCAAATGCAGTCCACTGTAAGCTCTCCTGATTTCTAAAGGGGGGTGCCCAACTGTAGTCTTGCAGGACGTTAATCAGGAACAGTTTGGTGATTTCCCTGCTCAAACACACCTGATTCAACCCAGCACTGAGTTCCTAGCTTTAGTAGCTCTGTTCGGGTAGGGAAATCATCGCATTGTGCTGAACTCTGGAATTGGACACCTCTGTGCTATAGGAAAGGCGAGTGTGGGGGGTGGGGTGCTGGGTAAGTGGGTGCCTAAAGCAGGATGTTTGCAAACAAGGTTTCAGACAGGACGTCAGTTACTCTAACATCCCAAAAAGGGCATTTAGCACTAATCAACACATCATATTTCTGTCCTTTTTGGACTCTAAACAACAATGCAGGGAAGCTGGACGCATCCTGTTCAACTCGCACCCCCTGTCTTCTCTGAAAGTTTGGTACATTCCGCTCCCTCCTTGTTCTCTCCGCCTACTGCCTTCCTTATGGTAATGAGGTGGTGATATCATTGCTACACACACACCAATGGCTGTGCCTGTGGTGAAATTCTCCTCCCTTTCCCTGAGAAAGGTGTGCTGTGGGGGACAGAACCCCTTTCATAGCTCATATAATTTTTTCTCCCTTGTGCTCTAAGCCCCTCTTTCGCTGGCCTGGTTTATAGTGCTAAAATGATTTGCAGCTTTCACTCGCCCCCACTCCTCCCCCCCAGTTCTGACCGCTGTCTGAGTGAGTAAAAGCTTTCTAGTGAAAGAGTACCCTCCCCTCTCCAGCGCTTGCGACACAGGAGGGGTGTGGGTGTGTGCATTTGAGGGGAGGGGGTAGAGGCTACTTTTGAATGGCCAGCGAGGGAAGACAGAAGAACAATCGGGGTAGAACCAGCATGCCAGACCCCCCTCTTTCTGGGACCTTTCCCGCCGTATTGCTGCCTGTTCCTCGAGTGCTGGACTGGGCTGAACTCTAACGGACCGGCCCCTCTCTTCTCCAGTGGACAGCTTTTCTTCAAACTTGTGTTGGAAAAGGAGGAAAAGAGGGAGGGACTGGAGTGTGAAGGAGAAAAGAAAGCTCAGCGGACCTCTCCTTCCCTTCCTTTCCCTTCCCTTCCCTCTTGTTTTTCTTATCCTGTGTTCTTGCTAAACCTGGGACATTTTGGGAAGGATTGGGATCTAGTTTCCCTTCAAGTAAGGGAACATGGATACAGAATGGGGGTCTGGGGGGGACCTCTATCAGGGGGCTGGCTACACAGCCCAGATGCCCTTCAACTACAACCAGCTGGATGGACGTTTCAAACAGCTGCAAGGTAAGGCAACATCTGCAGGTAGAGCTTTCCATTGTTTACAGTCGTTGCCATGCAAGACTGCTGCTTTTTCAGAAGCTCCTTGGGAGCACATGGACTTGCCACAGTTCCAGTACCTCCTGAATAAGGAGGAGGAACCAAAAATAAGCAAGGCTGGCTGTCGGTTTTGTCCACTCTAGTGCCTGTGGTTGACCCACATGGACTTGCTACAGTCCTTAAGTTAAGCAAAGGGGCCAGATGGACCAATCCAGGCTCCAGGTTTTGCCATTTGATGGTAGCTGACCCACATGGACTTGCTACTGTTCCAGCACCTCATAACTCAAGCACGGGAACCAAAAAAGGAGCAACCTTGGCTCTTTGTTTTGCCATTTTTCCATGTTGTTCAGAGCCTGTGCTCATAATCCTACAAAGCTGAGACTGAGGGAGCAGATAGATGCAGCTTGTCAGCTGCTTTTGCTGGAACCGTCCAGGAGAGGATGAGTTTCAGACTGGATTAGTGAGAAGGGATTTGGAGCCATGACATAAAGGGGAATAATTACTCCAGGTTTGTGAGTATGTTTGTGTGAAAGGTCGCTTTTCATCACAAACATTCCGTGACTATGTTGCCCACCCCCCCCCTCCTCCAAAGTGCTGGCGGCGCCCAATGCCGATGGGCTAAGTCAATAAAAGGGCCGCTTAGTCTGAATGGGCCGTCGTACACAACAATGGCAAGCCGAGGAAGGTGGGAGTGGTTGTTTTGTTCTTGCCCCCGCAATTGTGCATGCGTCTTGGTACCAGTGCAATTGGGCATATTTGGGCATATTCGGGCATAAGCACGGGATGTGGCTTTATCTCCAAACATCAATCTTTTCAACTTTATTATAGACAAGACAAAAGAGCTGCTTTAGCGCTACAGTTCTTTTGTTGTCACAGAGAGTGATATATTGCCTGTGGTGAGGTAATGTAGTTACAGGCCAGGCCTAAAAGCTAAATACTTTCATTTGTACTGGCAAAAGGACTTTTCTAAATGAAAAACAGTGGCCTTTTTAAAAAATAATACTGGCCTTACTGGATGCTTAGCTCACAGATGATTTGTTTCATATCAGCCAGGGTGGGATTGATCAGTGGGAGTGCTCTAGGCAATCCTAACACACTCAGCAATTTCATGGTTTTATGCTATTACATTGTTTTGCCCTTGCTGTTGCTCTCACCCGTGCCAAGGACTTTCCTGAAAATGAACAAATACTGGGTTCTATATAAGCGTAGTCTTCATTACTTCAGTTTGCGTCGTCACTTTATAGATGTGAGGTTTTGTTACAGTGACAGCATTAATGTAGACCACTGTATATAGTTGTGTATATAGTTATGTAAAAAAGTCACACTCAGTACTTGTATATCCTGAACTAGGACAAGCTCTAAGTGCTCGACAACCTCTTACTGGCTAATCAGTAAACCGTCCCACCCACCATCATAAAGCACTTAACTCCAGGGAACTTGACCTTCCTTCCGCACCTGTTTGGATGGTTTGTCCTTAATGACTCATGACAAAAATTCCAATAAAAGCACTTTGGACTATTGAGGATCCTACTTAAATGTATATATGATCATAAAATTCAGCTTCCTCTTCTTTCTGGCTATTGATAAAGGTGTATATGCAGGTAGTTTCTGGGTTTACGACACATCTGGGAAATGCTCCAGAATCTAGTCCTAGTGATGACAGTGAGACAAACCTCCAGATTTTTGCAGCAAGTTAAATATAAGAAGTTCAGTTTAAAATGTGATACAGTCCATGCTTGCTCGCTCGCCAGATTTGCCGGACAGTATAAATCAGCCAAGACAAATGACTGGACTTGGACTGCATCTGCTTGTATGGTTGAGGGCTAGAGACTAACCAGAACAGGCCAGACAAATTATGCGGTGCTCTGCTGGCCCGTAGCAGAAAGCTTGCTGTGAGGGAACATCCTCGATTCTGCTCGGGGGGGGGGGGGCGGGATTCAGTACAAATAAATATTTTGAATGTGTCTGCCTGTATGAGTGTTAGATGAGAGGTCTCACGTTTGCTCTCAGGCCAAATGTGTATTGAATGATATAATGATCTAAAGTCCTATACCATATTTAGGAAACTGCTGATGCAGCACATCGGGGCTGATGAACTGCACTGATGTAATGCCGATCTTGAAGTGCTAACCAGTTTTGAACATGGCTAAATGCCACCAGGCACGTCTAGACAGTCCCATAGAGGGCCGCGCTGAGAGTAGGCTGTGAAGGAGCTTGCAGAATCCGTGCTGAAGCTCTGCTTTTGTCCTCCACGCTCAGCCCTGCCAAACTGCCTCTCTCTCATTCTGGGCCGATCAATGACCTTGCTGTTGGGCTGCTGGCAGGGCCGTGGCCTCCTAGAGGCCTCAAAGAGCCCTGAACAAGCTGGGAGGACTGAATGTGTCTGTAATTGTGCAGATCATATCATCCCTGTTGTGACAAAAACCTCATATCTCTCAAATGGTTACTTTCTTTCCTTAAAAGGCCCAATAACCTACATTTCTTGTGTTTTGTTTTGACACTCTGATAACGTGATTGTGTGACATCACAAAAACAGCTAATTCTGTATATAGTGACTGAAGAGTGCATGGTATGTTTTAAAACTTTATAGCGTACATTAAAGCAAGGGAAGCTAGGGTCCTTTAATGGATGTTGACATTTTATCCTAAGCAATTTTGGAGCAATTGTCATCATAAAATTATCATATAGTGTCAAGGGCAGCTGCCGTTTTCAAAGGGTTTCTAGATAGGTAGATAGTTAGGTACGTACATCGATAGATAGATAGACAGATAAAAAAGATAGATAAATAGATTGATAGATAGATAGACTGACAGACAGACAGACATACAGATAGATAGATAGATAGATATACAGATAGATAGATAGATAGACTGACAGACAGACAGATATACAGATAGATAGATAGGTAGATACATAGATAGATAGATAGATAGATAGATAGATAGATAAACTGACAGGCAGACAGATAGACAGATAGATAGATAGGTAGATAGACTGACAGACAGACAGATATACAGATAGATAGATAGATAGATAGATAGGTTTTTAAAGCTTCACAATTAGCATCATCATGTAGAGAAGTGATATGATATACAGATGAAAAGAGCAGGAAGCTGCAGTGGAGAATTCACGCTTTGCTGCTCTGAGGAGATCCAAGAAGAGCTGTTTGTTCTTTTAAGGCGCAGTTCAGTGAGAGCGACACACCAAAATTTTTCTTCATCCCGCCACTCGGTAGATGGAGAGCACTGACAGCTGCACAGCACGACTACACTGCCACCGCACATCCTCCTCTACAGCACACCGACTGAGAGTGACTTCACTCTCTTTAAAATCACCTCTCTCTCTCTCTCTTTCTCTCTCACTCTCTTTCTGTCTGTCCCCCTCTCCCTCCCCCTCCCTCTGTCTCTCTTCCATCCTTTTTTCTTTCTCTCCCTTTTCACTCTCAATTCCTCTCTCTCTCTCCTCTAACTCTCTTTCTCTCTTTCTGTCCGTCTCCCTCTCCCTACCTCTTTCTCTCTCTCTCTCCCATCCTTTTTTCTTTCTCTGTCTTTTCCTTCTCAATCCCTCTCTTTCTCTTTCTCTCTCTCATCCCTTTTTTCTCTTTCCTTCTTTCTCTTTCTCTCTCTCTCCCATCCTTTTTTTCTCTATCTTTTCCTTCTCAGTCCCTCTCTCTGTCTCTTTCTCTCTCCCATCCCTTTTTATCTTCCCTTCTTTCTCTTTCTCTCTCTCTCTCTCTCTCTCTCTCTCTCTCACTCTCTCTCTCTCTTTCCCTCCCACTTTCTCACTTTCATTCTCTTGGATCTGAATGTGCTGCAGGTGACAGTCTTAAAGATTCGTGATGGTTTGAAAATGAAACTATGACTCACTGTCAGAGCTTGCCTGGATATTATTCCTGGATTGTCTCTGCAGGACATCACCAGTTTTAAGATTAACAACAAAATAAACAAATAATAAGTCTGCAGTGAAAGTCATTTTAGTTCAGGGTGTGACTTTAACCAGCAGATCCATCCATTCACCCATCCATTATCCAAGCCACGAGAAAAGAGAGAGAGAAAGAGATGATTTTTAAAATGAGTGAGTGAGAGAGAGGTGGGAAAAGGAAGGAGAGAGAGACTGGGAGGGGGGGATTGGGAGAGGGAGGGAGGGGAGAAAGAGAGAGAGAGAAAGAGATGATTTGTAAAATGAGTGAGTGAGAGAGAGGTGGAAAAAGGAAAGAGAGAGATTGGGAGAGGGAGGGAAGGAGAGACTGGGAGAGGGAGGGAGGGGGAGAAAGAGAGAGAGAGAGAAAGATTGGGGGTGAAAGAAAGAGAAAGATGATATGTAAAATGAGTGAGTGAGAGAGAGGTGGGAAGGAAAGAGAGATTGAGAGAGGGAGGGAGAGAGAGACTGGGAGAGGGAATAAGGGAGAGAGAGAGAGAGAGAAAGATGATTTGTAAAGTGAGTGAGGGATTAAGAAAGAGATGTGGGAAGAAGAAAATAGAGGGATTGGGAGAGGGAGGGAGGGGGAGAAAGAGAGAGAGAGAAGGATTAGGGGCGAAAGAAAGAGAAAGGTGATTTGTAAAATGAGTGAGTGAGAGAGAGAGACATGGGGAGAAGGAAAGAGAGATTAGGAGAGAGAGGGAGGGAGAGAGAGAGAGAGAGAGAGAGAGAAAGTTGATTTGTAAAATGAGTGAGTGAGAGAGAGAGACATGGGGCGAAGGAAAGAGAGATTAGGAGAGAGAGGGAGGGAGAGAGAGAGAGAGAGAGAGAGAGAGAGAAAGTTGATTTGTAAAATGAGTGAGGACGTGCAGAGTCGTGCTGTGCAGCTGTCAGGCTGTTCTGAAAGTAAAACCAGCACCTGACTCTTGGTCAGTTTGCTCCAGTGTCATGTGGTTCAGTTCATGGAGTTGCCTGTGACCTTGTGACCTCTCGTGGTTCAGCTCACAGTGATATGAAGTGTTGGTGTGCGTCACGCCGCAATAGTGGAAAACCTTTGAAAACAAATGTGATCAATGGACCTAATTAGTCGCAGCTGAGCCTGCAGTGGCACATTGTAAACCCGAGTCGCAGCATTGTTCCCTCAGCAATCAGAGCGTTCCTTCTGAGGCACATCATCCACCCTTCGCTCATTCTTTCGGGAGACCTTGACTGTTCCTCACTGCCAGACATCTTATTAAGTGCAGAATGGCAAAAATGTACATACGTACACTACCAGTCAAAAGTTTTTGCACACACTGAGGTTTTTTACATTTGCATGATAAATAAAAACAATTACACTAGGAATAAAAGTCACATTCTATAGAACGATTTAGTCATTTGAGTGAGAATTAATATCAGTTTACAATTACAGTGTTGCTGTCTCTGAAACCTAAAGATTTTTTTTTTTTGGATATACACTATTAGTCAAAGGTTTTTGCACACAAGATTTTCCACATTTGCATGTTTCTTACTTAATATTTACTAAAAATACACTGTTTTCTTTTCTATCTAATAAATACAGTACAGTATGTTCACCATGTCAATACATTTGTTAGACAGAAAATGTCATTATCTTTATTTATGACCTCTGACCTACAAAACGCCACCTAATTATGATAAAAAAAAATCACAGATAGCTGTTAGGTATTTAAAGAGCTGACAGTCAATGGGATGAAACAGTTCACTAGTGCATTAAAAGTTAAAGGACAGTCTAGAATTTGACTCTGCATCACCACACAACCAGTTAATAGAAGGCAGACATGCACTGATACACTTGTTTTATTTGACACATTTTCATTTATGGGTGTTCGTTCAACAGCTTTCCAATCATTAACAAGAATAACAGTCAGCAGTTTTTGAAATAAATGAGTAAGTGGTACAAACCTGTAGTGTGCAAAAATTTTTGACTGATGGTAACGTGAGAATCGTCACAGAGTTATGGTCACAATTGAAGCTCCTCTATGGTGAATATGTAAGCTTGTCCAGGTGCTTGTACATATATATATATATATATACATACATGAATATATGTACACATACCCGGATATACAGGGAAACACAAAAGTGTACAAGTATTACAAAGCGAAAACACGAGGAGGCCTCATAATTTGTTTGCATTTGGAAACAAATTCCAATATTTTAGTAAAAAGTATGATTTGTAATAGCGTTCACTCACTGAACTCGGTGCCTGCCCACGTCTGTAACACGCAGGAAGTCTGAGAAATTCCATTCTGCTGAGCCTCAAGCCACAGGATGCCGATACATCAGAGAGAGAGAAAGGAAGCCACCCCAGGACTCCACAGAACGACCCTCAAAGCCCCCCTACAATGACTGACAAGGCCAGAGACAGATCCCTCAGATTACTATGGTATTTCAAAGATATATGAACTGTTTGGCTGTATATGTAAAACTTTCCCTTCCTGGGAATCTACATTAAAAGGCTCAAATTCTTCACTTGCTGCTCTTCCCTGAGGAACACAGATGGGGTTTTGTGTAGGTTTATGTACCAAAAACAGTTGGAATTCATTTCTACATGACTATTTTTTAGTTTCTCTTTATGTCAAGAGAATCAAACAGGCCATTTTTGTTACCGTGCCTCTAAGACTGGTATATGTAAATTGCCACAACTTTGATTGGCTGCCCTGTATTGTGTCTCACTATGGACTGGGGAGTGGATGATACAAAATAGTTGGAAGCTTCATTAATGATTATTCCATGATTTTTCCATGATTAGGGCCATTTATCCTTGAGGGTACACTGTGATTTAAATGACTGGACTCACTAATTAATCAGAATGTTTTCAGTGAAACAAAATCATTGGCTACAGATGAGTAAAAGTTCAAAATGTGTCTAGTATGGTAACCTTGAAAAAATAGTAGAAAGCTATTCTAGAAAGCTACTGAATTAATTACTCAAACATGGAGAGTTTTATTTGCAATTTGAAGCATTTTAGAAGTGTTAAGTACTTAATTTTATTATTAATATTAATTGTCGTGGATAATCAATCTGGACATTTTTTCCCTAGTAATGCTTTCTAGTATTTTGTCAAATATGTGAAGCTGCAGACACATTCTAGACATATTTTATACAATTATCGGCAGCCAATGATTTTGTGTCATTGAAAACAAACCGACAAAAATGTTCAACATAGCAACTGATAGCAGACCTTTGAGTGATTGTGTGCATGCTTGCTTTAGGTGTTGGCCCCGCGCCGTCCTTACAATGTTGTCCTTGGGATGATTTCCTGGATGTGATGTAATCGAAGTGGTCTGCTCAGAGGAATCGGATGAAGCCCCTGTGAATCACAGGATAGTATTGTAGTTTGCTGGGCACGTCCGTGTGTGTTTCCTGCAGGCTGGGAGGGGGAGGCCGGAGCAGGCTGACCTCCAATGAGCCCACAGGTTCTCTGCCTAATCAAGACTTCCTTTTCCTGCAGCGAACATACTACACAATCAAGGGTCTAGAGCTGCGCAGTACATACAAAAAATAATGCGTTGGGATTGTACACAGTACTGTGCAAAAGTCTTAGACACCTAAGAACATTTAAAATCTGCTTAAAAGCTAATATTAGAATGTATGTAAATAATAAATATAGATTTTATGCATGTGTATGTGTTTGCTTAATCAGTCACAGACCTCTCCTGAGTACATTGTAGTTCTCATCAGAACACCCCAAATACCTGGTTCGGCTCAATCGATACTCCATTAGATTAAATCAGGAGCTACTGATGGAGTTTCGCAAATCCATGCAAAGGCTGGAGGTAAACAAGTAAAATACACTCTCATACTCTTGACGGGACCCTACTAGATATCTGGTCGTTTTACCAAAATAACTTTCGTTTGTTTGTATATCTGTGATTGGTCAGAATCCTCAATGAAAAATATTGATTGAAAAATATTGAATGAGGGTCATTTACATATTTCAGCCTTCAGTATCAGTATTGCAAAGACTAATATTGCTATAACCCTTAAGAACTGTTGTGAGACCCTACCATGGGGTCTTTAAACACAAGCATGTGAAATGTGCCATTTAGTTTATTTAACTTACTGTTCTTTGTGTATTCTTATTTGCTTAAGGGTGTGGCTTGTTTGGAGGGCAAACATGTCAATAAAGCAATAAGCCTTGTGCTGTTATAGCCCATGTTGAGACACCTCTAGCCCATCTGGCTCAGGCCTAGCCGTTTGTCCTCTGTTCCAACAAAAGACAAAGTGAAGTGATTAAAAGCTCTGGGGTCAAGGTCAGCCAGCAATGGGTCACTATAACACTCATTTTTCAGTGTAAAACCAAAGCTTAGTCCATATATCTTAAATTATGTACAGTTCAATCTTAAATTAGTATTGATTACAGGATATAGTTAGTAGAACCATATCTCAGACACCTTTATTATACAAATAGCCAATGTATTATAAATGTCTAAACAACTGGGGAGTTCTAAATTAAGCAGATCCAACATTCAATACCTCAGGTAATCAGAAATCCAGACATTGGTATTGATCACACTGAACAGTCTCCGTGGCCTGAAGGACATCTTAACAGATGTCATTCCTTAAAAGATATGAATAAACTGCCTCCAGTTGTCTGTTCTCTTTGGTCCAGAGCTCTTCTACCATCGTAGCTTCTTCTTCTTCAGTGACCTACCAGCTCTTTAAGTCAGTGTAAATATAATAAATGAGTATTTACAGAAAGGGAAGAGTTCATAAGAGCGTAAGATGTGTTTATTAGAAAAGGGCCGTAACTGTTAAGCGGTGCTCATTTTAATACCGACAAGTCAGGGAGAGAGAAGCATGTGTTTACCTAACGATAAGACCAGATGCTGCCGCATTCCTGTGGCAGTCCCTGGGGTTCGTGACGCTAGAGGAGGGGAGGAACACTGCCGCCATTGTTCCTTTACCCAGTGTCCCGCAGGGGAGTCCGCAAGCCTGGCTAATATGTAGCATTCAGTGGCATCGATGGTGATGTTATCGGCCCACAATGAAGCCACAGTATGATGTTCATCCCAAGGCCAGTGAGGGGGATGTATCTTCGGTGTTGGAGCTCATGGGGTGAAAAGCGATGATTCAGCCAAAAATGAAACACAGTTTTCCTCTGAGCCTAAATGTAGTGGGCCAGACGAGACCTTTGTCCCTTCTTTCATTCCGGATGGTAGCTATGAAGGTGGCAAGAACTGGAAGGTGATAGTGTTAACACAGTGGTCACCAAACCTCCTCCGGAGATCTTCTTTCCTGAGGGGTTTAGCTCCAACCTGCATTTAACATGCTGCCATCCCACCTACTGGACACCCCGGCTAATCAGGAGCTTCTGAAGAAGTTCATAAACCACTGCAGGTGTCTGGAACTAGACTTCTTCAGGACCAGGGTTGGGGACCACTGTCCAACTTGCCTCAGACTGTGTGGAGTTCTTATGTAATCTCAAATAAACTGTAGCTGCACCTGAAATCTTCCCCTATTATAGAAATAGTGTGGCATATATAGTGAATCAGCCAGGTGGAGTGACGTTTTTGCACTTTCTGTCGTCTATAGTTGTCCTTCTGCTACTTCACAATATGACATTTACATTTATGGCATTTAGCGGACGCTTTTATCCAAAGCGACTTCCATTCCCAACTACAGGGGGCAGTCTCCCTGGAGCAACTCGGGGTTAAGGGTCTTGCTCAGGAACCCAGTGGTGGTGCTGAAGGTACCCATTCGAACCCATGACCTCTTGGTCCAGAGGCAAGTATCCTACCCACTAGGCCACCACTACCACCCCACCTATGACTAGCACTATGCAGTGGATAATCACTGAGTTAATAAATGAAACATGCCTAGTATGCTTTGACTACACTTGGAGTAAGTGGTTTTTGGTCAAAGCATCACATTAAATACTGAACGGGGTCTGATTTGTTAGCTTCCGCTCATAGGCTGTAACGTAGACACAGTATTGCACTCTGGCATGTCATATTTCTCCTGTTTAGATTGGCAACAGTGAGATGAGGGACCTGGTGTATCTCTGACAAACAGTAAGTGTATTGTAAGCGTCACACGGAACAGGACAGACCGGCCTTGTTACACTCGAAGTTTCCAACAGTGGAACAATTTGTTAGAGGTCTAATTTGTTAGGTCCACTTAGTTTTATTCCAACACAGCACATCTCTACATCATCATTAGTAGGATTAGAATAGTCTTAGGGGCAGATATTTAGTGGCGTGTGTGTGTGTGTGTGTTTGTTTCATCATATGCACAAGTTTGCACACCCTTGGGTTAAAGCTTCAATTTATTTCATACATTTAATATAATAAGAAAATTATCATAAAATGTGCCATATCTTTTGCACCATATCTTTTATTTTCTTTTTCTGGATATGCTAAATTGATTAAATAAACAATAATTGTACAAGGATGCGCCCTTGACCGGGGTAAACATAATGCCTATGGGGCATTGGATATGTAATAATACGATCTGGATGTATTCTACATATGTAAATACTCAAGTGTTAAATATGCTGATATATATATACACCACCAGTCAGTTTGGACACACCTTCTCATTCAATGGTTTTTCTTATTTTCTACATAGTAGATTAATATTGAAAACAAACAGCATGACGAAGGAACACATGGAATTGTGCAGTAAACATAAAAAGAGTTAGACAAACCAGAATATGTTTTTGTAACAAGGTAATGATGGACTGTTATTTCTTTTTACTTAGTTAAGTGGTTCTTGCCATAATGTGGAGTAGAACCGTAGTGGAATCGGATCACTAACTGTGTACCAACCCGACCGTCACAACTGATGATCCCAAACACATTAAGAAGGCAAGAAATCCTACTAATGAACACTTGACGGAGAAAACCTGTTAATTAAATACCGTTCCAGGTCGATTCCTCATGAATCTGATTGACAAAATGCCAAGAGTGTGCAAAGCGGTCATCAGAGCGATAGGTGATGCTTTCAATATTAATCTACAATGGAGCCAATAATAAAAACAAAGGAAATCGTTGAATGAGAAGGCGTGTCCAAACTTTTAACTGGTAGTGTATATACATATACACACACATTTATATAGGCACACACACACACACACATACACATGGAGCATATTATTATGAGTATGTGTGTGTGTGTGTGTTTGAATGAAAGAGAGAGAGAAGTTGAAGGGGTTCACTCACTCCCTGGTCTGCAGCAGTAATGCTCTGTTCCCGCAGGGCGCTGGAACATGTGGAACATATAGGCGTGTAGAAGAGAAAGACGCAAGGTCAGCACTTTTCAGATGGTGTATGTATTCCAGCTTTATGTGACGAATGAGATCACAACGCTGTACCTCAGTGCCTCATTTATTTACATGGCCTCATATTGACACATCAATCCTCATTCAGACATGCACAGCTCGCCGCCTCGGCCCCAGTGCAGGAAACTCTTCGCTCAGGAAATCTTGCTTACAGTGCAGGTGCAGTAACAGCACTCCCCCAGCGCTACTTCATTCTGTATGATTCAGTCATGCTGTATATGCTAGTGAAGTCACTGGGTCTGAGCGCTGCCAATCACTGCCTGTGAATTTGACCACTGGTCCCGCCCCCCCATGATCAGAAATATCACATATCACCCCCCTTTCCACACATCTGGTTCCTAACATCATTTCTGCTAACAGACACAATAAGTTTATCTAAAATGGATCATTTCAAATCAAACCACTCAAAATGACTCTAAACCGTTTAATTTTGCAGAATACAAAAAAAAAAATCAGTGACAAAGTTATCATGGTAGTGACATAACAGTCATGGTTCAGTTGGTCTTGCTGCTTAATTTCTATTTATGGACTGTATTTGGACTGCAGACTGATAAAAATATTGTTTACCTTGAAAAACTTGTTATTTTGGGGAAATTGTTTATTTATTTATTTTTTTTGGTGGGAAAATTGGCCCTTTAAGCTTAAGAGGGATGTCTGTGCTGCATGTGTGGCTGGCTGGTTACAGTATATTTGCTTTGTTCTGTTTAGAGGTTTATTTGGCCTCAGCTGTCATCCCTTTGGCCCTGCGCCCTCTGGCCACTCTCACTGGCAGATGTGCTCTTCCTCTGTTTGTTGATTTTCTTTTGTTTTGGGCAGGGTTGTCAGTTACGATGACCCCTGCTGTTCTGTCCGCCCCCCACCTTCTCTCTCTTTCCCTCTCCACCCACCTCTCTCTCCCCCCTATCTCTCTCTGTCTGTTTCTCTCCCCCTCTCTCACTGTTTCTCTCTCATTCTCTCTCACTCTCTCCCCTCTTTCTCTCCTTCTCTCTCTGTCTGTCTCTCTCTCCCTATCTCTCTCTCTCGTTCTCTCTCTCTCTCTTTCTCTCCCTCTCCACACGTGGACAGTTAATAGGTCCGGACGGCTGTAGCCATCCTGTCATCTTTCATGCTCAGGGGTCGGTCAGGAAAGACACTGGAGGCGGGAGAACAATTGGACGAGACGCTTACGTCTATGCGGGGATAAGGAATGCAATAACAGGAAAATTGCCTGGATTATAAATAAACTCCTCTGTGTGTGCACGCATGTGAACCGCCGGGCCAGAGGTGGGGCAGGGCAGCCCAGGATAAACAGGATAGCCAGCAGTCCACCTGTTTTACATGACAAAATGTCACTTTAATTGGTGGAGAGTTATTGGATAGTGGACACAGAGTGCAAATAAAGGTCACTGATTGGTTTAGCATCTGGATAGAGAGTAAATGAGATCCAGGAAATATGTTTATGACAGAATGAAGAAAATATTTCTGACCTAAAATGGGAATTAGCCTGCGGTTAAGGATGCTGTGTTAGTCACCCATTGCTAATGTCATTATTGTGCTAAAAATGTATGTATTTGACATTATTTAAATATGAATTATTCATCATTTGCACAGAAACAATAATACTTGCCAAAACGAGGTACGCTGAAAAGATCAAAACCGTATTAATATATTTAATTCAATAGTTCATCAGACCCTGTTCAAAGGATATGTTTTAGTTTCAGTCAAAATAAGGGAACATTGTCTACAGAGAAATCAGTGTAATGCAGTAATGCAAAATTACTTTTTATTTCCTGACTTTAACATATTGAAGAAAAATTAAACATGAAATGTGACATGTGGACAAGTTGCAGCACATTTTACTTGATGTTTTATTTATTCATTTATTTATTTGTTTAAAATGTCAAATAATTGCAAATTATGCACATTTTGGAAGAAAAATGCCATAGAGGCTGTGTCACCTGATTTCCATGTATTTCCTATCAATGAGGCATGAAATTTGACTGGGGGTAAAATATGACTGAACACGTTTGTAATTATAGAAGCTGAACAAAATAAAATCATTTGATACATAACTAAAGAAGAATATCGTCAGTCAGTGTTTTGCTGTAACACACATGATGAGCCCTCCTCAGCTGAAATGTGGTGTTAGAGCTGTGAAAACACAAGCATGTGGAGAACTGAGGGTAGTCCACTGGTCTGAGGACCTCTTTATCCACCAGACTGCAGGTTTTATACTTCTCCTCTCTTGTCCTGCAGATGAGCGTGAGGCGGTGCAAAAGAAGACCTTCACCAAATGGGTCAACTCTCACCTGGCCCGCGTCTCCTGCCGCATCACCGACCTGTACATGGACCTGCGGGACGGTCGCATGCTCATCAAGCTGCTGGAGGTTCTCTCTGGAGAGAGGCTGGTGAGTCCCATCTCCCATCTTCTTCTGCTCAGACAAGCCCTTTAGCTTCCAAAGCTCACGGTAGCAGAACAAAGATCCTCAGAACATGTGATTTAATTGTCTTTTAGCTCTTTTGTTGTTTTTGTCTCTGCAATTTGCTGCAGTCTTTGGCGTGCTGGGTCCGGTGGCGTCACACTGACGTCTGCTAGTGTGAAATTAGGCTCTTATCTCCTTAATAATAGCACTGTCATGAACAAAAGCAGGCATTAGCAGTACTTTTTGTTCAGGCATTAGCAGTACTTCTTGTTCAGGCACAACTAAGTAGCTTGCTTCATGATCGCTCACAGCTTCTAATGACAAATGGTTTTCTGGGTAGAGATTTTGGCTTATTATTTGCTACAGATACAGCTTACAATGTAGAATTATTAATATGTAATTACTAGGAGTGTAACATCACAGAATATCATGTTCAGTTTTTCAGAGTCTCTCAGAACAAATTGAGAGTGTCCACCAATCCATTCAACAGACAGCAGATAAAGTACATCGGTATAATGCAGATTACGTTATACAGTAAACATTAAAACAGCAGGATCACAATGTGGGCCGACCTCTGAGTAAAAGATTGCTTTATCTTCATCGAGGCAGAACAGGGAGGAAAATCACTCTTCATAAGCACATCTTAGTTTATATCAGCTTGTTGGGAGAGCATAATAATAATACGCTGCACTTTTATATGGTAGAATAAACAGTAAACTAGAATGGACTCTGTAATTTTTGCCATATTAAAAATGTGTCAAATCTAGACGCCACCACATCTTATCAAACCAAATGTGCAAATTCACATTTGGCAAATTGTTACCCCCCTAGTAATTATTTAATTATATAATGAATGATGCAGCTGTTTACATGATACAGTAATAGATGTGGGATGTAATTGAGCCAAATCTACTCCATGGACTCTGGAGAAGTAAAAGAAAAGCCCCTGTTTGAAACTAGTTTTGTAATTAATGGTGCAAATTAGCATAATGTCCATGTCAGAACAAAACCCCGTATCTCCATTTTTGTCTTAGCTTTTTTACAATTAAAAACCACCAATTACATTGCTGCTAGAAGGGTCGTGACCTTCTGTTTTGAAACGGTACAAAAAAATCTTATCTTAAATGTAAGTCAGAAATAAAAGTAAAAAAAGTATGCAGAAATTACTCTGACAAATACTCTGAATGTTATACACTATGCTATATATATGCTGGGGTCAGTACAGGTGTGAGGGGCTGGGTAGACCTGTAATTGTAGATACGCAGACGTGTGTGAGCGCCTTACAGCCACGTGTAACTAGAATGCGCTCCATTCACTTTCACTATCACCCCCAAGGCTCCTGATACGATATCTGGACTCGCTGGCAAACACAGCCTACAGCAAAAGAAACACAGTATCCAGACACACCCTCCGAGCAGCTCTCCAAGGCCACTCTCAGCCCTACTCGCTCCTACACAGCGTATCTGAGGACAAGCATTGGCTGAACAGGCCAAGGGCTGGTCAGGGAGATCCAGCCAAGCTCACCTGTGAGGACAGGGTCAGTTTACACAGAGGCATGTGGTGCAACTTAAGATGAGGAAGATTCCACTTCTGTAAACTTATGGGGGGATTTGAATAAAGCAAGGTTTCTCAGTAAGCTACAACATTTAGGCCCATAGTCAACCCAGTCATCATTGCCCCTGGACAACTGAGAGACCGTCCTACTGGACAGTCTTCGTTTTGGGCTTAGGTTTTCCAGCCGACTAACAAATCCCGTCTTGTTAACCACCCCCCTGATCTGCCTCCAACTGTGTTCCACTCGAGGCCAGAAAGCAATGTCACATGAAACAGCTGCCAGTATTAAAACTTTGAGTTCTTTGGCATCATCCCTCCCCAAGTCTTCTTTATTGTGAATGTTTATTCATTTTCATCATGTATGAAAATGCTCCCCTTCCGTGTTATAATATTGTAGGTCTGAGTAAGTTATCAAAATCAGGTTATCTGCCAAGAACATATGTATAAGGATTTTTTCTTGGTGGGATTCATGTTCTTACAGAATGTAATTGTATGTAATCAGTTCTATATATATTTAAAATGCTTTTTAAGCAAGCTTACACAGTGCTTTACAGAGTGACTAAAGTGCTTATTTTTATCTTATGGTCCACTTGTGATATATGAGGTTTTATGTACCAAAACATTTTGCATTGTCATTTTCAAGTCTTTCTTTATTACTTTGCATTAAACTGGTTATTTATGTTGCTGTATCTTTAAGACTTTTTCTCTACTCTGATTGGCCGCCCTGTGTTGTGCTTCATTTGCTAAGCAGTCCAGGTTCAGCCTAACACTTTTTATGACTTGGGCGGTTCTAAGCTGCTGTAGGCGGAATTGGAAAATATGTAAATATGTTGATGTTTGTGACATCAGAAAAGCGCTTGATTCAAAAAAGCAATTGATTTCTATGTATGAATTGTAAGGACTGGGGAGTGGTCTATAGATGCTGAAACTCAAACAATGATTACACTTTAAATGTATGTATTTATTTACATTTAAAAACAAGGAATACTTTCCATGCTATGGGCTCTTTAAAACAAACAAGAGAAAGAAAGAGATGAAAACACAAATAAATGCATGTAAACTAGAGGTATAGGTTATAGAGCTGTGATTGTCTGACAGGGATCTCATTCCCAATTTTACAGGGACTGCTTTCGACACATTTGGTGATGTAATGATTTTAAAGAAAACTGCTGATGTCACTGTAGCGCTCCATGCTGCTCTCTGCACGCTGTATGTGTGTGTGTGCGCGTTTGTGTGTGTGTGTGTGTGTGTGTGTGCTTCTGATCTGCATCTCAAAAAGCCGCAATGCCACTGCAGTGTGTGTGTGCACGTGTGTGTCCGCAGGAGACCTCCTCACACACTCAACAAAGACTGTACCACCCACATTTCTCAGTGGGGGGGGTACACACATCAGCCGCTTCTTACTTAGACCCGTCCAGCTTTTTAGCAGACTGCTGCCTCTTCCCTCAGCCCCTCACCCCACACCGCCACTGGATCAGGTGGTGTCTGAGTTTCCTTTCCAAGCATGATGGACTGTCTGTTTCTCCAGAGATTTGGGCGTCCACCTCTTAGTCCCAGCCCCATCCATTATATCGCTCAGTCTGTCCTCAGACTCGGCCGCCACACCTCAGTGCAAAGTCTCCTCACACGTCATGTCCCAGGGCACAGGACTCTAATGCCAGCCGGTTACTTATTCACTCACGCTGACAGATACGGCTCTTCAGCAAGCCAAGAACTTTTTCTCTCTGCCCAATGGGGTGTGTATTGCCGGGCGATGTTGATAAAATTCTATGACATTTGTCATTTTTATAACAGTAGCGTTTTAGTATGCACTAACCCAGACTTCTACCCCTGCAACCTAAATGTTCAGTCTTCAGCCTAAATGTTCATGGTGTCCATATGATTCCTGAATAATAGAAAAGGAATAGATAAGCCTGGGAACCTAAGGGGTTAATAAACTTAATGATCCCATTTTTCTTAGCCTGTACAGTAAAAGATGCCCTGTAAACTTAAAATATCTCATTTTGATAATTCGGGAGGAGACACGCAGGAAATAAGTGGAGCCTTTTATATCTTATAATAAATAATTCATGAAAATCAGCAAATTAGAAGGCTGGGGCTAAAAAGCGTGGGCTGAAAAGCATTTCAGTGACAATTTGGTCCAAGACTTTATTAATCAATACACAGGAGTATGTGATGAAGCCTTATTTACAAAAAAGCAGTTTTACAAGTATGAAAGGTGGATGACACCACCTAACACGTTACATACATGAACCCTGTGTTGAACAGGACATTTCCTCCAGATTGGTGAGCGGCTCAATCAGTCTTAGTCTTTGACACTTTGCTTTTCCTGTGAGGGCCAATTTCCTCCACTGCAGGTGTCTGAAAAGAAACGCAGCACTGGTCCATCCCAGAGGCCACGGTGTACATCATTAACTCCAGCCAAGCTGGGCCTCTCAGCTCCAGTTCCACGTTCCTGCCAGAAGGGAACTGGACGCTGTCGACTTTTCGGTTAACCCGGCTGACCGGCGCACCTGCGTGAACTCATGTTATTTGTCATTTGGGAGCTTTCACTTTAGCTTTCTATTTCAAGCAAGACAAATTGAATTCGAGACTGATCTACAGTTTCACAGGATTGTGTGCCTGACCCTGGCATGCAGCGCTATATGCTGAAATGTGTGACTGTACTGTATCTCGAAGGGGACTTGGCCAGCTGCAACACTCGAATCCAGCTGGACCCAAACTGTAGCTCAGAGGAAATTTTGTGACGTTAGTAATGATTGTATTGTCTGTTGTCAACAGCCCAAGCCCACGAAGGGCCGCATGAGAATCCACTGCCTGGAGAACGTGGACAAAGCCCTGCAGTTCCTTAAGGAGCAGCGGGTCCACCTGGAGAACATGGGCTCCCACGACATAGTCGACGGCAACCACCGCCTCACGCTCGGCCTCATCTGGACCATCATCCTCCGCTTCCAGGTAACATCCCATAAAGTTTTCTGACTTCACATTGCCTTTGGTGCTTTAGTTAAAACAGTGGTCTCCAACCCTAAATTTGGAGTGACACCAACATGGTAGTGGCATGGCCGTGTGTGTGGAATTGTGTGTCAATGCTGAGGACGGTCCACCAGCATGAAAAATGAATATCAGTGAAGTAAGCATGTCTGTATGAATGGAAGAGTAGACTATACTGTTTTTCTGGAACAGATCCAAGACATCAGCGTTGAGACGGAAGACAATAAAGAGAAGCGCTCTGCCAAAGACGCTCTGCTTCTGTGGTGTCAGATGAAGACAGCAGGGTGAGTAGACTCCCTCTAAGACATAGAGTCGTGCCTTACAGTCACCCCTGAGTGTTTTGTTGTAACTGTAAACACGCACTTTCTATTTATTTATTGTAAACATGCACAACTCAAATAACCTCAAATGTCAAAAAAATACATTTTTGCACATGGCACAATGTGTTTTATTTTTCCCCAATATGTTAAATTCAGCAAATTAACAGTACATGTCTATTAAAAAGAAGAAATGTGTCTTCTGTAAATTATATGTTCACTTAGAATATCAAAGAAAGTGTAAATTGACCAGAGCTGCCAAATGTACAGCTGTAATGACTGGTGCTCTATAATATGCGAATATGTTTTTGGGTTTCTTTACAGCTATCCAAATGTCAACATCCACAACTTTACCACCAGTTGGCGTGACGGGATGGCTTTCAATGCCCTCATTCACAAACACAGGTATAAAGGCGTTGTGGCCTTGGTTAGGTTCTGTTTCCAGTTCAAGCCTTTGCCGATCCCTCCCCTCTGTTATTCTGCCCTAATTTTTTCATATCCGCGCTCCTGTTTACAGGCCTGACCTGATTGACTTTGACAAGCTGAAGAAGTCTAACGCTCACTACAACCTGCAGAACGCTTTCAACCTGGCCGAGCAGCACCTGGGACTCACCAAACTGCTGGACCCTGAGGGTAAGACCTTTCTCTTACCCAAAATACCTTCACAGCAGCCTTCATATCACTACAAGAAGCTGTGGTACTGATATGTGACTTATTTGGCAGATATCAGCGTTGATCATCCTGACGAGAAGTCGGTCATCACCTATGTCGTTACATACTACCATTACTTTTCCAAGATGAAGGCCCTGAAGGTGGAGGGCAAACGTATCGGGAAAGTGAGTTTTGCACTAATGCGTTGTTTTGTTTCTCTTTGTTTACAGATGTTTTCGTATGAACATTAGAAAAGCTCATTTAAAAGGATATGTTGATGACTTTGTGTGTCTTTTGCCAGGTTCTTGACAATGCCATTGAAACAGAGAAGATGATTGAGAAATACGAGTCTCTGGCCTCTGACTTGCTTGAGTGGATCGAGCAGACCATCATCATCCTTAACAATCGCAAGTTTGCCAATTCGCTGGTTGGGGTCCAGCAGCAGCTCCAAGCTTTCAACACTTACCGCACCGTGGAGAAACCCCCCAAGTGAGTGGGACGGCTGGACAATCAAAATCTGGATCACAGATTGAAACAGGGCTGGATCAGGGCTGGATCATTTGAAACAGGGCTTTTGAATTTTAAAAGATTGTTTACCAAAGACATCCGTGTATCAAATAGCACCAAACTGAACTAGCTAGCACCACTTTACAGTAAGACCACCCTCATAAAGGCTTTATAAATGATTGATAATCAGGATGGTAATTAGGTTGTAGACAGTTTTAAATCATTAATAAGCAGTTATAAACAAGTTATCACAGCTGTCATCTATTGATGCAACTCATTATTTCATTAAAATCTGGTGTTTTAGTAGTAGTAGCATGTTAACAACGGCCTGAGGAAGTTGACAGTTTAACATTCTGTCTGAGAAAAGAACAAGATAAGCTCAGCAAGTAGCAAGATCTGAGATCTTACCAAATAGTGAGCCTGCATTAATGTATTATAACTGTTATAACTTGTTTATAACTGCTAATTAATGCTGTCAAAACTGCCTAATTAACAACATGATTATAAATAATTTACAAACCGCTTTATAAGGGTAGTCTTATTGTAAAGTGGTACCATTTAATTGAACCTCATAGAAATGAACTAAAACAGACTGAGTTTTCCTTGTTAACGCATAATGCTGTGTTTTTCCAGGTTCACTGAGAAGGGTAATCTGGAAGTCCTTCTGTTTACAATTCAAAGCAAGATGAGAGCCAACAACCAGAAGGTGTACATGCCCAGAGAGGGAAAGCTCATCTCAGACATTAATAAGGTGAGACACCGTCTCTATGAAACAGTCTCCTGCCTCGGCTAGCTCACATGATGTTGGGAAATCAGACACTAAGGTTTTGAGTTTAGCTTGTACAGTCTTATGCATAATTCTGGGCGCCAGGTAAGGGTACGTGTTTTTAATGGTTTTCTATGTGAAATATGACATTTTCTGCACACTTTAATTACTGTTTCTTTTCTGATGTTAAAATATTGGAAAAAGAAACAAATGTGCGCAGTAGATATTTTATTTTTTAGTGTTTATAATTAAATTCATAAATGCAAAGAAATTGTGTACTAAAATGTGTACATACATATATATATATATATATATATATACATATATATATATATATATATATATATGTGTGTGTGTATATATATATGTATGTGTGTGTGTGTGTGTGTGTGTATATACATGGATATATATAC
>JBBPCX010000114.1:46954352-46967314 GCA_037974365.1 Hydrocynus forskahlii | reverse complement strand
GGTGACTCAAGACTTTTGCACAATACTGTGTGTATATAGCTATATATACGTATATATATATATATATATATATATATATATATATATGTATATATACACTATACACTATATGGACAAAAGTAATGGGATGCCTGACCATCCCAGGAAAGGTTGTGGGTTCAAATCCCAGGCCTGCTAGTGGTACCTCTGAGGTACGCTTGAGCAAGATACTGTCCCCACACACTGCTGCCCCGCTTCACTTGGTGCTGCTTCACTTAACCACTAGGCCACCAGCTGCTAGTTTCGAAGTTTAAGTGAGATGTGTTTTTTTTTTTTGTTTTTTTGCTGAGTTCTCTGGATTTCTTGTTCTCTCTGCATACACACATCAGCACCCTCCCTTTTTGGGCATGCAGGTCAGAAAATTAGCTTATGTCAGCAGTGGCACGTTTACATATTAACAAAATGTGCGCTTTATATTTTCTCATGGAAATGCATTGTAAATTTTTTTGGCATTTGATAATTATTTGATGTGTTGAATTAGATTGGTTTAACTAGAAAAAAAACACTAAACCATAGTCTTGTGGTTCTATGAAATGTATTATAACTCTATAATTTTGTATTTTTTGCTGTGTTATTGTGGAGGTTATGATGTTTCGGTGCTGTCAGAAAGCTAATTATAGTTCTGGATAAAAATGACCAGATAAAAATACTAGACTGGATATTTGACTGGAAATGAGGGACAACCTCATGACATACTAAATAGTGGCAGATTTGTTTTTTTTCTTTTTTTAGATGGTTAATGTTAGGAATTTTCAGCTGCACTGTGATGGCACACGATGATCCTTGTCTTAAAGGGCTTCCTCCTGATAAACTAGCTGGCATTTTCAATATGTGTCATTCTATTTGTGATTATAGTGATCAACTGTTAGGAGTACTGTCTGTTAATCATTATCAATATGCAAATGAGCCTCAAACTAGTCACAGTGTTTCTGACAGGGTGACCAATTGCAGCTCTAGGTGAGTTGCTGGGTGTTCTGATGAATCTAGTTCTTCATGTAATCCAACAAAAGTCTAAAATTTTTTTAACCATTAAATCATTAACCATTAAAGACACCAATTCACCAAACTGTTTTTAAAGTGTACCACAAATATGATTCGTTTTTCCAGTATATGTTTATCTCTTTAAATTTCTGTACCTCACACTATTTTAATTGGAGAAGAGTAATGATACAAGCCTATTTATATCCTGAAAAAGATGGCAATAGCACTATGTAGCAATATGTAACAATATGTAGCACTAATACTCATATTTAATGTATTTTGTATTTTGCCATATCACTCCTGTCTTCCAAAGCTCCTTTGTCTTCCCATGACCTATCGCATACAGTTCAAAATCCTCCTCCTCACCTTTAAAGCTCTCCATAAACAGGCCCTTTCCTACCTTTCTGAACTACTCCACCATCACTCTCCTTCTCGTAACCTTCGCTCCGCAGATGCCAACCTTCTACATCCACCTGTCAACGAACCTGGGGTGACCGAGCCTTCTCTGTAGCCGCCCCTTCCCTCTGGAACCCCCTACTACAACCCTTCAGACAATGTACGGACCTGGCATCTCTCAAGTCTCTTCTCAAAACCCATCTCTTCAAATCCGCTTATAGTCTAACCACTGTTCTTTCACCCACACGTGTTCATCTGTTTCATTCATTTGTTCTTACTTGCCTTGTTGTTTTAAATATGTGTGGTTTTAAACATTTTGATTGTGTTTTTAATGTAACGTTTGTTTTATTGTATCTCCAGTTCTACGTAAAGCGTCTTTTAGTACATTGAAAAGCGCTCTATAAATAAAATGTATTATTATTATAATAATAATTATTATTATTATTATCATTATTATTATCATTATGCAGCCTTACTTTCCATACACATATTACATATAGTCTTGGATTAAAAGGGTCATTCACTGGCCATCTTTATAAGGTCCCAATCCACATCCTGCAACACTAAACAGTGTGGAAAGAAGAAAATACACCACTCTTATGCATTCAGTACTGTAGTGTGGAAAGTGTGAAGTACTTGGTTTTGGATGCAGACCTGATCTGATTTTGAGAAACTGGTCCTCAGAGAAATATTGTACATTATTCTAATTTACAAAATTTACAAAACGTCTTTTCAGCCAGTTTCAAGGAGTGTTTAGTTCACTGCCACCTGCTGGAGTGGAGGGGGCTGTTCCTGGGCACTGCCCAGCCTGAGGTTCCCACACCAGAAGCATCATGACCTAATAAACATCATGCCGATCTTAAGATCTGGAGCTGTATGGCGCCGTCTGCCGTTTACTCTTGGTTTATGACTGCCTGAAAAAACATTTTACATTTTAGTATATTTTTTACACCATTTGAAAATATCAGGAACGGACCATTGGTTCTGAATGGACCACCGGAAATGGTAAGAAAGTCTTTGTAATAATACTAAAGGTTACGAATTCTGCTTCTATGAAATTACCATTTGATAGGTTTAAAATGAATGACAGCTCTCAGCATGTCAATGTGTGTTTTTTTCTGAGATAACGCTGCAGTTAGAAGTCAGTGGCCAGCAGGTGGCGAAAAGAGCCACAGGCTCTCGCTCTCTCTTTCTACCTCTCCCTTTTTCTCCCTCTCCCTCTACCTCTCTCTCTCTACACACCTCTCCCTCTCTCTCTGTCTCTCTCTCTCCACACATCTCTACCTCTCTCCCTCTCTCTACACACCTCTCCCTCTCTGTCTCTCTACACACCTTTCCCTCTCCCTGTCTCTCTGTCTCTCTTTCCCTCTCTCTCTCTACACACCTTTCCCTCACTTTGTCTCTGTCTGTCTGTCTCTCTCTCTCTCTCTCTCCCTCTCTACACACCACTCCCTCTCTTTCTCTCTACACACCTTTCCCTCTCCCTGTCTCTCTCTCTCCCTCTCTGTCTCTCTCTACATACCTTTCCCTCTCTCTCTCTCTCTCTCTCTCTCTCTCTCTCTCTGTCTGTCTGTCTCTCTGTCTCTCTCTACACACATTTCCCTTTCTTTCTCTGTCTCTCTCTCTCTCTCTCTCCCTCTCCCTCTCCCTCTCCCTCTCCCTCTCCCCCGCACATGTAAACACTGACAGCCCCAGGAGCCAAGCTCACAGCACGGAGCATCCCAGTTCCGCACATTACAGCCAAGCTCTGGTGTGAATGTGTGTGTGTGTGTGTGTGTGTGTGGTGCAACTGCTATCCTCCACCTCGTCGTCGTCCTCCTCCTCCTCCTCCTCCTCCTCTCTCCTTTCCTCCACTCTACTGCCAGTCTCATCCTTGGCTCTGTCAGGGTTGGGGGTGTGTTCATGGTAAGAGCCCATCCCTTTCGTTCTCTCTCTCTCTCTCTCTCTCTCTCTCTCTCTCTCTAGGTCTCTTGCTCTCTGAAACTGCTGTTCCTCTGGCAGTGCTGGTCTCCTGATTTTCTCCTCCGTCGCTGTTTCTGATGAATCATTCCCGGCTGCCCCTGTGCTGAAGCCGGAGCCTCTCTCTCTCTCTCTGTTTTTTTTCACTTCTCTCATCCGTCCTCTGCCGCCGCCTCTGAGCCATTCCAGAGATGACATGAGATGAGATGAGTTGAGATGAGAGGAGGACCGGGGTGGGGGAGATGCTGAATCGTCTGCATGAGACGCTGGGCATGACAGCACATCCGTTCTCATTTCAGAGCGCGTGCCGCAACTCACACAGCATGACGGAGGATCCGCCGGCCGCCTGGCCGCAGCACGCAGACTGAAAAAAGCCCCAGGACCGTGCTCTTACGGTTGGTTTCATCCCTCCCCTCCTGTTCCCCTCCATCCATTCCATCCTGACCCGTTCTCTTCAGCAGCACTGCTCTTTCACCTTCAGTCTAATAGGAGGGACCAGAAAGGTTTGTCAGGTTCGGAGAAGCTGGGATTTACTCATCAATGATCTCGATCGGGGCCTGCTGGGCTGTTTGGCAGCAAGTTTGTCAATGAAAGCCGCTGCATGCCGGCACAAGAGGGGAAATCCTGCTGAAATTATGATTTTGCCCCGACAGCTTGTTGCCTGCGTTTTGCAGCGATGTTGATCGTGTGCCGCTGTCGGCTTATTTTAAGACTCTAATGAGAGTGAGAGCCGTTTGCGTTGCTAAGTGCTTGTTCTCTTCAGCTGCACTGTGTGTTGCCTCATAGAGGAACAGCATTTCTACCATAGGATTGTTCTGGTTTTAAACTGCATGGGTCGGTTTGATTAGAAATGATGCTACAAATGTGAGACAGTTTTCTCAGAGTTCAGTCATGGGGTCATAAAGAGGCTGTAATGAGTGGGGAATTCATTAGAGACAGTAAACTTTCAGATCTGTCATCGATTCTTGGTTTTTATAGACCCCTCTAAAATTGTTTAAGGTTTGTCTTAAAATTGAGATGCATGCAGTTTTATACAGTGAGTTTCATTTTAAACCCGTAAGTGCACACTCAGTTGTTAAGAAGTTAAGAAATCTAGTGAGGGAACCTATAAAGCATTTTAGAAGCACTTGCCAAATTTGTGATCAAATTTACAAATTTCTTCCATTTACCAAAGATGTAGTTGATCAGGAAAGACTTGTTTATTGTCCAAATGTTCCTTTTTCAGTTCAGAACTGCAGCTGTGAGGCTAATCTTGATGACAAACACTAGAAGTCAGTAGTCACACAAATATCCCGCTAAAAACTTCTCTAAACATGCTCAGCTTTTCATTAAGGTGGAGCAGGTTTGTCAGTGTGGTTTAGGAAACAGTGTGACTTACTGTGAGCTGTAAACATGAACAAAACCACCACTGCACAAAGCTATTTCAGATGACCCCAGACCTGGTGCTGGCAAAGTAGTTGCAAAATAGAGGATCTAAACCACGAGCACAAGTCTGTCCGGCCTTAACGAATGTCTGGATTTGGTTTGAGTGGGTTTGAAGCGGTTTTTGGTATTTGTAATAGAAAAGACCTAAACCACGAGTACAAGTCTGTCCAGCCTTAACAAATGTCTGGATTTGGTTTGAGTGGGTGTGGAGAAGTTTTGGTATTTTTTAAGGAAACTATGGGTGACTATTGGGTGAAATATTTTGGGTAACGTTTTGAACATTAGCCTCTTAACTCCAGTGCTAAACTATAGAAGCAAAAGTTGTTCAACAAACATGTCTTGCCTGATCAGTTTCATTTGGGGTAAATAGAAAACTAAATCAGATTTTTAGCCAAACTGTTCCCTTAATACAATCGTGTATATGTGTTGCATGTTACAAAAATGCAAAAAACATTGCTTCATTGGACTAATTACTTTGGGTTGCAGTTACTACACATATCCTAGATGTAAACTAATTTTGTGGCCGGGTTAAATGCAGAAAAAGAATTCCATTGTTCACATTGTGCTGTGGTGAGTTCACGCGTGACTATTAGGGTTAATAAATTCAATTAAAAATTAGAAACAGCCCTCATTATAGCAGTGGTATTTGATTATATTTATAGATTATAGATGTGTTCTTGGAGGTCAAAAACTGGACTGTTTATTTATAGTGAATAATAATAATATCCCTTATAAAATGCAGAGTAAAGTCTAATGCGCTTGCTCCTAATAATTAATTAATCTGAATGGTGAGTACAGTCCAATAATCAATGACCTGGCTGCAGGGCCTGAGTGGATTTAAACGTTCACCCTGCTGTAACCTTGCATATGAACGATGTTGCTTCACTAATGCAACTCTCAGTAAGGATGAGTGGGAAACACATAGTGTATTTCTGTTCATTACAGTTATGTGTGGAAAGCAGAACATGCTGAGTCATAGTGCACAGATGTGATTAAAGGGTTAGTCCAGGCTTGTGTTCAGATTCTAATCACAGAATGTAGGGTTTCTTTGGCTGTATGTGACAGTATGTTATGATGATGATTATTATTATTATTATTTACTGTCGTTGTTTTGTTGTTGTTGTTGTTGTTATTATTAGTATTACTCTTTAGTAATTAAAGTATAATTATACTATAATTAATCATATAATCATGTATGTTACTACTAATTATTGTTATTATTAGTGGTGGTAGTAGTAGCAGCCGTAGTTTACATAATTATTAATACTTAGTTTCTAAAACATTTAATCTCACTGATCTTATAATAGTCCTATAATCTGTTGATTATGTATACTACTACTACTACTTACTATTAGTAGTAGTAGTGTACATAATTAACAATACATTGTTACTAAAATAACTTGATCAAATTGATAATATTATAATAAGATTATAAGCTTTGGTGATTTTGTATACTACTACTAGTAATTATAATTGTTGTTGCTGGTGTTGTTGCTGTTATTATTATCATTATTATTATTATTATTATTATCATTATTATTAGTAGTAGTAGTAGTAGTAGTAGCAGTAGTAGTAGTAGTAGGTTACATAACAATTAATACATATAATTACCAAAATGTTTTGATCTTATTCATCTTATTATAATATTATCATAATCTTTGTTGATCATGTATACTACTACTACTAATGATAATTATTGCTGTTATTATTATTATTATTATTATTATTCATAGTAGTAGTAGTAGTACTAGTAGTAGTAGTTGTTGTAGTAGTAGTAGTAGTATTTATTATTATTATTATTATTATTATTATTATTATCATCATCATTATTATTATCAGTAGTAATGATAGAGGTAGTCGTAGTCATTATAATTTAAACATATAATTACCAAAATGTTTTGATCTTATTGCTCTTATAATAATCCAATAATTATCTTAGTTTATTCAGTATACTGAGGAATATTTAAGATCACTCCAATTTGAACAATCCTTTCAGTGAAGAATCGCCCTAAATATCCCAGTTCAGACATGACGTAATGTAACACAGACCTGACCTGTGTTTGTCTGCTTTCGGGCACATTTCTCTGCATTTACTGAGGTCTGACTCTAACCTCCTGTTAGTAACAGAAGCTTCTCTGAGCTTGTGTGTGAAGTGCCAGAAGGAGTTTTCCCTTCTTAGCCAATGATCCACAAAATGTATCCAGTTCAATTGGGCAGAGCTGATGTTTCAAGCCGTGTTTCATCGCTCTTTTGGGGAGATACAGGAGGGGAGAGCCTGCAGGTGTTATACTTTGTCTCCACAGGGGAGCTTAAATGAGGATATAAATGGCCTCTCAAAACTAATGGCCCACAAATCAAGAGAAGCTCCGTAGTTTCAAGTTGAATATTGCATTCTTTTTCAACAAAAAATTAGCAAAATGATATCGGTACAGAACATGATAATCTGCAAAAGTGCTAGCTTTCCAAATACCATTGCTACCAAAATAATCAAAATAATAAAAACAACAACAACAACAATTATAATACTTGATTATCATATGTTTGAAATATGTATTGAATAACCATATAAAAAGCAACAAAAAACAAAGGAAACATATGTAACAGAAAACAAGAAGAAGAATACTTATACACTAAATATTTTTTTAAGTATTGTGAACCCACTCTATGTTTTTATTTCAGCTTTCCTGATTTTTAAGAGTTTTCTGTCATTTTTCTTTTAAGGGGGACATATTATGCAAAACTCACTATGTAAAAAAATTATAAAAGGTCTAAGGGCTATACAAAACATGTTCATGAAGTTCATGAAAATCACTCTCACATAAAGAGATATCACCAGCTTTATTCTTGACAGTTTCAGGACCTTTCAAAATGAGCCGTTTCAGGGCTCTGTCACTTTTATGCAAAAAATAAGCTGTTGCTGGCCACACCCCACCCATCCCACGCTTACGCAACGAACAAGCTACCCAGATAGCAAAAGATATTAATTCAACATTGATTGCAGTTGGAAAGGTTGGTATATGGTTGAGGTATAAACTTCAACTTTAAATCAACATTTTTACAGCAATCACGATTTATATGTTGAAAAAGAGCCATCAAATCAATGTTGTCTAAGGGTCGTGTTTTCAACAAAAAAAACCCCCTTAATTTAACGAGTTACTCGCACAATAATTGGGCAACACTATTTTTCGGGAACGCACAGGGGGGTCTCAAACATTCTAAATTATGCATCATATGCTTTGGACAATTTTTTTTCATTACGTGCAAATATTGTTAAAGGGTATGTGTAATATGCAATGAAAAAGTCATATTTGGACGAAGATTGTAAGGAAGGAGGAGAGCGGGGTCCCCTATAAGAAATGTTCCATATAACGAGTGTCTGGACGACCGCCAGCACCAACGCCAGTTTGCGCTTGCAGCTCTTGATGGAAGGTGAGTTATTTGAATTACTCTTATACTAAGCTGATTCTGTGAAGGTAATTGCAGTGTTATGTGATTATTTTGTATAAGATTAGTTGTACACACTAGTACTGGCTAATGTTAGCCTCGCTGATTTAAAAAAAATGTGTAGGGCACATTTGTTAAGCTAAATACACTCCAGCATTCCCGCTTCATAACAGTTTCCCACATGGAGATATTTCAATTTTACCGTTACAATTTTTTAAGGGTAATGCATTAAGTTGAGTTTAAAATTAAATTAGTGTTTTGAGAGCATATTCGGGAGCATATTTAGCGTTTATAGACTTTTTACAACTTTTTTTTACCACATCATAAATTTGCGTTTTTTTCACAATTAACGGGTGCTCTTGGAACGTAACCCCCGCGAATGTATATTTATAATAACTTACAAGAGGGTGAGCCGTGTTAGCTTGCATATCTCTTAACTAATTTAGCCAGTGTAGCTAAATAATAAAAATGGCTGCCGAGTGAATAACATTTTTAGGTTGATTTGAAATCCTCAGCTGTTAAAATGACTGCCAAAATGCGTTTCCTCCTGTGGGGGAGGGGGCAACCCGCGAGGCAGCACTTGCTTTACTGGCGTTTTTTTTTGCGGAGTGGGATGTCTTGAGTGTTATGGACAAAACTGCTCGAATATCCCTCCTGTAGACGCTGCAGCTGTTAAGGATATGCATCTTTCTGTTAAGGATATGCCTAGTCTGAATAAATGCCCATTTCTCAGACCTCAGATCTAGTCTGACACTAAAAATGTATATTTTGTTGGCAGATAATTTTGTATTACAGCAATTGTTTTAAGAGGTGTTGCAGCATTCTAATTTAAAGCCTAATTCTTTACATTTTCACCCATAGAAAATATATTAAAGTTACAAGATGGAAGATGAGGTGGTGCTATGGTCAGTTGTTCACTTCCTGAATGGTGGCACAGCAGTAGTTCTTCAGAGCTGGTTGAAGGCATTGTTATAGCAAAAACATAAAATTGTCAAAGGCTCTTCAAGAGAGAATGGAACCAGATGATAATTGGATCTTGTATGAGGATGTCCGCCTCCTAATTCCCTTTCGTGAGTATACAGAGCAACACACACATACATTTACGTATTACTTTAGTAATACATTCAGTAATATGTTTTATTTTCCCTCTGCATTCTCCCAGAGACCTTTGAAGAAGCCAAAAGACGAGAGAGCAAGTACAACTCAACAATGTGTGCAACCTCTGATATAGAATCTGAAGAGAAATTCGTGAAAAAAGAAAATCCTGGTAAAAAAATATTTTACATGAACTTTGGCTAATACACTTTATCTGAAATAAATACATTTTCTTTTTATTTATTCTTTAGGCCAAATCCCTGGTTTGTTCAGTCAGACTCGGATGAGCCATCAAGTGATGGCGTTAAAAGAAAGAAAAGGCTTGCCAAACCACCTAATGTTGGTTTTCCAGGTATACAGTGGTATTGCAACACATTTTATTTATAGAGTTTAATCAGTTTACTAGACACACTTACACATTGTAATGATATCCTGCACATTAACCATACAATGACTTCAACTTTCAACTTTTTTTGGTCAACTATATCTTAACTCATCAGACATTGTGCCTGCAAAAACTGAGCATTTTACAATAAAACTTCTTGACATGTGGATGTACTTGTACAGGTTTCTTTATAAATCAAATGTTTGAATAACCTTGCACAAATTCAATTATATTTCAGTAGAGGTGGCAAAATCCAGTCACTCCCACACTGTGGGGTCCCCACAGCATGCAAGGAATGGTATGTAATGTAAGCAAACACATTTGCAAATTAAATTAAGTTTACAAATGGAATGGAATTAACATTATTGATTTTTCGATTAAAAATTGATTAGGGTAATTGATAAATTAGCTGATAGATTAGTTGCTATAAAAATAGTTGTAAGTGGCAGCCCTAATTCGCCACACAACTTGCAAGCTAATCAGTGCAACTGACTAGGGCACACACTCAAGACTAGTTGTCTTCTATATACCCTACAGTAATGTATCGTAAACAGCTTATTTTACAAACTGCTGACGAGTGCCATATACGAAACCTACCATTAAACAAGAAAAAAAATGCATTGTTAAAAAAACATTTTAAAAAAATGGATTCGGGCATGCGGGACAAAGGGGTTGAAAATGGATGGATGGATGGATGGATGGATGGATTCGGGCAGGTATTACAAAATATCTCCTTACAGGCGCCACACATGCAACTAAAAAACACTCGCAGTGGACTTGAAACGCAAATAAAATCATCAGCTTGATTTGCAGAGTTTGCAGTCTTCGATTCTTACCCCTGCTGCTCTTCCTATTTTAGGCTTATTTTAATGGCAGCTATCTGGATGACTTGCAGTCTTCAGACCCAGGAAAGAACAGTAAGTCAACTCATGGGTGTTTCCCTGAATGTTTGTTAGAGGAGCTACTTGCCCCTGTGCTTGCAACAGAGGACAAGTTATCTACTTAAATTAAAACGTGTGTACATTTCAGATGCATCACCAAGATCCGTCGAAGGCCACCACAACACTATAACACCCTCACGACACACAAGGAATGGTATGGCACAAGTACCAGCCTTTATAGTAGCAAAGCATAATTTCATATAGAAAGAAAGCAGTATTTATAATTTCTGATGATTGTGTTTGAGCAGGGTTGGAGTACCACCAGCTGGAGCCTCCAGAGCAAGCAGGTTCTGGTATGACACTGTACTTCTTTTTGCTCAGAACTCCAAGATGTGCTCCGTTTGGAGCATGTTTGACATTTTGGCCAGAAGCTCATATAGCAAAGGTGGAATACACACCAATTCAGACAAAGGTCATCCTCTGTAACTCCCAAATCAAGTTTTAATGTTATAATCTAGCTGGCAAAGTTGAATTAATGTTAAGATACACCCACCTTTCTCCCCCACAACAAGCAGGAAAAACAGTATGCGATTTTACTCCTCTTTAATTTATTTAAAATAAAATGCATACCCAATAAACGCTTTGTGTACAAGTTACAGCATTTGATCTCTGTACCTAGACTTCTTTGGAGGGACCTATCTCCAGTTTGATCATACGCCATCAGTGCCTGATAAAAGCAGTAATGGTAAGTGAACAAAACCATCAGATTCACATTAATGAACCAAATGTGACAAGACCATATTTTTTGTTGTTTTGTTTTATTTATTTAAATCTTATTTGTTTCAGCTGCTGCTCGACAGTTTGACCAGAAGCTTTTCCATCTGGCCTTCAGCAACACCATTAAAAAATGGCTGCGTTATGCTCCAGAGAGAGAGGGTGGCATGAAAAGGACAATCAAGCAAACTTAGTGACTGGTCATTTGACCAGATGATGTTACACCCGCCCCTCAGCAAGGAAATTTGGGTGGAGTTTTGTTCCACATTTGGATAAATATTTGTTGAATTTAAACTTGTTTTGTTTCAATATGCAGCATACATTGTATTTTCACTGCCTATATTTAAACATTTGCAAGCTAATAATTTAAGTAGCTTTATTATTTTTCTAACATTGTTTCGCGGGCAGTGTGTTTTACCAGTTTGGAGGGTTGCTTTCCTAGTTTACAATTTGTAGTGTGTTTACATCTATTTCAGCACAAAGCTTACCAGTGACACTTGCTTTACAAATACTATTAAAATATTCATTTTTTGGAATTGACTTGCCCTATTATTTTGCACAGAATATTTTAGTATAAAATTGGAAGACTGACTTTGGATGACTATTGAATTAATATTGATTACTAACATAGTTTCAACAGTAAATCACTTAAAATGTAGCTGAAGACTGGCTTTAGATGATGGTTGAATAAACATTGATAAATAATGTTTTCACAATATAAAATCAACTACAAAATAGCTCCGGATCGACCTTTAGATTATGGTTAAATTGATGTGGATTTATTGTCAATTATGTTTTAAAATCCGCTATTGATTCAAGGTAAAACACAAAGGTCACTTTCAATTTGGTTTTAGTCTGATTTTGCTATCTGGGTAGTTCATACTTAACTGCAATAAAAACACAAAAGTCATTATTTGAAAGTACTTACATCTCCCTCATCTTGACTTGTCATGGACAGTAGGTAAAGATCCCCCCACAACGCGGAAGTTAGCTCCTTATTTACAGCTCCTTGTTTGAATTTTCCGTTCCACCTTAAATACTTAAGGTGGAACTTTTTAAGGTGGAACGAAACTGACTGTTGCTGGGACATGGCCATGGAAAATGAAACGAAGCCATGCAGTTCTTCGGTTTTCCTTGTCTGGGAGAAAGTGTAGGCTCGGCGTCTTATCTGTGCTCGTAAATGGCGGATCTTCAACTAATCTAGTGGGTGGGGTCTCGACAGGTGAGGGGCAGTTCTATGCAAATTGGCTCAGTGGGACTTCACGCTGGGCCCTCCATCCAAACGGCTCATTTTGAAAAGGCCTGAAACTGTGAAAGATAAAGCTGTTGATATCTCTTTATGTGAAAGTGATGTTGTGCAAAGAACTTAATGAACATGTGTTGTATAGCCCATAGACCTATTATAACTAAAGTGAGTTTTGCTTAATATGTCCCCTTTAAACTTCTCCAAAGTTCAGACTTAGAAGTTTGCTGTATTTTCTCCTTCTCAGCATCTAAATCAATCCCATTTGAGGCATGCGAGGCAGCTGAGGTGTGTGTGAGTAGCTGCTTCTGCGAATGTGTGTCTCTTTGTGTGACTGTGT
>JBBPCX010000114.1:46900782-46912165 GCA_037974365.1 Hydrocynus forskahlii | reverse complement strand
CTCCAGCCTCTACATGCGTGTGTGTAACTGCTCCGATAAGAGCTCGGTTGATTAGACTTTGATTAAACAGTTTTAAGTTTGCTTATTAAGTCTCTTTAAGACTCATTATAGCTGTACTGGCTGTTTACACACAGACACGCGTGTGTGTGTTTGTGTGTGTGTGTGTGTGTGTGTGTGTGTGTGTGTGTGTGTGGGGCTAGTGGCATTTGGGTCATAGTGACCTCTGTGTCCTTTTAGGTCATAAAAAAACAAAACCCAGTGCGGAACCAACCAGTGCTGACTTACTTCACACAGTTGAGGAAAATACTTTTTAAATTACAGCAAAGTAATCCTTCAGTGAATCACCTGACTGCAATAACAATGGATTACTATTGGACCATAAAGTGCACTAATGTTCTCAAAAACACAACAGAGTTGGAAAGTATCTAAAAAAGTCCACTAATTAACAGAACATTTCTAATTTTATCTGGTCAAAATAAAGCTTTCAGAACAAAGCTTTCAATAAAGTGTTATAAAGCTTTTAACTAATATGTTGAACATTTCAAAAACGTTACCAAATGTTTTCACACAGTTTAGTTCATGCAAGTCAAACCAAATGAAGTCCATTTTGCTTTTAAAAACCAATATGCCACAATAACTACTCCAGTCCGCACAGTAGATAGTCAGTAGAACGCTATAACAGTAATTTAATTTTTACAAGGAATCTGAATACTTCACTAGTCATTAAGAAACACAGGTAGAACATGAATTACTCTCAAATTATGGCTGTTACGCATCTCCTTTTTAATTATTTCCCAATGAATATGAATGCAGCAATGAATGGTTGCACCAGAGCAGCCATCAGTGTAATCAAGAACCACTTTATTTCAAGCCGGCATCTGAGTTGGGATGTTTGTCATATTTAATGGTGGAAAACTGATGGGTTGTTTAAAAAATGGAAAGGAAAAGACATTTTAACAGAGTTTTTACGGAATCGATCGGACTTGGTCTCAGATTACTGCCCTGTTGAAGTGGCCTTGGCCAGTTTGTTAGGAATTCAGTGCCATAAGGTAAAATATTACCCTCAAAATATATATATTTTTAGATGTATCTATGGATTTCTCTATCAGCCTTACACTCATGCAGGTTCACTGAAGGTTCGTGAATTCAAAATGACTGGATTTGCACTGTAGAAATTGTGACTCCTGGTTTCTATCACTACCATTGTAAACAAAATTTAAGTCAATAAATTTCTCAAAAAATGGTGCAAGCTGCATCATTTGTTGTACATAATGACCAATTTCCATTCTACTGCTTGATTTTTGAATTAGAATTGGCAGACAGCTGGGTGACCCATAGTGGTTAGGGCATTACCCCTGCAGTCAGAAGGTTGTAGGTTTGAATCCCAGGACTGCCAGTGACACTGAGGTTCCCCACCCAGTGCCCCCTGGGCACTGTGTTCCTGGCTGCCCGCTGCTTCACTTGGTGAATGGGTTAAATACAGAGGAAGAATTTTGTTCACACTGTGGTGTGTTCATGTATGACAGAATGGTTACTTCACTTCACTTCTTAAGACATCACACCTATTCCAGTTTATTTTAAAACAGACTAACCCTAATCTTGGAACATCTGATATAAAGTGTAAAAAGCATCATATACTGTTTCAGCTGTCCATACGAGGTGGATTTGTCTGTGCCAGTCTTTATATCTGTTCATTAGTTGGGTTGAACTTTAGGTCTGACTTAATTACGTAACCCTGCTTCTCTCAGGCTCTCAGAGGCTCTGTTCCTCAGCTGTGCCTCCATTGTGCCAAATCCTGGATTTCTCCCTCCCTCTCTCTCCCCGGACCATCTTCATGCCACAATTCGCTTCGCGGCCCACTTAGCTTATTTCTGTGTTTGTTTGCGCTCCTGCTCTCGGCCGCCTGCAGCTGGTATTGTCAGACTGATTAGCGCAGCTGGAGGACCTCAGCTGAGCCTCTTCTCGAAGTGGCCGGTGGATTACGTAAGGACTGGCAGGCAAGAGGGAGAGTCCCGCATTACTTAAGCCCCCGGGGACGCATGTCCAAGAGCTACAGTTTTGCCACTTTGATGGTTTTCGCTGTCTGTGTGTCATGGTCGCTTTGCTTTGTCTCTTTGATTTCCTCCTGCTTATGTAGATGTGGAGGTTTTTATGCCCATGGCTGTATCTCATGCAACTTTTAAAACTTTTTTTGAATTAGAATGAGAACTGAAGTTGACAGACAGGGTTATCTGTGGTGATGCCATGCAAGAAGCACTTTTGGTTCCCTCAAGAATCTTTTAAAGGATGGTTCTTCAGAGGACCTAGTCAGGAAGCTTTTTAAAGTTTGAAGAACCTCTACATAATTGAAGGTTTGTCCTGGAGGCATACATCCGTAAGACAGTTTTTAAAGAACTACCACATCATATGTCTCATTAGTTTCAGGTTTTTCCTAGACAAGAACCATTTAACAACACTCAAAATTGTTTTTAGGAGTACATTTTTTTTTAAATAAAAGTACCGAAAGGGTTCTTTAGAGTGATGCTATAGAAGAGCCCCTGTTAGTGTTTTGAAAAGTTAAACCCTTTTAACTTTTCAATTGATTTCTTTTGTAAAAGTGATATGTAAAAACATTTCAAAGCTTGAAGATCCACCACATCATGTTTAGAGTTGCCAGTCAAAGTTGTTATCTGGAACCATAAATCCAAAACAAGAACCATTTGGGAACCTTTACTTGTGTAGTTGCCATCCATTGCTGTGAAGAGTTAAGACATCTTTGTGATTTCTACACTCAAAATGTTGAAGAACCTTTATTTGTTTTCTAAAGAACCTTTCTATTATTATTTTTTTTACATGTTTTTATTTTATTTAAACCATTTAAAGCATAAAGATCCACCACATTATGTTTAGGTTTGTTGCCAATCAACATTGTTATCTAGAACCTAGAACCATATGTCCTAGACAGGAACCATTTAGGGACCTTCATTTTTTAAGTGGCCTGTTTGTGAACACACTGCTGCCAGAGCCTTTTCTTACCAGAATCCCGTTTCCCACTGAAGTGGATAAGTAGAAGGCGCTGAACTATTCCTACAAAATCTGTTGTTTTTAAGTATACAAGCAGCTCTCCTCTCCATAAAACCTGAAGTGCAGTCTTCATGTTCAAAGGATTATGCTCTAATTACCCTTTTCTTTTAATATAGATGGTTTAATTGTGTTGTGTAACACATTGTTATCTGGCTGCCGGGTCAGAGCTTTTTCCCTTTCAGTGGCTTTGCTCAGCTTGTCCCAAATTCCTCTGCTTGAAAGCATCCTGGACCCTCTTTTCTCCTTCCCCCCCTTCTGCAGTGCCCCATATTTCTTCCCAGGCTGCAAAAAAAAGCCCATAAAATGAGGACAAGGTGGAGAAAGGTTACACTTTGCTCTGTGAGCAGGAGGAGATTCATTCTGATTATAGCGGAGAGGATGGTTTCCACCATAAGGCGGTTTTTAAGACCGAATAAATGGAATGTAAAGGGCAGCTGTGAGTGTGGGTGTGGGTGAGTCAGCGTAAGAGTGTAGTTCACCACACACTCCTGCGCCTCCTCAGCCCACTGCCCAGCTACGGCCTGGCAGAGTGCCCACCACACTTCTGATGGGAGTGGGCAATTGGATGAGAGTGACTCTTTGTGTGTGTGTGTGTGTGTGTGTATTTAAATAATCACAGACTTCATTGACCTCAGTGCTCAACTTTGCGTTTACTTCTGTATGTAAACCCTGTCAGATTCAGTACGAAATGAGGTGATTTTATTATCAGGAAATAATTAAATAACTCAGTCCATACTAAAATCTCAAATCCATTTATTGATTTATCTACAAACTCTTACAACTTTTACTTTGGACTAAGAAACGCAAGCATTTGTCATTATTGCATTATTACCTTCATTATTGATTAAATGTGATATCAATGCGATTGATTTGCCTCCATCACATCTATCTGGATGTACTTTGAGTCTGTGTGTGTGTATCCGTGTGTGAGTGTGTGTGTGTGTGTGTATTTGTGTGTGTGAAAGACTGTAATGACTGTAGGACTGTTTTTTTTGTACCTGTGTAGTAACTAAAAATCCCCTTTCTGTTTCAGTCCATCATGGAGCAGTTTAACCCCTGCCTGAGGAACTTTGTTGCGATGGGGAAGACATATGAGAAGGCTCTCTCCAGTGAGTACAGCAACCACTTTTTTTTCTCTATGTCCATACTCTGCTAGGCAACTGACAGTCTTAGCTTTTTGAATTAGAGACATACTGATTGGGATAACATAGTGACTGGGATGTATGTTCTCTTTGAGTGTTGCTACCAATATAGTCATTATGGTTTTAAGTATATTTGGGGTCTCTCCATGGACAGCATGGACAACTAACCTATATTGTGAACATTTTATTTTCTCTTGCGTACTTAAATTAAAGTCCTGTTGCGTCCCTTAAGTGTACTGTGTGTTGAATTATGTTTTACTGTGTGCGTTGGCTTTTTCTCTCTTTTGAAGTGATGTTGTGACGACACGTTATGCATTAGAACCCATCTGCACTCCCCGTCATCTCTCACCCATGCATGGCCCGCTTCGCCAATTGTTCCGTCCTTATGTTTTTGGGGCATCTTTATTAATGTGTGTGTGTGTTTCTGTTTGGCCTTGTGTGATTGTTAATGTACGTTTCACAATGCTGCCTGCAGAAATATACAGAGCCTCGTGGAAATACGCAGAGGGCGATCATAGCCGACATGTAATGCATACGGGTGAGTCATAGCCTTGATGTACATGGGGGAATCATAGCCAAAACGTGTGCAGGGAAGCAGGGAATGCAGAAAGTGGAGCACGGGGCAGTCCGAAGTAGGCCAGCTTGAGTTGTGAGAGTTAGTACAGTCCCACAGAGTGGGGAGGGAAAGAACGGAACAGTGCAGAGAAGTCCAATCCAATGAGGAGCATGAAGATGTGCATTGTTTTTGGCATCACACAATACTAACATAAATCATGAGATTTTGCCCTAACACTCTTTTAACATTTATATTAATCCAATCATTTTTTTAATTCTCCTTCCTGGATGAGCTGTCTGTGTCTATTACTCTTTTGGTACAAAGGACAGGTGTAGTTGTTCCACATTTACTATTGTAGTCAGTGACCATATAGGTATAGTAATGGCTGTAGCCACTTCAGCACCATGGACAGGACTACATTCTATTTCTATGCCAATACCCTGCAATACATTTGTCAGTTTAAATTCATGTGGCAGAGAAAACACAGAAGAATCCGAAGCCCTGCTGGGAAGGAGTGTGTGAGTGCGTAAGCACGTTTGTGTGTGTATGCACCCACATACGTGCAGCCTGTTAGATAACGTTAAAAATAGGCCCAACTCCCGGAGTGGGAATTACTTTCCATCATTGCCAGCCTGCCTGGGCTGCTGCCACAGTGGGCTGGAGGACCTATCATAGGCTGTCTGCGCGGGTATTCTTGGGATAGTAAACACACCAATTCTCTCAGGCTGCAGGCTGGAAATCCTTACCAGTGCATTATTGAGTAATACAGGTAGGAAGCCTAAGGGAAATTGGTAAAAGAAAGACATTGTTAGAAAACAGCTACTGATTATGTCAAATAAATGAGATTTTCTTTTAATAAACAGTAACCGATTGTAGTTAAATGTAGTCACCTCTCCATGGAGATCTTGCCTCCTGCAGCTCCAACCCAAATCGAACACATTTGATCCAGTTAGTCAAGCTGACCTGATCAGATGTGTTCTAGCTCAACATCTTCTAATATGTTTTTATTTACACTCTTCCAGAATAAGTGCTAACATCTAAAATGGGGTGGTTTTAGCGTGACCAGGAGAGCACATTCTAGAACAGCGAGAGGGGGAATGGAAAGGGAGGATATTCTAGACCTGTGTGATGGTAACAGTGGTAACAGTGGGAATCTGGGGAAGACAGGGCAACATCAATATGAATGTTAGGAGAACATTCTAGGACAGTGTGAATAGAGGAGAACATTCTACAACATTGTGAATGGAGAAAAAGTAGACAATTTGAAGGGAGGGAGAATAGTCTAGAATAGTTTGACTGGCTGGACAGTCCTACACAATATGAATGGGAAGAGATATTTTAGAATAGTTTGAATAGAGAACAACATTTTAACAGTGTGAAGGGGGGTGGGGTCCAAAGTGCACCAACCAAACTTGGCTCGTTGATGTTTATTGGAGAACTTTGGGTTGATGTGCTCTGGGCTTTACAGATGACATCTCCAAGTGTAGTGTTGGTGACCATTGTGATCCCTGTTCTTACACAGATGATTGGTCTCATCATTTACTTCATAATCTCGCAAGCCAGGTTTCTACCTATCATCAGAGAGTGCGGTATGGTTCGTTGCTCAATATAGCCAAGACTTTCTTGACAGAAAAAAAAACATTTAACTGACATGCAAAATAACCAACAACGGTTGTGTTGATGATCATGATGTGTAAGAGCAGGCAGTTCTCAAAAAAGTGCTACAATAAAAACTCACCCACATGAAACAAAGTAGTACATGTTGGCAGATATATGGTACATCTTGGTTACCAACAACAGAATGCTTTAGAGTTAACTTTCAATAAACTTTTTAAGACGTGATGCCACAAACTTTTTTTGTAATCCAATAACAACATCTTACTCTGAAAGACTCACTGTTGTCATGGCACTGCAGAGCAAATAGATGCTTGCGAAAGTGTGTTTCAATTTGGACAGATTCATCCACACAGACGTACAGACAGAATGTGACTGACAAAATTCTGACAGTTGTGGCCAGCTTAGCATGCAATAGATGTCAGATGTCGACATGTTTTGGTGTTTTCCCTGCTCTAACACATCTAGCCAGCTGTTAGCCTACAAATCTGCTAATTCACAAGCTTTTCCACATCTGAAGTCTCGGAGCAGGAAAAAACATCATGCATGCTAGATATTGTATAGGGGGTCTCTAGAACTGTAGACCACTGCCAATGATAAAATGCTCTTGTAAACTACAGTTAAACACTATATAAGCGGGTTCTTAGATTCTAAGCAGATACCGTGACTGAAGCCGTCTGCATTGCAGTCTCTGACAGATCCGAAGAGCTTAGAAACAGAAAAACTAGTAAGAGTAAGAAAAGGACCAGAAAGGGGGCTTATTTTGAGGTCTGTTTTTAAGGGGAAAATGGGTCTATAATAGCTCCTCATTCTGCATCATAGAAGGTGGCTAGATGTAACTTGGAAAATTGATCTCTTTTAACTCCATAACATCTAGGCTTATTCATTCAGATATTAATCTTAAATCCTATTATTCCCTAGCCTGGATCTGCTGACAGGTCCTTTGGGGCTTAAGGGGTTAACCCTTACAACTAATCAGTGTGCGTTTCATTTTCTCTTGGCGAGGGTGTGTCTCTCGTCTGTAAGCTCTGTTCTTCATGCTCCAGTAATCTTCTTTTTTTATCCAGAGCCCCTTCCCTCATGCTCCCACTTCCTCTTCACCACATAGCCTCCCTCAGGGCACTGGAGCAGCAAAGACCCCAGATTTCAGGCCCTAATCTCCCCTGAACCAGGACACACTGCTCCCCGAGTCTGTGCGTTCGTACCTGGCTGGTTGCTGATGCAGGGGCTTACATGCACCACTTCTGCTTACCATTTCATTGCATTGCAGATTCTGCTGGGCCATGCTTTGTAGATGCTTTAATAGGTGATGTCACCACCATCATGAAGAAGGCTGTGGAGTCTTGGCTTGAATTTATTACATTTATGCACTTTTGATGATTTTCTGAGCTTAAAGACCATAGCAGATTGTGCTAACACTTGCTTAGCATGCTAACCTTTGCTAACCCTTTGGGAAGGGACATGGCTGAGGATGCTGTGGAGTCATTTCCTAAAATGTTACACTCTTGATCATTCTCTGTGCTTATGGTGCTAACAATATGCCTTCGAGCACCTCCAAAACCTTCTGGCTTGTTCCTTTTCGTGCCTGGGCTCCTTTAAGTTGAGCTGGTTTCTGCATTAGTGATGCAGGCGAGGCATGGGGCTCCCTGGTGGGCGACCCCAGGTGGGATGGAGTGAAAGCTCTTGGTAGTGCTTTGTCTGATTTCGGATCAGACAGCGAGGACGTGGACCGTGAAAGGCCACAGGTTGGCATTTCAGATTCCTGGATTAGCTGAAGAGCGCTTTTTATTTTTATTTTGGGAGATTCTGTTACTGTTCATTGCTCCCCAATCCCAAGCCACTCCCCTCCCACACTCTCCGTCAGAGCCATCATAGAACACAAACCCTTAAGTTTTCCCACCACCACACCTGTTATAGATTACGGAAGCCATGGGTTGAGGGATTCTCCGGGGGTCGGAAAGTCCTAGAAGGTTCCCGTCTCTGATGTCCCGAATGCTTCCATGTTTTCAGGTGTGACATTTGCAGCAAAAGGCTACTTCGACGCTCTGGTGCGGATGGGCGAACTGGCCAGCGAGAGTCACGGCTCTAAGGACCTTGGTGAGTTGATAGACTGTAGCTGCAGTGGCCCCTGTGGTTGGGAGGGGGATTGCAAGGAGAATGGCCTTGAGTGAATGGTCTGAAATGTCTCATGCATAACACGCATAGTGTGGCCATTCTTATACGCAATGTTTGGACACATACACAAACAAACACACACACATACACACCATAGACTTACACGGATGTGCTTTTTAGCACAGTGCAGTTACATTGTTTTCATACCGTCTCTTGTCCTGTTTTTCTTCCAGAAAAGCATGTCTGTGCTTTTTAAGCTACATTTTGTCTCCACCAGAAAATTATTATGCAAACAGCCCCCAAAGCTCATCACATTCTTGCATTTATATTGAGGACCAATCATATGAGTGAGAATCTTCTTCTCTTTCTCTGACTGACATCATTGTGCATTCATGTATGCCGGTGTTCCGTGACCTCAGTATTTCTTCTCACAAAATACGCAAAAAGCATGGAAAGACTGTATGAGAACAAAAGCATATGATACAAAATGTTATGATGCTGTTTATATGTGCTGTATATGTTTCTAAAACATTTGTGTCTCAGTCTTGCCTTTTCCCTTACAAATAAAGGCTGAAATTTAAAAGGAATATTTGTTAAAAAAAAAAAAGGGGGGGGGGGATGTAACACAAGGCCTGAAACAAAACCACTGGTTAGGTTACATTCCATTGCTTTTGCAGAAATTTAAACATACAAGCCTTTCTATATTTAAACACCTTAATATTTGGATGAGTATATCAGGATAACAATATATCTTATGGCTCATTCCTATTAAGCACTTGGGGCAGCTGGTGGTCTAGTGGTTAGGGTGTTGCCCCTGCAATCAGTTGTGGGTTCGAATCCCAGAATCCCAGCACTGTGAGTGTCATCACTGAGGTACCCTTGAGCAAGGTACCGTCCCCACACACTGCTTCCTGGGCGCCCCTCATTGGTGGCAGCCCCCTGCTGCACTTGGTGAATGGGTTAAATGCAGAGAAAGAATTTCACACTGTGTGCTGCACTGTGGTTCACGCATGACTATACTTTACAACACTTTATTCAACACTAATAGTTAACAGGGAATGGAGAATATACAGAATCTCACTGGATGTTTAAGGCTTGGACTTTCAGAAATGAATACTTATATGATAATAGCACTTCAGTTGAACCCTTTTTACATGACATTGACATAACCATGCTATAAACATGTCATAGCAGATGTCATTTGCTGTAAAGAATTTAAGTACAATCATGTGCAAAAGTTTGGACACCCCTGGTCTAATTACATGTTTTACTGATTTCCAAAATGAAAGTACATATCTTCTACAGAAGCAGACTTCTTCATATCTGAATGTACAGTTTCTGTTCATATAGAAAATCTAACATACTAGGGACAAAATAAGACACAGAATGGGGCTTGTGCGGCAAAATGCTGTATTTAAATTCAGTGTTGAATACTTACACTTATACATATCGCTGCTGTACTGACACAAATGGGAAAAGAAACCTTTGGATGGACGTTAATGGAGCAAGATTTTTTGTCCAAGTACGTTCAGAACATTTCCATTGCTCCATTCATCATGAAATTTATCATAACACAATATAAAGAGCAAAAAAACCTGGCTTTTGGATCTATGAATGTCATAATGCACAGTTTTGTGGTAAAAGAAAGTGACTGGTGAGGTCTGATGGGGTTTCCCTCTTACTAAACACAAATCTGACATACGATAATACGTTTAACTGGAAGTTTTATCTGTGGGGGGAGCGAGATAGAGAGACAGGGAAAGACAGAGAAACAGAGAGAGAGCGAAAGAGAGAGGTTGAGAGAAAAAGAGAGAGAGAGACAGAGAAAGAAAGACAGAGAAAGAGAGAGAGAGTTTGAGAGAAACAGAGAGAGAGGGAGAGAAAGAGAGGGACTAGCGAGTGCATCATTAAATCTCCTTTCTGCTTTCATTATTCATTGCTGGGACATTTTTATTTTTTTCTCACTTCTCGCAAGTCTCTGTGGCTTCATTTCTTTTCATTTTCTCAGATTGCTTTTCTCTCAATGCGCATTCAATAGAGTTCACATCCTCCACCTCCAATTTGAGCAGTAAAGGGCCGTTATTGAAAGCACTCTGTGTTATCTCTGCTGATGCCATTAGCTGATATCTCTCGTTTTCAAAACCAAAACGATAAAGTGTAGCAGAAATTGACTTATTGAAAAATGGTGTTTCTCAGCTGTGTTGAGTTCGTTACGCAGGACTGCAGGATCAGCGCTCTCGGAAACTTTCACTACTTTATGGGGGAAATAAGTGGCAGTGGGCAACCTGCAGGCCTGTGATTCAGGCAGCACATTCATTCCAATCTGCATGAATGTCCCTTTTCAAACAAAAATACTGTGTGTGTGTGTGTGTGTGTGTGTGTGTGTGAAAAGCATTCCTCCCCTCTATTCAGAATGCTGACAGGCATGGATGAACTGAGGTATATTGATGCCATCCCTACATATCAGCACAGCCTGCAGCTCTCAGAGCTTATCAAATAAGCAATGACTGTGTGTGTATGTGTGTGTGTGTGTGTGTGTGTGTGTGTATACGTGTGCAAATTGTGTCACATGCTGAACAATGTGTTTCACGTTCCATTTTCTATATGCGGCTTCTCTGTCTGTCTGTGTGTCTCTGTTTCTCCCTTTCTCTCTCTGTCTCTCTCGGTCTCTCTCTCTCTCTCTGTCTCTCTGTGTCTCTGTCTCTCTCTCCTTCTCTCTTTCTCTCTCTCTCTCTCTCTCGCTCTCTCCTCTCTCTCTCTTTCTCTCTTATCTCTCTCTTTCTCTCTTATCTCTCTCTCTCTGTCTGTCTGTCTCTCCTCTCTCTCTCTCTCTCTATCTCTCTCTCTCTCTCTGTCTCTCTCTCTCTCTCCGTCTGTCTGTCTCTCTGTCTCT
>JBBPCX010000114.1:46878697-46892399 GCA_037974365.1 Hydrocynus forskahlii | reverse complement strand
CTATATGCTGTTTATATATATATATATATATATATATATATATATATATATATACAACAACAATTGTATATTGTATATATACACATGCCACTTGTGTTCTAAAGTTTAAGCTATGCAACATACTAACACAAACTTTATAGATTCTTACGTGATGTGAATGGTGCTTCCATTTCTTTGGAATAAGGTTGATTTTTCATTAAACTGTCTCTTTATGTCCTTTAATGAATATGCACAACTGTCTGTTTTGTTCAGGTCTGTAAGTCATTGCCTGTATATCTCACTGTTGCTCATTTCATTTGTTTGTTCACTCAGGGTAAAGACCTGTTGTCCCAGAAGATCCCGATGTGGCAGCAGGCATGTGCTGACCCCCATAAGCTCCCTGACCGGCTGCAGATGGGCACTGGGCCTGGTGGACCACAGTTCATCTCAGAGCCTATTCCTGGGGCCAAACCTCTACCGGTGCCCCCTGAACTGGCCGCTCTCATGGCCAGCCAGCAGGTGAGTGGGCTGATCCAGTTGACCGATCCAATGCAGGCTTTCATAGCAGCTCTTCAACACAGTTTACAGAACACTGGGGAATGGCCTGCTGAACATAACCATGAATCTACATTTTTTGGCAAGTTGCCTATAGATTGCATTGTCAAACGATACATCTTATGGTACCACTTTACAACAAGACCACCCTCATAAAGGGTTTATACACAATTTATAATCAGGTTGTAATAAACAGTCATAAACAATTATAAGCTGTAACAGTTATCTTACATTGATGCAGAGTGATGAGATCTTGCCAAATAACGAGCCTGCATCGATGTATGACAACTGTTATTACTTGTTCATAACTGCTGGTTAATGATTTATAAATTGCCTACAACCTAATTAACAACCTGATTACAAATTATATAAAAACATTTTATTAGGGTAGTCTTACTGTCAAGTGTTACTTATATTTTGTAGGCATGTTGAGGTAACATTGAACATGGCAGCATGCTTGCCATCCTAATTAGTCCCACATAACGGTCCCACTGGTTATTGTGGCATTTTAACCCCTTTCTGGCCAGTGAAAAGGAAATTGCCTCCTCAGCTACTATTATTAATATAATGCAATCGAATATTTTAGTTCAATTTTATAATCTAAATTCAAAGCTGCCCTGAGGAATGTCCTCGGCAGTGTGAAATTCATTTTATGGCTACGGTGAAAGGGTTAAACTGGAAACTCAACATTATACTGTAAACAAAGATTAGTACAATTTCCCATAAGGTTGAAAGATATGTTTTGACACATTTATAATCTTATTCAACATTGCAACGAAAGAATGCATTTGTAGACAAAGCAAGGATCCTTATGCAGGACTGCTTTATGCAATTTGACTTGAACAGTCATAGTGACCCAAGCCCCTTACTTTTCGTTCATTATTGCAAGAGAAACTGACCAGAATCAGAACTTCGTGTCTGTGGTGCCTTAAAAACACAAAAGGACCAAGAGACTGACTATATTTGTGTAGTTTGGTGTCCCTGAACCTGACCGAATGTCTCAATGGACTTGTCCAGTGTTGTCCAACACTTCCTTTACTTGGACTGCAATGATTAGATTTCTGTGAATGTGTGTGTGTTCTATAAGAAACACTTTTAAAGTACTTCTGCATTTCAAAATGGCTCAGTTAAGGTTTCAAACATGAAGGCTCGTGATGCCTGGAGACATCTGTTTTACAACCACAGGCCCGAGATTAAGGGCAGGGACAGAAGAATCTCTCTCTCTTCAAGTATTCATATCAGTTTGTGAATTTCCGCATAATTACCTCATTGCTGTGAAGAGAATTATAGAACACGTCTAGCTTTTCACACCCTGTCATCCTTCAGCTTGTTTTTTATTTATTTTTTCCCCTCGCTGTTGCAACATCCCCCGAGGCAAGGATGCCTTCAGGAACCACGGGGGCAGGGAAGAATGACAGTGAACATAATTAAAGTCTTTTTTTTTTTTGGTAAATAAAACTGTGTAAAATATAATTGAACACATTTCCTACTTGAGGAAGCCAACAGAAGAACAGAGAGGCATTCATTAGGAGAAACATTGAAGTTTAGTTCAAATTCATATATGAAAAGTTTAAATATAGAAGATAAAACATTACAGCACTTGAAGGGCCCATATTCTGCATATTAATTATGCATGGTCTAATGGATCAGGAGTGATTTTGTACATGATTGTTTTCATTCTTGTTTTATTCCAGATCATTAAAAAGGTTTTTCTATCATTATTGAATTATTGTTCCTTTTAGACAGTTGTATGTAAATGATCTCTACTCTTATTGTCAGCCTCTTGTTTACTCTTATTCTAGACTTTAACACTTAATGGGTCCATCATTTGCATATTAATTACATACGGTTTAATGTACCAGGAATGATTTTGCACATTTTCATTTTGATCCTCGTTTTATTCCTGATGATTAAACTTTTTTTTTCTTTCATTATTGTCACAATTGTACATTTTAGACTGTTGTATATAAATGATCTCTGCTCTGATTGGCAGCCCTGTATTATGTCTTATATCTTATTCTATAGCTTCAGTGTGAGGTTGGGGCCTAACTGCCATAGACTGAATAGGCAGTTTCTCCATAATTGTGTTTATGTGACATCACAAAAATTGAAAACATCATGTTTGTACTATTTAGTTTCCAAATCTGGACTGTTTGCATACGATTCAAGTAACACAGGAAAGTTTGGTTGCCCTTGAAATGGGCCCTTTAAGGTTTGGATAATGTCAGCATGTTTGTTGATGTCAGCAGAGCTAAAACCAAGCTGAGTCCCATAAACTTGAGATATACTGCTGCTAAAACAGGCTGTGTTTTCTGCTGGCTCTTCCCCCAGAGGATGATGGGAGTGGAGAGCGTTCCCATGGTGAATGGCACAGCTGGGGTTCACGGAGTGGAGGACTATCAGCACTGGATGGACAGCAAAGCTGCACAGGCCAAAAGTGCCTCGCCGCAGGTCGCCCGGCACGGAGCCGACATCTACTCCAACACCCTGCCTGTCCGCAAAGTCGCACCCATCAAGAGCAAGAGCACTCTGGGTGAGTAAACAGACGACCGTCCAGTCTGGCTGGAACTGACCTACATTTACCCTTCAGGAGAAGGACTTTCAGCTTTCTTGCTTTTGGGAAGTCGGGATTTTGGGGAATAATGAAACATATCATATTGTTAAGACATATCATTAAGACATATACATAACACATACACTATATGGACAAAAGTATTGGAGCACACCTCTTAATTCAGGGTTTGGGCTTGGCTCCTCACTTCCAGTGAAGGTTAATCCTAATGCTTCAGCACATCAAGACATTTTGGTCAACGCCATGCTTCCAACTTTGTAGAGACAGTTTGTGGAAGAACCTTTTTCTATTCCAGCATGACTGTGTCCCAGTGCACAAAGCGAGCTCCATAAAGACGTGGCTGGATGAGTTCAGTGTGGGAGAACTTAACTGGTCCACACAGAGTCCTGACCTCAATCCCGTCCAGCACCTTTGGGATGAACTGGAACAGAGATTGTGAGCCAGACCTTCTCATCCAATGGGCACAAATTCCCACAATGGAAATAATCTTATGGCAAGCCTATCAGGAGGAGTGGAAGCTGCAAATCCATATTTAATTCTATGTATTTAAATGCAATGTCATTCATGTCCTTTGTGTAAAGGTCAGGCATCCCAGTACTTTTGTTCGTATGGCATATGTGAAGTTATGCAAGCTGTAACTCTGTAATTAATCTGTAGCACTGAGTACATCACCACCACTGTTATTGTGTGCATTGTTATAATGTACTACATGCTAATTAAGGACACTTAATATGAAGTAAAATCTATTTATTTTTGGCTGTCTTTTGTGTTTAGGAGTGCCTATTAAAATGCAGCCCTTTTGTTCTGAGCCAGTCCTGCAGAATGTTTATGTTTTTACATGAATTGGTTATTTCAGGACAGGCAGTGCACCCTGAGAAAAAAAAAAAAGAACAATCAAACAATCATTCTTACTTTCTCTTTCTCTCTCCTTCACAAAGCCGCGACTGTTTTACTGCACCCTGACAATAAGAGTGCAAACACATTTAATGAAAACAGGCCAGGCCTATGGGGAATAGAAAAGGACAGGCTTTAAAAAGCCAGGAAAATGGGTGAAGGACAAAGCTGGTGTCTGAAGGATATTTTAGAGCGTTTTAAGCACTCTGAATGAATAATGTACATGAATAATATAGGAAAGGGGGTATATAAGGCCTCATTTCAGGGTAATGGTGTGTAAGGTGTTCCAGAGGGCATTGACTTTGTCGTAGACACTTTGGCTTTATCTGCTCTTTGGACAGCGATCTGGTCACTGATATTGGGCCTTATTACCACAGCACTGCTGTACCATCAGAAAGAGCGTACCGTGAGTTTGCGTTTTCTCAGTTGCAACGCTGACTGTTATCTGACATGTAACTCCAGCAGAGACTCAGACGCTGCCCAGGTCGAGCTCAGTGGCGGCGGGGCTGGAGAGGAACGGCCGAACCCGCGTCCAGGCCATTTTCTCGCACGCGGCCGGAGATAACAACACCCTGCTCAGCTTCATTGAGGGAGACATCATCACTCTGCTGGTGCCCGAGGCGCGGGACGGCTGGCACTACGGAGAGAACGAGAAGAACCGGATGTAAGTGGAGCGTCTCAGAGGCATTGATCAAAGGATTAGTTCCAAAAATGCACATAGACAAATGTAGCTGATAATTAGGGTGAATTAAAGTAGACACACCCAGGTCAGAATACTGTTGGCCCTGTTGGATCTGAACACTGTCTAAAGCATTACCTGCCTCAGAACATGCTGTGCTGTTACATCTCATATGTGGCTTTGACCCAGCATGACATATTGTTATCTATACTGTGGCTGAACGTTAATTGCATGGCTAAAACGGCCTCCATTCTGAATTTGACTCATATTTTTAGTTCTCATCATTCATAAGCCACATTAGTCTCAGCTCCAATGCAGGACTAAAGACTGTAGACATTTGTTTTTGTCATAGTGCGTTTTCATTCTGCACCTTGACATATTTCTGCATGAAATGTAATCAAATTATTTGGAAAAAACAAGGTTTTTAAATTTAGTTGCTTAAATTAACAAAGTAAAAAGATCGCAAATAATTTATAAAGTATATATTTTTTATTCAACTGTCTTTGATTTGGAATGTGTGTGTGGCAGGCGAGGATGGTTCCCGTTCTCTTACACCAGAGTGATCCCTGAGACAGACACTAACAGGCTACATGTCAGGTGAGACCCAGTGATCACGCTGAAAGTTTAGCCTTGACTCTTTATCGACGCAGAGGCTTGCTGTGCAGACGACACGCAGAGCTGTTGTCCTTAGCAAGAGCACTATGAACTCCATGGTGCTGAAAGAAGCTATAAAGTTAAATTGCATCACACAGAACTTTGCTGAAGTGCATTTAACTCTGCGTGAGTTAATTTAGTCCCAGTGATTTTATCATGAAAGGTAGGGTTTATGTGTTCTTAATGCACACCTGTGTGATGTTGCGTGTGTGTATGTATGTGTGTGTGTGTGTGTTTGTGTATGTGTGTGTGTGTAGTTTGCAGCACGGCAGAAGTAGCAGCACAGGAAATCTTCTGGAGAGGGAGCCAATCACTCTTCCGTCTCCTGATTATGGCTCCTCCGCCCGGCTAATGGCACAGACCGCCTCACTGAGCAGACAGAGACCATACAGTGTGGCAGTTCCAGGATTTTCACAGGTACACACACACAGACACACTCACACACACGCGCCTATATGTTAAACTAAAAATCAAAATATCAAGACATAAGGAGCAACTTAAGACTTTTGCACAGGACTGTATATATTCATCTTAAGGCACCCCTCATTTCTTAATAATTTGCTTTGAATCACCTTGTTGGTGCAAAAGTACTATTTTATGTCTCTTAAACGGTCTTATCTTTGGCATACTGAGTAGATTAAATGACAGAAATAGGCACGAATGTTTCACTGTGACAGGCTGCAAAGTGCCTAAAGATACAAGGAGCCCGGATAAAGGAGTTCCAACCACTCAGCATTCAGCACCACCAGTATATTGATCACTGCCTGATCATCTGGAATCATCTGCTCCTGTTTCTTCACTGGTTCAGGACTTCTGTTAGATGTGCTTTCCTCTGCTTGAATGATTCATAGGTAGGTCACTGTGTGGCCTAACAAACAAAAAACATTCCTCTGAAACTGGTCAGGTTCAGGGACTGGACTGGAAATGCGAGTCTTTGAAAGTCCTTCAGGAAGCCTGGAGAACTGTTCCTCAGGACTGCAGTAAAAACAAGAAAGTCTGATTCTTTCGAAGCAAAATATGAAAAAATGAGGGGCGGCTCAAGACTTTTGCAGTGTGCTGTGTATATATATGCCTAACCTCCTGACCTTAACATTTCATAATGATTCATCATGATCTTCACCTAATCTTAACCTCAGTAACCAAAATGAATGAAAAGAAAAAAGAAAAAAGGAACAAAATTATGTATTTAGTAGAGATGTTGTATCTTAGCCTTGTTTTTCTCAGATTTTGGATATCACAGGACATGTTTGTCCTAAAATGTACAAAAAGGAACGAAGACAGTCTCAAACAGAGTCCTACAGTGAGTCCGGAATCAAACACGCCCATAGAGTTCAGTGAGACACAGCTGCTGTACTGCTGCTCCGCGAGCCAGCGGTGGCCAACGCCATCCGAACAGACTGCACCTCAGCTGACAGTGTAGAGGACGTTTCAGAACATTACCCTACGCACACGTGCGTGTGTGTGTGTGTGTGTGTGTGTGTGTGTGTGTGTGAGAGAGAACAGGCTGCACTAAGCTGGGACAGACCATCTTTTTGAAATGAAATGTGTTGTCAATGCAAAATATAAACAGAATATGTTATCATATGTTCTTTTTTTGACGTATTACCTATGCTTTTTGTGTGTGTGTGTGTGTGTGTGTGCGTGTGTGTGGGGGGGGTGGTATATGGGAGACTGCCCCTTTTTTAGAAACCATTCTGTTGCATTTCTGTTGCAGTGCTAATGTAATAGAAAAAGTGAAAAGAGATTCCATGCATATTCACCTCAGTATGTGTGTCAGAGAGAAGAATAGTGGTGTGTATGTGTGTCCACATGCTACACTTTTCTGTAGGTCTGTTATATAACATGAACCCCGCCTCAATGCATGTGTTTTTCATCTTGGGTGGGTTTTCTGTTCCTTATCTTAAAAGGGTAGAGGGGTGATGTTTAAATGACACACACCCTGTCCCCTTACGCTCCACACACACTGTCAGCCTGATTGCCGTACACAGTGTACCCAGTGACCCCCTTCCCTCTGTGCGTCTCTAGCAGAAGCTTCATTTAGAGCTGGTACTGCAGTGCACAGAGCTCAGCCTTGCTGGTGTAGCCCTCCTGCCATCTGCTGGAACTTCATGGACTTCATATATATAGGACTGTGCAAAAGTCTTGGGCACCTGCGAAAATAATGTTTCCGCATTAATATTTCTAAATATACTAAAGAAAGCTACAAAGAATAAATACAAAGAACATTATACAGTAAACATTTATTTTATGTTCAGGATCAGTGGGTCCTTGTGGAAGTCCAGTATTACTTGTACTTTCTATCAGAAACCTGGTTTGACTCAATCAGTCCTTCATTAAATTAAATCAGGAGCTGCTGATGGAGTTTCACGAATCCAAACGACGGTTGGAGGAACCGAGGAGGACTCTGGAACCGAACCTGTGTTCTCCTTACCAGCTCATAAAATATCAACTACGTTTATACAAACAAAACTAATCATGGAATGAACAGTGAATGAACCGTCAGAAGAATACCACATCTTATAAATGCATTCAAAAATAGAATCCGGCTTTAAATGGCATTTTAAAATAAATCCTGCGAAATACACTTTAGATGAGAAAATAAAAGTGAATAAAAGTTGATTAAGAAAAACTAACAAAACTGCTAAAAATGCTGGGAAGCTCCACCCCTTTCATTATAAAATTCAGAGACTACTCCAGACTGAGCAAAGTTCTGGTGTCTTTTCCAATGTGCTGTCTCAAATCAAAGCTAATTACTATGAAAAGCCCACATTTCAACTCTTTGAGAGGAAGCGGGACCTGTATCTCCTAGAACACATGATATAAGATAAGATAAGACCTTATTAGCATGCTCCGTGCAACAAGGAAGAATAAAAGATAATAGACAATAGATTTTTTAATAGACAATAAACAATAGTTAAATATATAAAAAATATATAAAATGTTTCCATTCTAAATTGACCTCAGTTCTTTACAGTAAACACAAATGTGGTATTGACAAGAGTTCAGAATTAAATTCTATAAGTGCTAAATTCCCCATTTCATTGAGTGCAGAAACAGTATTGTTTGACTGAATGGTTATGAAGAGACTGTAAGCAGGTTCCTTACATGCTCTTTTATTTTCTTTCCACAGCAAGGGATCGAGGATTATGAGTCCCGCTTTCAAACAAGGTAAGCCTTTTCCATGTCGTATATAATATCACTATTTTACATTACGTTATCCTGGGTTCATAGGAGTTTACTATCCATAAGAGAAATGTTGACATCCTACACCAGAGAGGTTTCTATTCTGTTGAGTATTTTTCTGTGTTTTCTGATTATTTTATTTTCTGTTGGCTTTGTTTTATTAAACCAAACTACACGTATCTGCTCCAAAGCACTGTGAACATGGCAAGCAAAAAAGTTGTGTTTGCTTGACCTGCAGCTGGACCAGTCGTCCGTAATAGAAGGTTGTGGATCTAAAACATGATAAGGTGGGCGGGTGACCAGTAAGAGCACCCAAAACCCATTAAGACAGATGGAGGGAAATCCTCCTGTTGTTGAAATGGGTTTGAAAAGGCTTACATAGTTACCAGGCATTTGTCAGTGATTCCCAACAAAGCTTCCTTCCCATAGATGACAAGCTTCTGTAGGCTTTCTACCTACTTTATAGACACATTTAAAAGATTCACTTTTGCAGACCTAAATGATCATAAATAATGAAAAGTTTATGATCCAAGGCATTGGCTTTGCAAAACTGTTATCTTCAGTTATCTTGGTTCATCTATGGGGTTCAATTCCCTGAGCTGTGGCATCATACCAAATTGCAGGATTCAATTATATATTATGGATTATGTATATATTTTGTTGATTTATCGTTTGTTTTAAAGTCCCCATTCCATTTTGTGTTTGTTTTTGACTCTTGCTTTTGCTTATTCCATCTGTGTCTTTGTGAATTAGTCTTTAAGTATGTTATCAGTTCACACTTCAGTTGCTCTTGAGTTCTTTAGAGAGACAGGAATCAAGCAAAAGCTGGGAAAATAGTCTAAAACAACTGTAACCTTCCACTCCTTGCCAGGGATGCCAAGGAGCTCTATGCTGGTGTGTGCAAAAGTTTGAAGTCCCATGGTTGATGATTTGTTGATTTTCTAAGTGGTAAATAGGTAAACACATCTTTTGCGGGGGGGCATAATTAAACATGGCATTTTCAGGTAATTGTAGAACACAATTTTTAAATTATCTGTTGAAATTATGCATATAAAGGTCATAACATTTGTATTTTGTATGTTTTCTCTGTATGTCATTTTGCATTTAAATATGGACATAATTGTTATCTGCAGAGGTTGTACACTTATTTTCACTTAGAAAATCTGTTTGACCAGGAGTGCCCAAACTTTTGCACGCAATTCCTCATTTGGATTCACTTTGATTGATTCATTTGAATCAGTTTGAAGTGATTCATTTTGATTCATTTGAATTGGTTCATTTGAATTCATTTGGGCTCATTAGAATAATTGCAGTACAGTTAATATCCCAATATGAGTAAAACTGACAAGTAACATCAAAGAATAAACTGTCTGAACCTTACATACACCTGTGATTGTGTAAATACATAACTGTGTAAATACATAACTAACATATTGCATTTTGAGGTTTCTGGAATTTTAAATCTCTGTACTGCAAAAAAATAGCTATATTATAAATTGCCATTGAGATGCGGCCATTGTTCAAAGAAAAATGCAAATTAGAAACAGAGCCACCAGTTGCCATTACGCAAATGTAGTGCTAAATGGTGGCTGCTCGCTTTCATCCATGGCCTGCAGCATTACCACTGTTAGTTTACCCAGCCCTTTAATCACAATTGCCAATTAATCGTGCAGATGTTAGCATTAGCGCTAGCTTTGTGTCACTCATTGAGCTCCTTGTGCTCGTTCTGCTTTGTTGCTTGTGTGTGTCTGAACCCAACCTGGCAGCCTCTCCCTCTCTTTGTTCCACAGTTCGGAGGGCAAATTGATATCGACAGTGTGAGAGGACAGACAGACACACAGGCACTCGTCTGCATAGGACAGGCACCATCCCTTCCTCCTTCCCTCACCCATTCACTCCTCCTCTCTCCCTCACTCGTCCATCCCGCTTTTCACCCTACCCACCTGCGAAGAGGAGGAACGCCCATCCTTCCCTTTTCCTCCCACCCTGCCACTCCTTAGCTCCTATGCTTCCCCACCGGGCTCCGTGCCTGGTGGCCATGGAACCATGCTAAAGGAACCAGAAAGCCTTGGGGACGGTTTTGAGTGTCTGCCACTGAAACGGACTTCTCGGAGAAACTGTGCATATGTATCTCTTGCTTGTCTTTCATGCATGTACGTGTTAACCGTGTCTTGGGTTACAGAAATGAGGCTAAAAGCAATGAATGCAAATTTAGTTCGATGCTGCAGTAAGTTTAAGGCCTTGCACTTTAACAGTTAACATTTAAGTTTGAAATCATGCAGTGAGGTCGGCCTCATACTTCGTTTTGGGAGGCCTAAAGCAACCGAATGTCCTGACATCCTTACAAAAATCAAGCTGACCAGGTTTTGATTGTATCAGTGTTTATAAGAGTGACAGTTTATCCTTTATCGATCAGTTCATCGAAAAGTCCCCGAAGTATGAATGGTTATCGTTTGAAATCAGTTCGAATCAATCAGTCCGTCAAAAAGTCCCTGAAGAATGAATGGTTGGTGCCATAGTATCTATACTCTCGTAAGGATCGGAACAAATTGATCATGTCAGGCCCAAAATGCTAAATGCTGAAGGCTAAAGTCTACACAGACATGACACACCAAAGTCAGTAGCACCTCTGAAAGGGTGGCATTTACAGGGCCTTACCCTTCAGTAAGGTGTTACCCCAAAGTCCTACAGACTGTTCATGCATGAAGGAAAAGACAACCGGTACCTCCACTGTCCAGCAGCTTTACACGTAGTTCCCTAAACGTCTTCATCACTGGCCGGACTCCACCGGTGTCCTGTGAAGTCCTGAATGAAAACATGATGTCTTTTTTTTATTATTATTGTAATTCATGTGCCGACAAGCTGATGTTCCAAATCCTGACCTGATCTAAATTTTCCTGGGAATCAGTGCCTCTTACATATTTAAATTCACTTTGTAAACATAAGCTCAGATGTTTCTCCTGTGGTCAAGTACCATGAAGCCAGGTTTTTTTTTTTTCTTCTCATGGGTGATCCATTATTTACTTTTATTAATTCCAAAAACATGTGTGTATTTTTTTTTCTGTGCTCAAAACAATCTGTAATCAGTTTTAGCAGATAATAACAACAATAAGAACAATAAGAAAGGCGGATGTGAGGGTTTTTTTTCTTATGTACAATCGTATTACGTTTCTCAGCTCTCTGAGTGGACTGGCACTTCCGATCACCAGAGAAGAAAAGAGCTGGAGGATTGATTATCTGCTAGTTGATGCTTTAGCCTTCTTGTAGCTATGGTGTTGTAATAGAGAGGGAATCTAGGAGCAAAACATGTTCTTCTTGTCCTCTGTTTGGTGTCTACAAATGAATAATACTTGTCAGTGTGTACCGTGGTAAGGTTTTCTCTAATATAATAGGTAACCAAGTAATGAGCCATGCATCTTATGGCACCATTATGATTACTAGCACTGTGTACACCTTTGAAATCCACAGAACTCCTGCCCTAGTCCCTCTAGACCACATAGTCATTTGCAGTTTTTTCACTCGTTCGCTTCCTTCCAGCACAGCCAGGATTTTCAGTGTTGTCCATCTTAGTGTATTTTCTATTTGGTAGCATTATTTCACATTTGAAACGTGTCAAACTTAGTCATGAGGCAAAAAAAAGGCTGCAAAAACAGGGTCTGTAACATCGGACCCCTCCCCGACCGATCTCTCTTCGACGGCACGTGTCTGTCTCTCCTCCTCCTGTTGTCTTCTTGCCTCTCCGTTAGTCTTTCTCTGTGTGTGTGCGACAAAACTAAGCTTTTCTTTTGTTTGTTTGTTTCATTTTTGCCAATCCTGTCCATCTCTGTTTTGACAAATTTAGAAGCAAAAGCGGTAAGGTGTCAACGACTGGAAGCTGCCAGTGTTTCTTCTTTCTGCATTAAAATAAGGCCAAGGTATGACTGCCACATTCGCTGGATAGAGCTCCTCAGTCCTGGTGGCCAAACGGACCAACTCGATTTATTTTTTTATGTTGTTTTGTTTGTGTTTTTGGAACGTTTTAGATGTAAAAATGTAAAAAAAAATATATCCCTAACTATATAAATATATAATAATAAAATAATCAATAATGTACAGAGGAATGTGCATGCGTTATGGGAGGCTACAAAAACCAGTGTAACCAGTTGCAAAATAACCTCAAATGTACGATGAATTTCTACTTTGACAAGCGAAATAAAACTCTACCTTCAGACGAGATCATGGAGTCGTTTCTCAACTTGTCTTCACCATAAAAATTGTCCATGAACTTTTGCAAATATTATGAATATTTAGTCTATATTGTTCATTTACCTAATTTGATAGCGATTGGGTCATTAACCTAATTAACCTTGCTTATTGTATTAATGCAAAGTCAATCAATAGAATGTCAACCTATCAAGACTTTTGTTTGAGCAGGATTTTATTTATTTTCCATGAATGGACCACTGATTGTAAAGGGCCTATATAATCGAGGACTATTTTCTTTATTACATTTTTGTAAACTAGTTTGATGTATGCAAAGTTCTAAAATGTCGCATTCGCTCCTCAGTCCATATAAATAATATAGAAAATTAGCACCTCCTTTTTTAATTTGTTTTTTTGTGATGTCAGAAAAATCAATGCATTTCCTACAAAACCTGCCTATTCAGCCTACAGCAGTTTAGCTCCGCCCACTCATGCGTCAATCTATATTCAGAATAAGGTACAGCGCAGGACAGCCAATCAAAACAGAGCTCATTTATATATTGCATATAGATTTATATACAGCTCAGGAAAAAATAAGAGACCTCTGCAAAAATGTTCAGTTTCTCAGGTTTTACCTTTTACAGCTGCAAGTATTGAATTGAACACCTTTGCCTTAATTTTTAAGAGCTGCTGACAATATTTCTTCTAATTTCAAAATAAAATGTTGTTCTTTAAAGCATCATTTTAAAGGAAAGGACAAAACAACAAAATAAGAGAAATGATGCAGCATTTACAGAACTTGAATAATTAAAATAAAATAAATCCTTTGTTCACTCAAACAAAATGGCAATAATCACCTTTGATGAACTTCTAGTAGTGTTTTACCATCCAACTGGTCTCACTGTGAGAGGAGAGTGTCGATTACAACAGTGTTTTTATACTTTTCCTCATTAAATAAGATGTGATTCAGGTGATCATTAATCAGTCCCTCATAAAGCAGAATG
>JBBPCX010000114.1:46860700-46874754 GCA_037974365.1 Hydrocynus forskahlii | reverse complement strand
AGAAGGTCTGGATCACAATCTCCGTTCCAGTTCATCCCAAAGGTGCTGGATGGGGTTGAGGTCAGGACTCTGTGTGACCAGTCAAGTTCTTCCACACTGAACTCCTCCAGCCATGTTTTTATGGAGCTCGCTTTGTTCCCCAGGGCACAGTCATGCTGGAATACACAAATATATGGTTCTAATGTTTAATGTGCTTTTTGAATGCTGCCCTACATTAAAGTAGTACCAATATTATTTTATTTTTGAGCCCCCTGCTTTTGGGAAGCATGTGTTCGGTGAACTTTAATCTGCTGACACAACGAGATGATTTGATTTGTTTAGAAAATGTTGCAACATGAGTAGCGCCCAGCACTAGGTGGATCTGAGCAAGAGCCACGAGGCCTGTGTTTGAGCGTCTCCATGCTGTCGAGTGAAGAGTGAGTGTTGTGGTTTATGTTCGTAGACTTCCGGATCCGTTGCGTTTCATCACCTTCATGTCCCGACAGCGTCCTAAAAGCTCCAGCCACGGCCAGAGACCAAAGCTGGTCATCAGCGAGGACCTCAGCTCTCCCATCCTGTATTAGGAGCCCATCTTTTACAGACTACACGTTCATTCTCAGCCCTTATAAAGGAGCCTGACCCACGCTGCACTGGAACTGCCCTTATAACAGCAAGACCTGGCCCGGATACTACCTGCAAACTTTTTTTGGTTAAAACTTTGTTATTGATAAATAAGCGCTTGTTCCGCACGATCAGACAATCATGCAGGGACTGAAAAGGCCTTCTGGACATCACTGCAGCATCATGCCATCATGGTTTGTACGCCGTTCTTCTTGTGAATGCAGTTTCTTTACATTTACGTGTATTTTCTTTAGGGTTTAGGCAGACGTATATAGTTTTAGTCAGATGCTGTACTGAGACCTTCTGTCTTCTTAGCTCTATTCTCATCTTAGCATTTGTAAGAATATCTAATGGCAACATTATTTCAGGGCAAAAGTCACAACAGAACAAAAATGGTGCTCTTAGGTCTAAATAAAGCACAAGTTACCGAATGTAATAATAAGCCTTTTAATATACTGCACTATGAATAAGGGTTTGTTTAGCATTAAGAAATAGAAGACAAACACTAAACTTGTAGTACCAATATACATATATGTGCTTGTTTTATAGGTCATTACACTTAGAACTACGTAAAATCTATGAAACACATTTCTAAAGTTTCGACTGCACTGTTGAGAATTGCACGGTTAAAGATTTGCATCTATTTTAGTGTACAGACAATCCAGAGTTGAAGAAGAGAGCCATATGAAGGGAAGCAGCAGATCCATATATCATGATAGTTCTGCCATGAACCAGTCACTCATTGTTTTTCCTCGTCTTTTCTTTTTAAAGTCTGTTTTCTTGACAATGTATTGATCTTGTGTATTGTATGCATGCTCATAAACTACAGCCTCCAGCTGCTTTGTGTATAGAAGTTCAAATAGATTTTCAATGGTATTTTGTACCATTTTCTTACTCCTCATCAATTAAACGTAATATTTCAAAAGTACAGTCTGTAGCAGAGTCCTATAAATAAAGCAGTTCTATTCAATTCTTGAATGTGTGCTTAATGATTAATACAGTCAGACTCATTACACTGAATTGCAGATCTCAAACTGGGGATGTGTAGTATAAAAGCTGAAAATATTTCTTTTAGTTTAGTTTTTTTTTTATTGGCTGCTAGCATGCTGGGATGTGTAGAACACAAACTGATTCTGGAGGAAAGGCATTATGTGATATAATGACAAGTAAAACACTTTTCAATAATGTACTCAAATAAAAGGGCAAAGGTATCAGCATAGTGAAATGCTGTGTGCTTGGTGCAACTATTGATTGTATTTTTGTACTCTTAAGCTAAAATAAAATGGTAAATCTCAAAAAGAGAGATTTGACCTGTTATGTATACAGCTCTGGAAAAAATATGAGACCACTGCCAAAATGTTCAGTTTCTCAGGTTTTATCTTTTATAGGTGCAAGTACTGAACTGAACAGCTTTGCCCTTGTTTCTGGGAACTGCTGACAATATTTCACCTAATTTCCAAATAATTTATCTTTACAGCATCATTTTAAAGGAAATACATCAAAATAAGAGAAATGATGCAGAGTTTACAGAACTTGACTAATTCAAAGAAATCAAATCTCTTGTTCACTCAAACAAAATGGCAATAATTACCTTTGACGAACTTCTAGTAGTGTTTTACCATCCAACTGGTCTCATTGCGAGAGGAGAGTGTTGATTACAGCAGTGTTTTTATACTTTTCCTCATTAAATAAGATGTGATTCATGTGATCTAATCAGTCCCTCATAAAGCAGAATGAGGTGCTTGTGTAGGAATTTAACAGACACTGGCATGGAATGGTTGTTACACATAGATATGCTGATTTAAAATTAAACTGCAGTGGTCTCCTATATTTTTCCCCCAGTGCTGTATATTGGCAATTATGCAGATATAGATAACACTTTAAAATCCCCAGTATTGGGCTGTGGAGCCGTGGAGCGACGGAGTTCCATCCAGGACCTCTGAGATGACTTGGAGTGGCATTTTTATAGTTTAAATACATTTTGATTATATTGTATCACATTATTAACCACCAGTTTATATTATCACCAGTAGTTACATCATAGTTGCTGAATATAAAGTGGGACCAAGTATTTTACTTAATTTCCTATTCATATTTGTTATGAGGTAAACTTTGTTGTAAACCTCAAGGTTAGTAAAGAAAAGGAACGATGTAAGCATACAGGATGACTCTGAAAGGGTTCAGGTGTTTCCTACCACAACCAGCTTTGCACTGTGAAAACGTCTGAAGTTAGAGGGGGGGGGGTGTTCGTTTCTATGGCTGTTTTGAGGTTTAGCTTTAGCTCCAAAGGCGCTTGTCACTTCAAGTGACTAAAAGTTATTACATTTTCACTAAATTTGACTAAATAAAAAGTAGTTGAAGTATCAGGGTTTGAAAATGACATACTAAGTACAAACTTTCACTTTATTATAAAATACAACTTTTGTGACTTACTCTTAAACTGTGCTCTGATTCTTCTTGATTAGGATACTGATGATTTAAATATGATTTTCTCAGTTTTTGCTCTTGTGGGGAGCTCAAATATTTAAAAACAATAAATAAGTATTTAATTTGTATGTATGTATGTATCTGTCTGTCTGTCTATCTGTTTATATACAGTGACACTGTAGTGTGTTACATCGATCATAAAATCCAAGTATCTAGACAAGGTATAAATACACCATTTCAGAGAGAGAGAGAGAGAGAGAGACACACACACACACACACACACACACACACACACACACAAACACACAGACGACATGAATTTATTTGTTTATTTATTTTTTTGTGTACAGTCACTGATCTTGTGACACACAAGAGGAACAGATTTTTATGAGGACCTTCATATATCACTTGTGTTTCAGTTTTCCTGCTTTTCTCTAGATATAGCTCCACTCCACCGTTCAAACACACCTCTGCCCACCAGCCTTGAGGACCCTCTTCACACGCCACGTTGAAGAGCACGTCTCTTTGGCAGCAGACCCACGAACATAAACTCTCACAGCACATCCAGCGCGGCCTCCGTACTGCACTGTAGTTTAAAAGTTTCATCAAATACAAAAATAGTACAGACTGTCGTCTAGGCTAACCTATTACGAATAGAGTGCCATAAGAAGCAAACGAACAGTTAAACATACCAAGTGTAGCATAAAGTTTTTTTTTGTTCTATTTTTTTTTTTTTTTACGTTCCGAGTTAGAGCTGAGTCGCCTAACTTGGGGTCCAAAGCACATAAGTGTGCGGATCACATAGAATTCCTGTACATTAGCCTACAGCCAGAGCGCCAAGCAATGTCCTTCTTTCTGACAGAGGAAGAGACGGTTTCCTCAACAAAGATTCATATCGGACAGTAATACCATAAAAGAAAGAAAGTAAATAATCAGTGCAGTATTCAGTATTAAACATACTTAGAATTTTCTGTCATTTTCTAATAAATAAGATGAATAACACTTTATTTTGAGACCCCACTATAGATGCTTTGGAGATGCTTACTTTGTATTTAACTAACATATTATATTGCTAAATATAAATTAAATGTAACTAAACATTACATTTGTATTAACGTTCTATTAACTCTAAGCCTAACCCACTGTTTATTTCCCCTTATAGTTTCCCTAGATACAGTTTAATGGTTGATATTTAACAATTAAAGCATCTGTAGATGTTCTATAGAGGGCTCTCAAAATAAAATAACGTAACTAAATCGACTATTTGTTCAAAGCTTGACACTTCCTTCCATTTACTTCATTGTAAATTTGACAACGATGAGAAAGGCATCATGTATTCAATGAAAAAATGCTTCGTTTAAGACAACAGTTATGAACACTGTGATCATTGAACCATCCCAGCTCTGATCATCATAAGGTAGCAGATGTTGATCGCATCATTGGTAAACGTGCTTGTTGTTAAATGCCTGTTTTAAATGACGAAAAGGTCTAGCAAGTCCAGATAATCTGATATTTTCAAGCATCTAGAAGAGCAGAATGGATTTGCCAAAAGTAAATCAATCTAGTGCACTAATTCTAGGGTCCAAAATTAAAAACTGCTACTTCACATAATGTCCTAAATAAGGATTCATGCCATGAGTAATTGTAAGCACGGTGTTTCTTATTAAAACAGTAAAAGATCTTTTCATAGCTTGTACAAGACAGGGTGGGCATTTAAAAAGAAATGGCTTTGCCAAATATTGACAGTGGTTTGCACTAAAATGAAGAATGCAATCTTTTTTAGTATCCCAAAAAAAGAATTAATAAATAGATAAATAAATACATAAGTGCCGATAATGCAAATGAAATGGATTTCGTCTGAGATCCTATCATCGTCAAGAACGTGAAGTGAGCTGGTCAGAGTTTCACGGTGTTGCATCACCCTGTATGATCTGCTACTTTCAGGTAGATGGCTGACTAAAGGCAGCTATGTGTTTCTTTTGTCAAATCCTCAAATGAATTCAAACAAAACGATGAATTATTAAATAGATTATATCATTTTCCAACACTGAGCTAGAATTCTTCATCTTTCAGCATCTTCAGTATCACTTTGTCACTTCACAGTTAAAGTCAATGGAATCCCACATTGTCCTGAAAAAGAAGAAGTTTGGGGATTTGGCTGCAAGGCTGATCTCTTTCTTTTTTCCTTTTTTTTTTTGATTTGTTTTTTCTTTGTTTTTTCTACTTGATAAAATGTTGATTGTATCCTGGACGTTAGGGTTATATCCATCCTTCATGAAAATCCTGATGTCCCCAGCAAACAGGACATCGTTCAGGAGAATCCCGTGTCCTCACAGTAAAGTACATATTGTCCCGTCATTACTGTCATATTATTCAGGTATAGAATATTTATAATATTGTTCATGAGAATGATATGGGCACATTTTTGTCCCCATTTCTTTAAGGTCCATGTTAGGGACCATATGTACGTATTTGCTAACAATAATAGGCACTGTCTTTGATGGGATCCGAAAGATTCTCTCAAACAGTACGAGAAAAAGATGCCACTGGAGAGATCTCCCTGCAGATGGCAGTGATGTACGTCTGTCACTCTCTCTCTCCATCCTCACTGCTCCCTGCAGGACAAAAGAAAAATAAGGTATTTCACAATCTGATTTCATCATTTACCTCCTTTTTACATTCTGCTTCATTACAATCTGAAATAAAAAAATATATATATAAAATGGTATTTTAAAGACAGTTGCACATTATAACCATAAATGCTAATTGGTGAAAGCACTGTGCAGAAAATGAATGACGTTGTTGGAAATCTAAATGTATATATTTACAACTGTAAGCGACATCAAAGTACATCTAAAGTGTGTTATTGAGAGCCTCCCTTTAGCAGGAGCAGGCACAGAGGCTATATGGAGGCATGAGTATTGAAGCTATAATTAATAAATATATGTACCTACAAAATAACACTATTTAAGCTTGATGTACATGTACGAGAAAACACAATGCAAAATGTGCTCAGATTCTGCGGCAATATGTGCTCGCAGTCCATGTTACTGGTTCACAAATTGTATTTTCTTATCTGAATTGTATCCAGGTTGCATGTTTTGGTGGGGAAAATGACAGCCACAACATTAAAACCACTTACAAAGAGAAGAAAGTGAATCCCAGTTATCATCTCCTTACAATGGCTCCTGTCAATGGGTGGGATATTAAACAGCAAGTAAAAAGTCAGGGTATGAAGTTGATGTTTGGGAAACTGGAGAAATGGGTGAGTACAACGATCTGAGCCATTCTGACCAGGGACAAATTGTGATGGTAAGATGACTGGCTCTGAGAATCTCCGGAACGTCAGGTCTCGAGGAGTGCTCCCTGAAAGCACCTACAATGGCCAGGAAGGCTTCGGAACTGGACCATGGAGCAATAAAAGAAGGTGGCCTGATCTGAGGAATCATCATCACACCTTCAGAGGTCCATACCTCAGTGCATCAGCATGATGAGTATCCACAAAACTTTAGGCAGGTGGTTTTAATGTTATGGCACTGTAATCTGACTTTTTTATTTTTTGTTTTCTTTGAAGCTAGTTGTCATCTCCACTATTTCACTGCACCTTTTAAACCTGAATAGACTTAACATTAAGTTTAGATGCATATGGTCACGTCAAGGCATATTTTGCCCTTCATCTGGTCCTCTCTGTCAGAACTGGCAGTGAGGAAACTAGAGATAAATGTGGTTTTATTTAATATTAACTCAGTGAAAGGTGCACATGTTGCACTTAAAGCCATGTTTTACCTCCTGCAGAATCCATATCTGAGTCAGAAACATGGGTGATAGAGAAACGAGAGACTGTGGAGGGAGAGACAGTGAAACGGGAGAACTGTGCCAAAGGTTTGTTGCTTGCGGCACTGGAGGGTAGGCTTGGCGCAGCCTTGACGTCCGGGGGTGATTCCTTTGAAGAGGTGGGGAGCGGCAGCAAAGAGAAATCATCCTCCCACTCAAATCCTGCACCTGAAAACAGAAAGAAAGTAAGACTGGAATTGAGTGAGAGACAACAAACATTCGGAATGTGTTAAATTTGGACCATTAGAAACATAACTGCCCAAAAAGTAAATTCTTACTCTCTTCTGAAATATTTCCATCTGAGGAGTCATCAGAGGCGTTGACCTTGTCCTGCTGGTTTGAGACCTTTGCGCCCTGCATGACCAACTCCCCTCCCAAAGGGAAAGCATGTTCTGCTAGCTCTCTTGTTGGGCTTTCCTGGAGAAGTAGATTTATTATTTTTATTTATGTTTCTTGCTAGAAGGTGTTATGAATATTAATTTATTATCTTGTTCTTCTATGCACTAAACTAAAACTAACAAAAGTATTAGGATCATACATGAGCATATATTTGACTACAGATAAAATGAACGTTTGGGACATGTAAAATAGTTATTGTAATTCTGTACCTGCAAACCAATGACTTTACAAGAGAAGGCAAAACTCAATGATGCATACAGATGATTATTTAATGATGCATTAAAAGTGTACTCACTTGGTCAAACAAGTACACAGTAACATCATCAAAGAAGGACACCACCTTCTTCTTGGACTCCAGTTCATCACACAGGGGGTCAGTAAGTAGGGTGGGCATCTTGAGGAGGCTTCTGAGTTTGTGTGCATCGCTGCAGTCACTCACAATGATGGGTACCTGTAGAGCCTCATCCTCACTCTCCTCGCTCTGTTCCTGGATGCTGTAGGTGCGCAACTCCTCATCTGATTCATCGCTGTCCTCCGAATCCCCATCTTCCTCATCGGCCTCTTCTCCATCTGCTTGGGACACTCGCCCGTCAAGTGGTGGGAGAGGGGGAGGTGAAGACGACCGAGTGGAATTCTTGAGGCACTGAAATCTGCCCTTAATGTTTCTCTCTGGAATGTCACACTTGTCTGCAAAAGCATCTGCTGAAACACCTTTCTCCGTGTTAGTTTCAAGCACCTCGTCACGGTCACTGATTTCCTGGGATGCTGGTTCCTCTGAACACATATTACATGAGGCTTCCTCAGTAATCTCTTCTGCCGTCTGAAGATCCCCTGCATTGACGTCAAGAGTGATCTTGAGACTATCGTTCTCACATACACTCTCAGTACCTGATGGTTCAACAGCAAGGACACTGCATTCCTTGGTTTCACTATTTTCTTGTTTCTCATCCAGATTTGACAAGGCAGTTATATATAAAGACTGACTGTGAGATGGCAACAGCTCCTGAGACTGATCTGAATCCACCTCAATACCTTCATCCTGAACACTGTCGTTTTTCAGGCAAACAAGCGTCTCCGGAGAAGAGAGACAGATGTTGGGTTCAGTAGTACTGTAGGTACTTTCATCTGTTCCCAAAAGTAGACTTTCTTCAGTGTTGCTGTGATTACTTTTAATGATTTCTTCAGTCTGTGTGGCATGTGCCTTTTCATTGTCTTCTTCATGCATCTGTTTCGGTCCTTCTTTTTCTATCATTTCCACTGCTTCCTCCCCCTGCCTCTCAAGATCATCAGCATCTTTTTCGCTGTCTTCCTCACTTTCCTTCTCTTTCCCTGTATCATAGTCAGAAAAGTAGGCCGAATCTCTGTATGGGGTTTGTTCGCTTAGCACAGTCAGCTCCTCATCAGTGCTCTGCGACATTGTCAAGGCAACTGTTTCCTCCACATCTTCTTCTTGTTGAACTATTTTCCCATCTTGTTCTTTCACCTCCATGAGTGGGCATGGCTCAGAGACTGTCATCCCCAGTGGCTGAATAAAGGCTTTAGTGTCTTGTGGTTCATGGGGCTCCTTGAGGACAAACTCAGGAGACTCATTGTTCTCTGTGTCATAACCACTGTCCATAGCTCTGGGTGAACTAGAAGGATGAACGGAGGTGGGACTGAGAGTTTCGCTGGAGCCTGCAGTGGATGGTATGTCAATGGAATCCATGGAGTCAGGAGTGCCCACCTGTTTCTGTAATGATTTGAAAGTCTGAGAAGCATAGTCAGATGTTTCAGCATAATCTCCTGTGAATTCACCAAAAATCCCTGAGGTGACATCAGTGATGTCATCATCACTGCAGTCATCAATCTCCACCAGGCTAATGCTGGAGTGTCCACGTTCCACACCACTGTCTGCTGTCCTACTGGCTTCTGATTCAGGCTCTGTGGAGGTGAGTTCAGGAAGGGGTTTCTCCAGCTGATGAGATGTGGTTGTAAGCCCTACTTTGGGGTCCGTTTGACCCATGTCTTGTTGTACGTTGCTTTCTCTGAGTGCCATGTCCACATACTCTGAATGCTCTGTCTGTTTTACATTGCTTCTTGCAGACTCTACTTTCGAAGTTACATGGCCAGTTGGTAAAACAGATTGACTGAACTGCTGATTCCTGTTGGGTAAGCCTGGGTTTTTTTCTGAGATGGCATCATTCATGAAGCAGTTTCTTACCAAAGACCCTGTGAGAGGATCTACAAAGTGGGAATTGCTTAAAGCCTGACAGCATGGCACAGGATACACCTCTGCCTCTCTAGGTTCATGGCCCAGATGAATGTAGGAACTGCAGTCTGCTGAGGATACTGATGCATGTCTGCCATGCACAGGGCAAGTGTTGCTTTTTGCTGTGGCTTCCAGGTAATTAATTGGTTTTGCAGAGCGATATGGGAGGCTGCGCTCTTCTGGCCATGCATCCTCGACATCAGTCATCGGCATGGTGTAGTGAAAGTCTGCATAAGCATCTTGCCTCGATAAGCTTTGCCTCTGATGCAAACTTAGACTACTTTTTGCTGAATGGTTGCTGGCCCAGCTCGCTGCTTGCCTTTCAACAAACAGGTCCTCCTCCTCTTCTGAGTCACTGCCATCTTGCCCCACAAATACAGCACCACCTGTTTCAATGTCAATACAGACTGAATGGCTCCCTGGCATGGTTTTCCTCAAGGAGCCCATCATGTCATAGTATCCTCCAGTTACATTTTTCCCTATTACTGATCCTTGGCTGCTCTCTAGGTAATGGTCACCATAGCCCTGCGGGGGGCTGCCAAGAGAGGGGGCGATCCCCAAAGGGTCTTCCAGTTCACCGAGAGCTTGTCTCAGACTTCGAGACCCCCAGCTCTCTCGTGGTGGTTCTGATAGGTCTCTGATCAGGTAGCGCTCTATCCCCAACGGCGGTGAATGTTCATAATAATAGCCTCCATCCCTGTCTTTGTACGAAACGTAGTGACCTGACTCCCAAGGCCTCAGTGGGCTGGCATCAGATACCTGACCTAGAAGTGGCTCCATGGTTAAAGACATGGTGGGACTGCTGTCTGAATCGTAGGCACTGATTTTGTGGATATCTGCTGGCCAGTATGATTCAATTGGCTTACCCTCAGAGGGGCAGTTCATACATTCCCCTGAGTCTCCACTACCAGTGAGAAAGCTGCCACTGCTGCCCCCAAAATCAGGGCTGTAAGCACACATGGTGTAATCCAAGTCAATATTGCATTCTACTGGTTCTTCAATGCGAATGTAATACTCACTACTAACAGATGGACTATGAGCACTGAGGACCGGTACCACACCTGGGGTATGCATCTGCTTGGACTCATAGTACTTGTTCGACACCCCTAGGGAGAGTCCCTCAATCCCACATCCACCTACCATCCCTCCTGGGGGGTAAAAGATCTCCTGGCAATGTGGGTTCCCTTGGCCCAATGTTCCAGTAGTTGATGAAGAGTGATAGGGCTGCTTAGCTCTTGCTTGCTCCCATTTGTACTCAAAGTTCAGACCATGACTGGTTTCAGTAACTGTAAGAATGTCATCTCCTGACTCTGACTGGTAGCCGTCACCAGCAGAGAAGTGTTCCAGTAATGGGAAGGAGGAGGAGGTCATAGAGGACTGAGGCATCTCCAGAGCTTGGGGACCAGCCCCATGCAGGTTGCCATAATTCATGTTGGGTTTCATGGAGTTCCAGCGCCTCTCAAAGTCTTCTTCTGCCTCACTGGCACCTTTGGCACACAGGTAACTGAGCAGGAGGTGTACCTCCTCAGCGGTCGGCCTCTGGTCTGGCTGAAGCCAGCAGAACTGCATTACTTCATACCTAATATGAAGCACACACAAAGCAGACAAACAAAGCCATTAAAGGTAAGAATAACAGCATCTCTTAGAGAAAAAAACGAGTTTCCGTGAACATCGATTTGCAATGCTGTTAAGGAAATGAACGCCAAGATGATTTGCATTTTTATTACACCCTAATGAGGAACAATGCCATTTGAGACAAATATGAAATTTAATTGCCATCTCATCTTCCACAGCAAATATGATTGGATTCATTATTATCTCAAAAGATATCAGAAGATATCTTTAAAAAAGTAAAATAAAAAAGTAAGATAATAAAAAACAAAAAAATTCAATTTCCAGTACAGTATTACAGTAGGTAGAACACTCACCAGCGGTCAGCAAGAGGGAACTGAAGCAATGGCTTTGGTAGTTTCAGCTGCTGTTCCTTCACGGCATAGCTGAGAACCTGCCTGTCTGAATAGTGTCGATAAGGCTGGTTCCCCAACTCAAACAACTCCCAGATCGTTACCCCAAGAGACCTGAAACACAGAAAGACACAAGTAACACTTGTAGGAAATTTGCAAACCTCAAAATAATTAACAAGTGACTTAATTTAGTTTATTTTATCATGTGTCTAGCCACTGAATTCCCCATTCATTTAACGATTATTAAACAAGCAAGATTATTCATTTTAGATTCTTTTTTCCTTGCCTGTATTTCCCAGTGAATTTGTATTCGTAGTGTCATACAGAATTATTTCTGCAGGGCAGTGTATTCACCGCAGAACTGAATTTGGCCCTTTCAAGACACTCTGTTACACTGTGAATATACACCAACCAGATGTTGCTCTGTTTGGTCTGGTCCACCACCAGCAGGTTGCCATGAACTTCATCCACCAGCTCAGGAGCAATCCAGCGTAACGGCACCCAAGACTGATCTGATGTCACGTAGTAGTCTTCCTGAGGAGTAGCAGGAAAGGGAGGTGTTCTCTGTTTATGTTGTCATTAATCAGGAAAGAGTCTTGAATAATGGTCATCAGAATTCTCAAAGAACTTGTGAAAGGAACTAACATGTTCTCAAAGGCCTCATAACTACAGGTTTCCTGAACCAAAAATTACAAGCATCATTTCTTCTCCAACATTAGGTTAAGTGATGCCTTGCCTTCATTACAATGCCAGTCCTGTAAGGGAGGATTACAGTAGTCCCTTGAAATTATGGGCACTTTTCCAAATAGAAACCATGCTGTACCTAAACCATACTGGAATGGCACTTTGACTTGCAGCACACTTTGATTTCCCAGTTTATTTCAGCCCAGTAATGGTGTTTCTGACTCAATTCTCCCCTGACAGCTCATGGCCATTCTTCATTCATTCAACCCGCATTCATGAAGTCGAACCAGCAGAAAGTTTTTCTGTCAGACCTACTTCTTCTGTTGTGGTATTTTCTTATTTAGAGTCTTATTTGATTTTTTTCATTTTTTTCTCAGCATAGTGTCATAGAAAAATTCCCACTGAAATTTATTTTCAGCCCAAACAGACCGTTGTACTCGTACTTCGTAAGCTTTACAGTTGTTAGTTTGTGTCTCCTGTGTTTTTTTTGTTTGGGCAGTTCATAAAACAGTGGCTTCTTTCCATGTTGTGACAACAACATTTCGACCAATCAGAAAGCAATGCAGTCAGCTTGGCTCCAGCCCACATTTGGTCATTTGTAATGGAAAAATGTTTGTTCACGGTATGGCATGGTTTCTTTCTGACAGTGGAAAAGCGCCATGTGTGGTCCCTTCTGCCCACTTTAACCCACTCTTTCATTTGCCTTGTGCTTCAAGTCTAATTAGAACATTGACATTCTTACGTCCCAAGAGAACCGTTATAGTGTTATAAGTTATAAGTGTTATAAGTGCACGATGGAACAGTGAGTCATTTTGACTGACCAGCAGAATCACTTGGGCCAGTTGCATTAAACATCTTCTAAGCATCTAAGTATTATTCAGTTTTATGCTTAGGGGATATTTTAAAGCTGTGCATATTTCAGCTGTCAGTCTTCAGTGCTGAATCTTACATTTAAGGTGTTTTACATTTTAACATTGGTCTGATTTTACTCACTTAAAGCAAAAATTCACTCGAGATGGTTTATGCAAAGGGACCACAGACCACAATTTAACTTCTGGATTTAGAAGAACAGTATACACAGTTGGGTAAAATGGACAGAAACCCATCTCAGACACTGATATCAAGGCAAGCAGTTGCAAAAGCTTTCGAAAAAAATGCATACACGGTTCTGTTCTTAAGATTAATACATTAATAATAGGTATTTAAATAAAATACGGGACGATAGGATGATATTTAAATAAATCCATACCTTATACTTGCTGTGTGACAGCCCATAGTCTCCAATTTTGACAGTCACATCTGACGTCAGAAGGCAGTTTCTCAAAGCCAGATCACTGGAGAAAAATAAAGTCCTCAAAATGAACTGATTCTAACAACATTTAGAGGCAAGACAAGAATACATTTGTACTAACAGATTCCTTCCTGGTCTTTTCTTTGTGGAGAAGAGTGACAACCCCCAGCAACAAAATCACTGATGCTGGAGTAGCAGAGGCACACTCAGGCAGCATCAGGATATTGTTACAGGAAGTTACCCGGTTACCCTGACCCCAGGACCAAGAAGGGCAGCTCCAACAATACAAATGATCAGCTGGAAAATTAAGAAGGTACTTTCTATGAAAAGAGCCAATATAGCTCTGCATAAAAAAAAGAGACCACTGCAAAAATGTCCCGTTTCTTAGGTTTGATCTTTTTTGGTGCAAATTTTGAACTGAACAGCTTTGCCTTAGTTTTGAGGAACTGCTGACAATATTTCTCCTAATTTCCAAATAAAAATATTGTTCTTTAAAGCATCATTTTAAAGGAAATCAAAATAAGAGAAATGATGCAGTCTTTACAGAACTTGAACAATTCAAAGAAAACAAATCTCTTGTTCATTCTTAAACAAAATGGCTATATAT
>JBBPCX010000114.1:46806912-46818289 GCA_037974365.1 Hydrocynus forskahlii | reverse complement strand
GAAGAAGAGAGAGAGAGAGAGAGAGAGAGAGACAGAGTGAAAGATGGAAGAGAGAGACAGAGGGAGAGACAGAGGGAACCTTTTAGAATATTCAAGGAATTGTAAAAGACAATCTAATCGTGAATCTAATTAGAAAATCAACCTTTTCCTTTAAACAGTTACAGTTTAAAGTTTATTTACAATAAGATAACACAATGAGCTCTGATTGTTTTTGTCCTCCAAGTGTTGCTAGATTAGATCAGATATAATTATATTTACATAATTAGATATAATTCTAAGCATAAAACCGCAAATAACATTTCAAACTGTATTCAACATAATCAAGTTCCATTAGGGCAGAACTCGTTTGTATTAAAGACATTCTGACAGCACATTGTCAAAAATCTGCTCATATTTTTGAGCTGCAAGTTAAACCAACCAACACATTAATTCATTCAAACTGATGTTTTAAATGTTTTCACTGAGCTGAGCACTTTCTGAATGAGAGGAAAGAATGGTAGGAATCTTCCTCTCAGCCGGGTGTCTGTGCCGTCAGATGGAAGAGTGTTAGGTTTGGAAATGAGATGTTTCATGGTGCTGAGTGATGGGTAGTTTTATGAGATACACTAATGAACCTCATTCAAAGGTTATGTGATACTTTTTAGTCATTTTCAAAAATGACCCATTTTGCATCCTATCATAAAGTGTTCCAGAGCTGATATGTTTTGTTCTACACATATTTTACCCCAAATGTCACCAGATCAGGACTCTGTAAAGAACTATTTTGATAAAGGAATTTGTGAGCATTCTGGCTTAAATAAGCTAAAAGTTCACATAATCTAACAGGTTCTTCATCAATGTAAATGTTCTTTTTCATTATCAAGTTTCTTCTTAAAATTACAAAAAAAAAATTACACTTACACATCCCAGGAACAAATTGTTAAGACTCATTCATTCCAAGGATCTTTAGTGAACCAAACTACGGTACGAAAAACCTATTCTAGCACCTTTATTTTTAAGAGTATAACACTCCTGTGCATCGAACTGAAATCATTATTCATGCAAGGAAAGGCTAAACTCAGCATTATTATCACATGTTCTGTGGTATCTGGCACCAAAATGTTAGCAGTAGATACTTCAAGTCTTGAAAGGTGGGGGCTCCATGGATTGGACTTGCTTGTCCATCCCATAGATGTTCAATTAGACTGAGACCTGGAGGATTTTGAGGCCAAGTCAACACCTTAATCTCTTTGTCACGTTCCTCAAACCATCCCTGACTGATGTTTACAGTGTGGCAAGACACATCATCCTGCTGAAAGATGCCACGGAAAACCGTGAAGGGGTGCCCAGTCTAGGTAGGTGTTTAGGTAGGCGGCACATGTCAAATAAATGCCAGCAGACAATTGCCCTTAGCATCACACTTCCTGCACTAACCTGCATTCTTCCCATAGATGCCCTCTCTTCCCCAGGTTAGCGGTGCGCATGTAAGAAAAACATGATGTAAAGAAAAACATGAACTACTACTGCATTTCCCTAGTCACCATCAAAAATAGGCAGAATATATAGACTTTGCTGATTACCTATATAGTACGATGGAGCAAATTTTAAAAATACTTTTCATTTTTCCCCACAGAGAAAAAAATTGTCTTAGACCAAAGGTTCCTAATGATAACTTCCAAATGGCGACACAAATGTGCATTTACAGAGGCAAGTGCCGGTAGATATACTGCAAAGCAGAATTTCTCACCAAGCTGAATAACTAAAACCAGAAAGAAAAGCTAATCCAATAGAAACATGCCTTGCCGCTTCTTCCATTGAACAGTTTTGACGTTTTGGCTCTTGGGGAGTTTTCTCTACCACTGCAACCCTTATTCAGGGATCAAATTAAGCTTTGTTTCCCTGCAAGGCAGCTTTGGGACAATGTCGGTCGAAAACAGTGGTGTGCACACACACCTCGCTTAAATGGTGTCTGGAGACACCCTTGACCAGGACCTTGAGACATTAGAGATGATGGTCCAGACTACGAAAGAAGTGCTACTATGTTAAAATTTAAGTAGTGTGAGAAACAATAAAAAAGACAATTCTTAATAAGAATCTGGATAAAATCACTTGAAAAGGAAATAAAGTCTCCCATAAGTCACAGTTTTAGAGTTGTATCAGAAAAGCTTTGTTTCCCATCAAACCTGAAACCACAATAGCAGCTCTTTCCGGCTCTGACACTCATCTGTCCAATAAAAATATCTTCATTGGTTAGTTTCAAAACGTATGGTTCAACCCTCAGTCCATACAATCCACATATGCAAACTAAGCTGCAATGCAGCCTAAACTGATTCCCTGTTTTTTGATGCCATTTACATTCGCCTGTTCAACCAACAGCAGCCCCAACAATTCCCTAATGAAGTTATAAGGAGTGTTTCAATCTGGCTTACTTTTTAAAAGAGGCATAAAATGGGGCATTCAATTAGGACTAAGGGTATTTTCAACTAAGGGTATTATCAGTCTTCATGACACAGCAACAAAAACAGTGTGTTTAATTCAAAGGAATTAAGAAAGGTTGGAATTAAGAAACTGACTGTTATGACTGTTTATGGCGTATAAAAACACACAGATGGCTCAAGGAAAATGACATACTCTAAAAAATGTGCAATTGCACCTTTTCAAATGAAGGTACAAGAAGAATTCATTGTAGCGATACCATAGAAGAACCACTTTGGTACTCTAAGGAACCTTTCAGTGGAATGTTTAAACAGCTTATTTTGGTCTTAAGGGAACCAGTAATGGTTCCTTTTCGCTTACTCTGCAAGCTCTTTAAAAATATCAAATATTCAACCTCATCTTTTGTTTTTCCTTGTTATTTCAATCTGTAGTGCATTTAAATGTCTGCCAGAATGGCAAACACACACACACACACACACACACACACACACACACTGGCAGATCACACACCTGTTCCCTTGAGCTGGTTCATCAGGAGACTAAAACTCTCTTGTTTTCACACTAGATAGGCATGATCCAAATGACTGTCTCTCTTCTCATTCAGTTTACATTCCTGTTTCACTCGCTTTGCTTTAGACCGCAAATGGTAGGAGACTCTTCTTCTTGCCCCATGGGATTCGAACCCTCCACTGCCTGTTCCATTAAGATTTAAACAGCAAAAACAACAGAAGTTCTTAGGATAAATATGCAGTAAATATTTGATTGTGGAGAGAGGTAGCTGCTGAAAGATTCATGGTGAATTATGACAGGGAGGCAGAGAGAGTGAGTGAAGGGAAAAAAAGAGAAGGGCGTTCAGATGATGATTCCCTGTTTTTCTCCAGCTGCTCTCTTCCTGCCATCAAAATCGATTGGCCATCTCCTGCACACTCCTACACACTTGCTCCCTCACACTTTCACAAACGCTCGCACCCTCACACACAAGCGTATAAAATAGCATGTAGGCCACCAGCTTGTAGAGTAACAGCCCATCTCAAAATAAAATATGCTTGATAGAGCAAAGCTCAGGGCTGATGAGATAAGTGGATCGAAGCAAGCTGCATTGACCCATCTGCCGGAATAGACTGAACCATGTGAAATTAAAGACCTGGCAGCCTGAAAGTGGATATGAAAATGGACAAACATACAAACACAAATGCTTCTTCAAGAGGAACTCAACAAAAGCGTTCTCTGCAAACGTTGTTCTTGCTAAAGCATGAGTAGCCTGATGAATCAGCCAGTCATTTATTACAGTTTTACTAAGCCCTTTTGAGGGTGAGTGTGTTGTGGCATGTTATTGACTAAAACCCCATTGTTGCAGTTTACAGTTTAATTTTCTTAGTCAAGCATACAAGCTAGATAAATGAATTAATTAATATATAAATAAATAAAAATACACTAACATTTTTGCTTTTGTGACGTCTGGACCTTGTCCACCACGCCCCCTCGTTCTCGTGCTGGTTGTTTATGTTTGGGCGCAGCGCTTAGCAACCCAGCACGAGGACAAGGGGGCGTGGCGGACGAGGCCTGGATGTCACAGCTTTTTTCATTGCAATATATAATTTTTCCTGCATTTTACTGCTCAATTATTAAGAAAAATACAATTGACTAATTTTGTAACATAAATGTTAATGTAAATTCAGCCACATTTCCATATGAATTTTTTTTTTTTGGTACTATGGAGAGATACACAAAGAAAGGCGCCTTGGGATGGTGAAAGACCCCTGTACTCATAGGCAGGAGGTTTGAAAGTAGCCAATCCGAGAACACTATTTATTTCTCCTTGCAGCTGATTGGCATTTTTAGGCATTTTTTAACCACATCACAACAATGCAGTTTTTCACGAGACGCGGGTGTGCTTGGAGCATATATATACATACATATAATATCTCATTTTAAATCTGATCAAACCTGACACTTGAAGTGGCTCTTGACTTAGACATCCAATTGTACAATCTCTCTTTAAGTAGTAAAAATCTTTTTTGTTAAACTTTATATTTGCACAAAAATTCTTCTTTCAGGAGCCTTCCAGAAAAGCTTCTTTAGGTAATGAAAAGTACTTCTTACCTGCCAACGCTACACAGAACTTTGGCTCGTTTATATTTAAGAGTGCAGATCATGTTGTCATGCGGCTTTAAGCTGATTTAGTTTATTTATTTCCCTCCATCGCAGCTCTCTGTCTACATCCCTTACCCTGTGCACAAACAGATCTACAGATCTCTGGTCAGTCGTAGATCAGCCATAGCCTGCAGTGCCTTCTCGCCAAACACAAACTGGCATGCACGCTCGACCACTTCTGAGACTGCCGCACTGCCTTTTACCTTGTCCCAATGCATCTACTTTACATGTTCGAGGCTGCACACTCCCACCCTGCACCTTATAATGTGGTTCTATGATGGAAACTGTCTCCTGTTCAATAGCATGTTTATATGTGGGGGACAGTGGGGGAAATAATTATTTGATCCACTGCAGAATTTGTGTGTTTGCTGACTTGCAAAAAATTGAACAGTCCCTAATTTATGAGGTAGTTTCACAACATGTTACATATAGGTTATAAATTGATTTGCGTGTCATTGAGTGAAATAAGTATTTCTGGCTGTGTGCCCATGTTGTACAAAAATTACAATCAATTACAGATACTCCTGATCTTATCTCGTATGTATAAATCACACCTGACCACAGAATCAGTTTCTTCCATTCCAAGATGGAAGAGCTGCTCACTGAGGCAGAGAAAATCTCAAGATATCTTTTTATTCTATTTACAAATCGATTAACTTGAAAACTAGAAGATTCAAGGTTTCTAGTGGTGTTCATTAGATGGAACAGTCCAAAAAGTCCCCCAGGGGGGATTTCGACCTCAGACGGTGAAATGTCCAGGAGCTGCCAGTAGCTCCAAGCTTCTGTTCCTCAATCTTAAAACATAGGAACATCAAAGTGTGAAATATTTGCATGCAAATACTGAAGTACAAACCTTTGGATATAATAAGGTGATTTTGAGAGGATTTTAAGGGATCATGGTTTCAAACAAAACTAAGAAATTGTGAAGCGCGATTACATGGTTGCTATAAAGCCAGACACCTTTGGTCTAATGGCCAAAAAAAGTATGTGTTTAAAAAAAATCTACTCGCAGCTTGGATTCAAACCAGTGCCTGTTCGGAGTCTCATTTTATTGATGAACCATCGAGTGGCGTGTTAACCCGCTGTCTATTACCAAGCCATTTACGAATCGATTACGAATCGATTACTTTATTTACACGTCTTTTTTTATAACTGACCTGATCTTTACTGTCTTGAAGTCTGTTTATGAGTCTACTATGTGTTTTTCTCTGTAAGAATGAATTGTTGTTCCTTGTTTTGACGCTCTCCCACCTCCATAGCCATGACGTCATTGACTCTCTCTCTCCGACACACATTTTTAAGGTGACATTATTGTCTGCTTTTGCTCCCCATATATTACAGCAGCGACTCGGTCAGAAAAATCCATTTGTTAAATCATCAGTACTCAAACCCTGATCAAACGATCAAAAATTTGAATACATGCACAGTACATCAGGTATTAATGGATGTTCTGACATTTGAACCATGCCAATATTTCATAAACTATAGGAGGAGAAGATTATCATTATCATTATTATTATTATTATTATTATTATTATTATTATTATTATTATTATCATTATTATTATTATTAAAAACAATAATGTGATTGCTTCCGTAATCACTCTAATGACTACAGGGTAATGGCTGCAGTAAAGGCTGAATAGGCAAACTCCTAATATGAAATCTGAGCATAAGAGGTTGTGCTTGGACAGTGGCCAAGCCTGCTGGTACAGAACCCCTCCATCCCTTCTGCTGAACAGTGATGTCATGGGCATTATCATCAACCATCCATGTTTAACTAAGAGAATAATACTCTCTCTCTCTCCTTTTCTCTCGTGCTGTCTCCAGACATTAAAATACACCCACATACAGACTTATTTTAAACCTCCATCCATCTAAATTTACCCTTGTTCCATCTCCATCTCCATTTTGAAACGGGTCCATCAAACAATTGATCTATTTTATCCCTACATTGCAGTACCAGTAGTATGGCTGAATGAGTTCTCTGGTCCAAGTTGACTGTCATGTTGATCCGCACCTATTCGATCTTCCTGAAATGAACTGAAACTGTCTGTTTTGCAGCCCATTGCAAACAAAATCATGTCTCTGAGTCACTGTCTAAACTGCATAGCTCTGAGTCACAACAGTGTCTCACTCCAACAGGAATATTTTTTGGATGACCTATCTTCTTTTTTTTAAAACAAGGTCTCAGGACATGGTGATTAAATGTCCCACAGCATAGTGACCCTGAAAAATGCATGAAGTGGTCCAGTCAGTGGTCCAATCATGCATGTGTAAGGGCAAAGTAAATCAGTGTAATCTAGCTGCACATGTGATTCACACAAGACTCATTCAATATTCACTCAAACTCTTTACAAAGCTTACTAGTATGAGAGGCATTGCACATTTAATAGCACATTTCTTTTATTATTTTATTCACCCCCCCCACCCCGGTTATTTATGATGTGGAATGTTGTACTGTTTTTGCATTATCATTGTTTTTGCACTTTTACCTGACAACTTCCAATCTTTATCACTTTTTTGTCACTGTGCCTTTAAGACTGATATCAAAATAATGCATGTTCTAACTGGCTATCAGTTTTAACAATTGCAGCCAGTGTGTACAGACAAGTTAATATATTCCTATATTCTGAATACGCGGATGTACATTGATATGTTTTTTTTGGGGGTTTTTTTTTTGTTCATCAAATCAATGAATTCAAAAATTTTCATCTCAGTTGCTGTAAAAAGAATTGTTTGGACAGGTGAGTGAGGAGTACATTGCGATCTCAATTTTTAAATAATTGTTTTTCCACAGTATAGACATTCCAAAGACTAATCTACAGGATTTAATAGGATCACTTGTCCCTCTACAATAGCAAAGGGCTGCAAACGTACTCATGATCAATAAAACAGGGACTATTTAGAAGAGTACCGCTTGTAAACCAGAATGATTGGACAAATTTACAGGCAGAGCTTTCTGATTCTGTAAAAACTCAACTAGACAGTCAAAGCCTGCCCATCAAACCCCAGCCATCCATCACACCAAGTCACCACCGGTCAGATTCACTGTCAGCTCTCATAGGTCATGACTAACACAGCAGGAAAAAGAAGGTAGAAAGACCTTCAGCTCACCTTTAATCACATGCCAGCTCTTGTCATGCTCACATGAGTTTAAATCACACTCACCATCGTTTTCAGTTTCGTTGTCTAATTCATTGTCTATAGCAGCAGAGGCAGGAAAGCAGGGAAATGATTGCGGAAAATAATGGACTGCTATTATGCGGTGTGTTACATAGCTTGCTTTGTCCCGGGTAGGTCTTGGACCAAAGCCTGCAAGCTCCCCTGGTTGCCATAGGAACCATTTAAGGAAGCATCAAGCATGCAGCTCTGGATTAAGCTGGGAAGGAATAATTACCTCTGGCAGCCGGGTGAATTGTGGGATGCAGATTGAGTATTGTGAAACAGGTTTTTCTGGACAGCAATGATTAACAGGGTAATGTAAGGTAGTGTGGTGTATGCAGTGTGGGGGTGGGGGGTGGGGGGGTGGAGGAGGTTTGTGAACCAAGTATACATGCTTTAAAATAAACATTCCCAAATGATTCTAAGCTTGGACCAAAGGTTTGGAAGAATATTGAGTTGAAACTCTTACATAGTTCTTTAAAGAACCATCCACTGAAAAGTCGTCTACAGAACCAAACATTGCTCTTCTATTGCATTTCCAAAAAATACGGTTTAGTCCTTCTTATTTTAACAATGTACATTTACATAATCTGTTTTATTATGAATAGAAAAAAACACCTACACCTTTTAAATAGTTCTTTAAGGATTATTTAAAATGCATAGAACTGTGTAGAACCACGTAGAACCAAATAGAACCTGTGAAAAATCATGACCACTCAAAAAGAAAAAAAAGCATTAGAATGCATTAACAGACCCTTTTCTGGTGTTTTTTTCTCTGTGATGGAAAACCAGTTGCAAACAGTTTCTGTAAAAAAATTGTTTAAAATGGAAAATAAATGTTACAATATATAACCATTTTTGCTTAAAGTCAAATGCAACTCCAGACATGATTGTAATTCTACTGAAATCTAATTCTATTGCAGGGTTTGCGATGCTGCACCACTAATTGCTGACATTATATTACAACACACGGTTTCACTCCTAATCATCTGCTAGTCATTATATACTTAATTAATTCTCCTTATTCACTCCCCTAGAGGCTAAAGAGACCTGTCCAATTAGAGATGGACACTAGTACCAAGCCACTGCTCTCATCTTACCCACCCCCACTGCTCATCACTGGAAAATCACCCAAGAACCAAGGCTATTCCCAGTAGGTTGATTGATATGGTCTCTGTTTCACTGAAGGCCAAAAATATTGCATGAAGTCAATGGCTAGAACCTTAATAATGCTCTCTCTCTCACTTTCTGTATGTATACACACACACACACACACACACACACACACACACACACAGGGTGTTTGATATGGCCTCTGTTTCACTGAAGGCTGCAAATGTTGCATGAAATCAATGTCTAAAATAATGCTCTCTCTCTCTATCTCTCTTGGTCTTGAATCTTGGTGATGTTGTCTCTTTCTTTCTTTCTTTCTTTCTTTCTCCCACCCTCTGTATCTATGTATACACACACATACATGTATATCCTCTGTAAAGCCCCCAAAACTGGAAACATACTAAATGTCCACTGCTACTACTAAAACCCCACAGCCTAAAAGAGATGATTTGCACATTTGTCCACCAAGTAGTGCATTTTTTTGCGCAAAGAAGACTTTAAGCTAGCAGAAAGGGGGCTTTTTGCCAAAACTGGAGGTCTTAAAATAAGTCAAAGGAAGCTGTATTAATGGTCTGAAGTGGGACCCACTCACCCGAGTCAAAATGTGAGCTGAGCGCGAAGCTGGGGTTGAAATACGACGCAGACATGATGAGCAGCGCGAGAGTTGCGGGCATCCTCCTGAAGCTGGAGATCCGGGAGGTTCTGGCATGAAATTAGACCGTAGCGTCTGGGAACCGAGTTAGCGTCGAGCCTGGGAGGGGTTTATTCTCTCATTTTCTGGAGGTTAAAAAAAGAACAAAATATGACAGACGGCGAAGCAGCTGTGGCCGGATAATCCCACCATCAGTCCGACACGTTAACGTTTGCCAGAGCGAGCCGTTGCTGTTTCTTTCCTCCCATATCCCTCCGTTCACTCCATCCACTCCTGTGGACTCAGCCAGAATCTGTCCGTCCTCTTCACTCGCTGCACCAAACGAGACCCCTGAAACATCCCCGTCCAGGGGTCCTCACCTCCCGAACCCTCCTACTAAACAGCGTCTTCAGATCGACCCGCAGCCTTTTAGCGTCAGTCTGAGAGGAGCTGTCCAGTGCTGAAACGGAGCGCCATCTTTGCTCGCTGCACTCCTCCAGAGTCAGTTCTGCACTGGAATCTGCTGGGGGAGGGGACCTGCACCAGAAGGTGGTCTTAACTTGAGCATGCACACACACATACACGCTAAACACTATATGGACAAAAGCATTAGGACCTGTTAATTGCTGAATTCAGGTGGGGCCCGTACTTGAAGTGATTGACAATCTTAATGTTTCAGCAGACCAAGACATTCTGGACAACGCCATGCATCCAACTTTGTGGATACAGTTTGGGAAAGAACCTTCTCTATCCCAGCATGACTGTGTCTCAGTGTACAAAACAAGGTCCATAAAGACGTGGCTGGAGGAGTTCAGTGTGGAAGAACTTGACCTCAACCCCATCCAGCACCTTTGGGATGAACTGGAATGGAGATTGCCTGACCTCATATATGCTGGAAGATGTTTTCGCTGCAATGGGGGACCAACTCCATATTAAAGTCTATGGATCTGAATACAATGTCATGAAAGACATTGTTGGTGTAATGGTCAGGCATCCCAATACTTTTGTCCATATAATGTATAAAAAATTAAAACACCAACTACCACTGTAAATATCCTCTAGTATGTATAGCACATTCTCTGTCCTGCTGGTGCTATTATTAATTATTATTATTTATTAATTAAAACTGCTCTAAACTGCACTAAATGTTGTCCTGTCTTACTGCTCTTGTATTTTTTCCCATACTCTCTCATGCTCGCTTTGCAGTAATCCTGTCCTGTATTTATGTAGTCTTGTGTTGTTTCTGTTTTTTCTCTTGTGTTGCTCCATGATCCTGGATTGTGTTTGTTCCTGAAATGACAATAAACTTACTTGACTTGACTTGATAATGCATACACAGTGATAAAATGGGTTCCTTGGTTTTTGAAAAAACCTGAGCTGCAAAGTGAAGATTCATTTTTTTCTATTAAACTGATAAATGTCATATGGAGGTGCTTTTCCTTGCATGATTTCCAGACAAAAGGTGAGCTACCATACAATATAACAGCCCCCCCACCCCCCAATGAACCTGGTAAATGTATGGGGCTCAGAAAATGAATGAATGAATGAATGAATGGATGGATGAATAAATAAATTAATAAAGTAATTACTATAAAAAATAGAAAAAATACAATGTGATCGCAGTTATGAGTTATAACTGCAAACAGACACATCGCTGTCAAAACATAAGTAACATGACAAAAACTATTCAAAGCTTTGTATGAATTGGAATCTCTCTCTGTCTCTCTCTGTCTCTCTCTGTCTCTCTCTGTCTCTCTCTCTCTCTCTCTTTCTTCCTTTTTTGTTCCTTTAAAACTGTTTAATACAATGAAATGTAATGCAGATTTGGTTTATGATGCATAGTTATATTCTGGTACGTAAAACTATAAGAATGGAAGGTGGTGCAGATCAATAAAAAAC
>JBBPCX010000114.1:46754551-46774007 GCA_037974365.1 Hydrocynus forskahlii | reverse complement strand
TTAACATTTCACTGTTTTGCACATTTTCTCTGCCATTTTAGACGAGTGCCTTGATGTTGCATCTGGTGCCAAGCCTCTTGCGAGCTATTCTTCAGATTCAAATGTGCTTTCCAGAAACTGAGACTATGACAGTATTGCCTTTTTTATGGTTTAGTTAAATAAAATGAAGGACTAGTTTATGGTTTTCAGAATCAGAATCAGAAATCCTGGTGGTTATCGTTTGTGTAAGGACTGCACAAAGACACAAAGACAAGAACAATATAAAGTATAAAATCTAATAAACCCAATAAAAATCAGCAGAAAAAAATCAATATGAAATACTCTATACTACTTACACAAATGCTGAGGTATAAATACTGTAGATAAGTAACAGTTAGGTGAATTACTAGAAACACAAATGCGGTTAGGAGTCTGTTACTGCACATAGTAGGGATCAGTATTGCATAAGTTATATCGATGTAAGTAGTGATATTTCACATGGTAAGACTATTGCACATAATAATATGATACTGCACACAATGAAATGAATTAGAACCAATAACTGAACTTCACATGATATTGCACATGGTAAGACATTTAGCACCTGATAAGAACATTGCACAATATGGTACACGGTAGACTATTGCACATAATGCATAGTTATACACATAATGACAATCATCTAAGAAATTGCACAACAAAGCAGCATCAGGCTATTGCACACATTATTGTGTAGAGTCTGATTTTGTTCTTGCAATAGTCAAGAATGTATCTGGCTTGAACCTTCACTTTTCAGCCATGACAAGACTTGAGAGCTCAACTCATCCAGAAGCACTTTGATCCTTGAGAGAAAGCAAATGTGTCATGGAGCAAATGATAAGCATTGTTGCTCGGACTTAAACGCCGAAGTGGTTGTAAAGGTGGACAACGAAGTTCTTCTGTCAGAGAGCAGCAGAAGAGCACACTCCACTCACACACTCCACCCTCCATCCGTCCAGAGTCTTAAGGGTTCAATGGACCTGGTGCATGCTGCATACTCCAGTGCACACGAAAATGGCAAGCTTCCTGTGTTTGGTGGTACCCATGAAGCTTAACCTGGGTACAATGACCCGAACAACAGGCCGTTCCCCACCTATACAGCTGCCTCAGAGGAAGGGACAGACATGCATTCATGCTGCAGTGAACTCTTGGCTTGCTCTTTGAGTTCAAGAAGAATGGCGAGGTTTCACTTCACTCCTGGTCCCAACCCACCTCCTGCCCCCATCCAACGCCCATCCTGAGCCTTGTAACCATTGTCCTATTGTCTCCAATGTGATGGATTCTGCAGCTTTCCAAAGGGGCAAAGGAGGCACATTAAGGGGCCAAAGAAGGAGTCTAGGCCTGATTGGCAAGTCATCTCCCTCTACCTGTCAAAAGTGGGGATGAATAACAAAGTGCTTTTAAGCAGGGAGCTGTGCTAAAAGAGAAAAGGCAAGCTTTGCCACCGATAGTAACGCTACCAAAGAAGAGTGAGCCTGAAAAAAGGACCATTGTGATTCCTCCTCTTTTTCTAAGATGGTTTAACCTGATCTCTGCTGACTGCTGATGGAAAGATGGTTTAAATCAAGGACAAGGAGATGACAGATTATGCAGAAAAAAAGGATGGTGGGCAGCTAATTGTAATTTTTAGCTTCTCTTTTGAAGCACGGCGTATTGTGTTTGCTAAATGCTGATGCAGACCAGCTGATCACAGAGCCTCATGGCCCGAGGCAGTGAATGGAGACCAGGTGGTGACTGCATAAGGACGAAAACAGAGAGAGATAAATATAGCGAGGGGGGAGCGAGGGGGCAAGCAAGTAGCTCAAACCTTCTGAGATAAATTAAACCAAAAAACCTTGATCATGAACAATGACGAATTGTTCACATATCTTTATAGGAAACACACACTATATGGACAAAGATGTTGGGACACCTGATCATAACACCAACAGGGATTTTTTATGAGGTCAGACACTGATGTTGGAGGAGAAGGTCTGGATCACAATCTCCGTTCCAGTTCATCCCAGAGGTGCTGGATGGGGTTGAGGTCAGGACTCTGTGTGGACCAGTCAAGATCTTTCACACTGAACTCCTCCAGCCACGTCTTTATGGAGCTCGCTTTGTCTACTGGGACACAGTCCTGCTGTAATAGAAAAGGTTCTTCCCCAAACTGGGTCCACAAAGTGGGAAGTATGGCGTTGTCCAAAATGTCTTGGTCTGCTGAAGCCTTAAGATTGTCCTTTACTGGAAGTAAGGGGCCTAGCCCAAACCCTGAAAATGTCCCAATACTTGACCATACTTTTCATTCATATACACCCTTATTAGAGAGACAAGCACTACAGGAGAGACACAGATTAATGCTTTGAGCTATGAGTTAATAGAGCATTCATGAAGATCATTGCAATGGTTTAGTCTGTAATTCTTTACACTATAATAGTTTTAGTACTGAGAGTCCGAGGACCTTGGGGGGGGGCATGAACTTGCTGGCTCTTACCAAACCATGTATAGTTAAGGACAGGTGAAAGCACACATAGCCACATTCACAGGCTGATTATTTTTAATTAAACCACAACAAACAGTGAGACACGTCTCTTTGTTTAGAGCTGACCTTAGCTTTGGCTTTAGTGTTTAGCTTTGCATTTTTTTCCTCTGCATCTGTGTTTTTCTGATTTTTGTGCTTTTCTTGCCTCCTTACCTGTGACAAAAGACTCTCTTTCCAACACACATTATAAAGGCAACTCAACCGCCCTGTCTCTCTCGCCATATATGACAGTGGGGACTTGACCACAAAAATCGATATTTCAAACGATCTCTCAGCTCTTGATCTTCTGTACATGCACACTGAAAGGAACGTTAACAGATGTTTTGGAACTGTGCCCATATTTAAAAAACTGTAGGAGAAGAGGTGCCAATCTCCAGCTATCAAAAGAGTATTAAAAAGAAAACAGAAGAAGAACAGTAGTAAATAAATAACTAATAAATAAAATGATAATAATTGTCTAATGGTGAATGAGGACAATTTTGGACTGAGACTCAAGAATTCCCAACCTTTAGGCATGTTGGAAAGTTCCCTTAAAGATAAAGAGCAACTGGCCTTGAATTTCACATAGTAGCATCATCTTTAAATGAAGCTGTAGAGAACATCAAGGAGCAAATATTAAGAAGTGTGGTGTCAGCCCACATACAAAAAGTGTTCAGATAATGAATATTCATCACCAAGTTTCAAGAATTATTGAATCCTTTTCTATTATACTTGACTTTTGCCATGCAATGCATGATTGCTTTTTTTGGTCTTTTATTTATGGAAGAAATGAATTAAGCACATCTTTAAACTCGCACTTAACACAGTTTTCCCAAATCTGCTTCTTGCGGGCGGCTTTAATGCAAACAACATGCTTGAAGTACTGGTTAATGTCATTTTGATGGTTCTCTGGGAGGGGGGCGAGCAGCGGATATTAAAAGATAAGCCGAGCCCATAAACAATTAAAAGCTAATCAGGCTCAGTTTCACTCCTTTATTCTTTTCTTTCAAAGAGAATTAATCCATTAAGGTGGAGTCATTCATTTTGTATGTCCTCGATCATTCTATTCTGTTTTAACAAAATGTTTATCCTTTTGTTTTTTGCTGGTTGTATTATAATGGACATCTTTGAATAAAGTAGCAGGTTTTGTACAGTATTTTTGTACTCTGTTTGCTATTTGGGACAGTTTTAAATCTGTTTACATGATTATGTAGGCATTGGCAGGAGCGTTAATGGGCCTGTAATAATGCCAGTGCTAAAGACTGCTCTACTATTTTAATGGTACAAAGTAATGGAAAACTGTTTGAAAACATCACTTCGTCCTTTAGCACATTAACACTCCAGTCTACTGTACAGCACCACTGAAGCCATCTTCAGTCAGTGTTTTCATTCCATATACAGCTACTTATTCAAGGTTTGTAGACCCACATATAACATATTTGCAACAAATGAACCATTGGGTCTCTAGCTGTGTCTGTATTAAATTCATAATTTTGACCCAGATTACAATTAAGCTCAGTGTTAATAAGCATCTTGGTTTACATGAACTCAATGAGCCGAGTACTCGGAGCTGTAATTAGGGAGTCATTTTAGTAAATTGACATTTAATCACGTTTCCCTGTTTGGCTTTAATTAAAGCTTAGTCAATGGAATTGTATTTGTTACTGTAACCAATTACAATCTTGACTAGAATTGAGAAAATTAGGCTTTTCACAGTCATGGGAGCAACATTAATGGATATAATTTTTGTTTTTTCTTCCATATTTTTTGTTTTAATTATTGTTATTACAAGATGATGTATGTAATAAACCCAGATCAACAGTTTTTTCTCAGTCTTTGCATTGAGGACTAAAAAAGTACATCCATATTATATCAACCATGCATTTGTTTTAAAACGACATTTACCTCTGAACTTCAAAATCATTGATTTTTTACACTGAGGAGACACACCAGCTTTGCCCCATTTGGTTCAGGCTCTTCTTTAAAGCAGTGTTAATGCATTCTGTCATAAACCATGTGTTTAAATGAGCCATTCTAAGCATGAAATGGGAAGATGTTTGGAGGTTGGCATAAGCAGGTCTTTTGAAGGACTTGATTTTCCACCACCCCCAGAGAGAGCGAAATTAAAACACATTTAGCACTGTCTCTATGTTGTCCTTTAAATTAGAGCTGCCTTTTAAATAAATGCGAATTTAGCTGAGAAGCATTTAACTCATGTGTCCAGACTCTAAAGGCCCATCAGCGGCGCTGAACACAGGGGTGCCAAGGACTTCATTTGAGAGCCATTTTCATCTTCAGACCCATTTCATCGCATTGCTAACACTGTGATGATAATGGCAAGGATGGCATTTTCGTTCCCCTTTGGTTTTTGCATTATAAATCCATAAAAAAAAAAACATAATCAGCTCCTCGCTGCTGATGTTTTGAGGGAGAGAGAGATCAAGAGAGGGCCTATCTTTTTCAAATTTTATTTGCAGAGATAATTTCATGCTGTTTGTTGCTCGTTACCACCACACAGAGCTCCTTTTGTGGGTGGAAGATGCAAGACTTGAGTGGAAATTGCATTTCACATTTGAAATCCAATCAAACATTAAAGAACAATAAAGACCACTGCATCTGGTTTCGTACTCTGGAGAATAACCGAATGCTAATACAACCTATATGAACATGTATTTGAATAATGTATCTATGGATCATCATTGATGCCCAGTCTTGGCCTTTAAGAAAAGGCTCAGGTTGGGTTCAAGGGTCATCGTGGTTAATGTAGAGAAGCTGAAATATATCAGGCTATCTCTACCACATCTCTTCTCTTCAGGATGCAGTCCCTTGCCGGCCTTCTTCTCCCCTGGTTATCTGTTGAATACTTGTTTCATCTCTGTCCCGCCTGGTCCAGGTCCATTTAAAAGGATTTCAGAGGCCAGATTGCTAATCCCAGCACTGAACATGAGGCAAGGCTTGGGGGAGGCCTCCTGGACCGGAGGCTCTTTCTTATGGAAATGGAGCTGCAGGAGCAGCAGGAGCGCTGATGAAAATGCCACTAGGCTTATCACAGTGGGGCAGCTTCTGCTGGGGGAGAAAAGGGGACAGAGTGACAGATCCACCAGGCCCATGGAAGCCAATTTCAAGGAGGATGTATATATCATCTTTATTATGACGTGTGGGTGTTTTGAATGTGTATGTGTGAGCGAGAGAGTGTGCATCCAAAAAGAGAAAAAAAAGTGTTGACAGTCCCGAGGAAAATGCTCAAGTATTATTCTGTGTGAAACCTTTCTACACAGAAAGAAAGGCTGCTGGTTTAAGCTTTTGAAATGTTTACACTGATGTTGGTATCCTATTAAGCTCCTCAAATAATGCCATCTAAACAAGAAAACGTGTTTTCCCTCCATAGTCGGGAACCAGAAAGCATGCGGGTTGCACTGTAGGTACGGCGCTCCAGGACATCTGCTCTGAGCTGCAGCCATCTGTTGAACTTCGCAACTCCAGTAGCTATGAGGAGCTGGTCAATGACACATTTGACAAAACACACGTCATCTGCCTGTTTCACTATGGCCTCCAGCGTAAATGAGGAGTTTTGTTTTGCTGTGTTATTTAACTTCTTTGTTTTGGTGTCAGTCATATAACTGCACAATAAATATATGGTTATACTGTTATTAATATATTAATATTCTGTTACATTGCTGTATTGTCTACTTATTGTATTGTCTTGGACTTACATTCCATTCAACGACTGATGCACTGCTATATGGTGGGCCACAGATAAGTAGCCCACCTCCAATACCGCTGCCACGCTAAATGAAAATGATTGGAATACGATTACGAAATGCGGCATTGGTCGGCGAAACACCGGCTCCCCCCTCCCATCTGGTGTAACTTGTGGATAAGTGAATAAAAACAATCCACTTGCTCGTTCATCTTGTCATACTATCACCAGAGGCGGGCTACTTATCAGTGGCGCACCCTGTATATGGTTTATTTATTGTATTGTTTCTGTTGTCCCTTGCACTTTGTTCAATTGCCTCCTGTGCAATAATCACACTTATGGCGCAACACTAGTCGCTCGGTTTACATGCCGTTCACACTACACTATTACATCACATTACTGTGTATTGTTGTGGTGTCCATTTATTTGGTTGTCTGTATTGTTTCTGTTGTAACTTGCATTCTGTTGAAGGTTGAATGTTGCTACATCATGCACTGTGGGCAGTGGAGAAATGTCTCATCACAATATGAACGTGTTCACAGCTGCCGATGACAATAAAATAACCTTGAACCTTGAATAAAAGCTGCTTATATTTTTCCAGAAAACAGGTACTTGCACGCAAGTAATAATATGCACACCAGTCAGCCATGACATAAAAGTCCAGTGGCTAGTATTGTGTTAACCCCCACTGTGCCACCAAAACAACTGATCCATCGGGGCAGAAGACCTCTGGAGGTGTGCTGTGGTATCTGCATTAAGACATTAAAAGCAGATCCTTTAAGTCCTGTAAGTTGTGAGGTGGGGCTTTCATGGATTGAACTAGTTTGTCCAGCACATTTCAACACAAAAGATGCTCAATCAAATTAAAATCCGGGGAACTTTAACTCTTTGTCATTTTCCTCAAACAATTCCTGAAGTATTTTGCAGTGTTGCAGGGCATATTCTCTTGCAAGAAGATGCCATGAAGGGGTCTATTTGGTCTAAAACAATCTTCAGGTATGTGATCCATGTCAAAGTGATATCTGCCCGAATTCCAGGGCACAAGATTTCCCAGCAGAACTTTGACCTTAGCATCACCCTTTCCATAGTGTATCTTGGGGTCAGTTCTTCCTCAGTTAGCGCTGATACTGGTGATGTTACGAACTGCGCATTAAAATACATAGGGTAGTGAAGCGTTGTCCCAGCACGAAAAAAAGGCCTAAAGCGTGATCGCAGCACACTTTTGAATAGATTTTATGTCATGAAGTCACAAGATTGGGTTGGTTTATTCAGACCAGACTTTTTCCACCAACACTACACTTTCATTTTTCATGACCACTGACATAAGTGGTGCTTGAAAGTTTGTGAATCCTTTAACATGTTCTATATATCTGCGTAAAGATGACCTTCAGCACAGTCTTGAGATTCAGTTCACAGACAGATGTCTTAACATTTTGCTTTATTTGCAGGTATAATACAGAAGAGACTGTACCATTGGTGATGGCAAGCCGTACTGTTCTAAAGCCAACACTAGATTTATCTGGAAAACATGATTTTTAAAGTGTACCCATAAAATTTGGCCTAACAGCTGTAAACAGACTTGTTAACTGTTTGATTACATTTCTTGTTAATGAGAGTTATGTTTAACATCTGCAAAGTGGCATTAGCTTTCTGTTTATCAGTTGATCAGTTTCACCAGCCTGACAGCATTAAACAGTACAAGCTCGCTTTTCTGTGCTATGGCAACAAGCCAGGAGGAGAAATGATGATGATCCTCACAGCCGGCATGGCTAAAATCTGGTAAGTGTAATTAAATATTTCTGCATACTTACTCGAGACCAAACCATATGCAAATCAAGGATCGGAACAACACTTCTGCCAAACATGTAGAGTCCAACCAGATGGTTCTGAACACACACATTAGTGTATCATGCGTATGAATGGTGGCATGTGTATGTGGGTCTGTAGTGGGTTGTGTTGGGAGAGTATCGTGAATACTACGATGTGTGTCATGTCTGAGGCATACCAGTCCAACCTATGGCCCAGAGAATGACACACAGCTCAGAGTCAGAGCCAACTGAGCAGAAGTAGCCAGTCATCCACCATTCAGAGCTTAAACCTGACTATAACTGGACAAATCTGGCTCTAACACTGAGAAACCTGAGAAAGAACTGATTAGCGAGTGTTTGTTGGAGCTAATGCTGCCTTACTGTGCTTATCAGATGGTCCTACCAGTGAAATCATACTTAAAGTTTTTGCATTCAGGTCCTTTGTAGTTAGAAACACAGAGGATTTATTAATAAATGCAACCAGTTGCCAGTAAAGGTCTAATCAGTAACTAAAGTAAGTTTCATTTAGAAAAAAATAACCAGAAATCACTGTATTTGTCCTTTCCTTCACCACGATGAAAAGGAAAAAAAAACAGATATTATAACAGGAGGAAACGTGAACAGGATAGCTTATAACCCTCAACATGTTGGGAAGTTGGTAAAAAAGTAGGAAAAGGCCCCTACTATTGTGGAGATATGCACATAGGGGAATATAGTCAAAATGTTCCAAAGATCTTGTTTGTAATTATGACTTTTATGTTGACAAGTCATTTTTATTACTGTTTATCGGAGGAGTGAACTTAAGTCCTGTAAATCAAACTAAGGTCCCAAATTCAATGCTATTGAACACTTGCTACTCAACTTTGAATTGAACACAAATGACTTGGACTTTAACTCTATGTCTTGAAAATCACTGCAACCCAAAAGAATGTAGAGGGCAGATCAGCAACTTTCAACACCTTTTACAGTTAGCATAATATTTCTCTCCTCTTTTGGTAATTTTGTCCCTTTGGTTTGTAATAGTTGTCAATTAAATAGTTCAAACTAATAGTTGCTCTCTTATATTTGACTACAGTCGTTAGTATGTGTCACTTGAAAACATGCAATAAATTTGGTATAATGCAATACATTTGGTATAATTGGTATATCAAAGAGCTAAAAGTCACAAGGAAGACTCTAGGTTTGTAATGCTTTTGAGAATGGGCAGCACTAAGAAATACTAGCAAGCTAAGCTGCTAGTCAGGTATGTTTATCACCTAGCAGAACTAGAGATGTTCTATTAACATTAGGGATTAGGGAGTTGCCCTTGAGATAAGAAGGTTGTGTGTTCAAGTCCCTGGACTACCATTGGTACTACTGAGGTACCCTTGAGCAAGGTACCATCCCTGGATGCTGCGTTGCTGGCTGCCCACTGCTTCACTCGGTTAAATGCAGAGAACAGTTTCACTCAGTGTGGTGTGGTGTGTTCACGCATGACAAAAATGACCACATTACTTTTATTTCAGGTGATCAGTGTTAAAATGGAATAAAAGTTACTGTGGAAAAAGACAGGAGCCATCAGTATGCTCAACCAGTCAATTTCTAAACCTTCTGTTGCTTTCAGTGTAGAGATTAGGCAGCTGGTGAGGAGTATGAACAAACTGGGTGGGAGGAAAAGTGTTGCTCAGTGCTCAGACCAAACATGTACACTCATACAACACAAAACATACATACACAGCTGTTACTGACCGCAGCCAGCTAAACCTGTGAGAATGTGTGTGGGTGTAATGAGCACACCCCTGGGTAGGCGCATCATCATCATCATCAGAATCATCATCAGCATCATCATTTCTCCCTAATGTGGTGGTGCTGAATGCATTACAAGCTGGACTACAATCCCACCTACTCTAACCCTGTCCCTTGCCTTAATGGCAGGCCATTATCTGACTGACAGAGAGGGGAATAGAACAGATAAGCTCTGTACAGCCTCCACCTCCAAGAATAACCAGATAACGCCAAAGAGAGAGAGAGAAAGAGAGAGAGAAGAGAAGCAAGCAGCGCAGGCAGGCGCGGCGATTATGTTCCTTATAAGTGTACCCAGCAGTCACCACTGAGGAATGGCATCTGTGTGCCAGCGCTGCAGGAACCCATGCTGTCATGTATAAGAGCATGCTGTAGAGGATAAAGAGCAGTTTATTTATAAGTACAGGGCTTTACATAAAAACCTGAACCCCAGTGAACTTCTCTAACACTATACTGGCACATGAGAGTAGGGTTAAAGGGATAAGCTCTTGATAGCATGAGCTAATCTTACCCAATTGGCTCTACTCATTGCGCTGTTGATTTAGTAACACCTGTTAAAAACCTAAGAAACATATTGCTTTACTGCAACTAACATCCTCCCAAAACCATTTTTTCTGTTTAAGTAACAGTGGTTTTGCAATTAGCTAATACCAATCTGACTCATTTATTCCTGTATGTTACTTGATCCAAACTGTGAAAAAGTGCTTCATGAGCCTTTGGAGAAACTCTTAAGGAATTCTTAATCCTACATTTCCCAAAATTTTAAGGGAGGAATTGAACAGAAACTGTGGTCCTTCAACAAAGCAGTATACTCACAGTCAACACAGTCCTATAGCAAGCAAAGTGCTTAGTGCTCTCCTCCAAGCATGTATGGGCATCAGTGTGTGTGGAAAAGACCAAAAGGTACATAGAAAACATGCAGATGACATGTATAGGGGCTGGGGTAGCACTTTACATGACCTTACTACATAACATTGACATAACTATGTTAAACGTGTCATGGTAGATGCCATATGCTGTCATTAGTTGTCATGTTCCATGGATATAACAGCGTTGATGCCAGTTTTCAGTGCCAAATACCACAAAGTTTTATGATATAATAAATGTCACATACAAAAAAAGGTTGTTCTTGGTTCTTTCTTTCATGTTCATGGAATGGTCATGTCAATGCTGTGTATCACTTTGTATGAATGTTCGTAAAGCCATATCTGACTTCACAATATATAAACTCAAACATCCACGCAGATACACACACACTCCTCTACTTGGGTATCAGTTGCCATTAATATGGAGTTTGTTTTTGGACTGCTACAGAAATGGCTTCTGTTCTTCTGGGAAGGCATTGCCCTAGGCAGTGGAACATTGCTGTGAGGACGTTAGGTACCGAAGTTGGATAATTGGTTCTGAATCACAAACATCACCCCAACTCACCCCAAAAGTACTGGATGGAGCTCCACCACACCAGAGAACAGTGCAGGGGGTGCTTTATAACCTTATCGATAATTGGGCATGGCGAGCTCAGGCTCATGCATAGCTACTCCAGAGAGTAGCTCTATGGAGATTAAGTGTGCAGATGAATTGCTCTTTCAGCTATAAGGGCACCTAAATAGTAAGGGCTATCCAGACATGCAGTAAAGCATCTAGAAAATGCATTTGTATTTGGATGTAGTGACAATTAATGGTTATTATCAACTCAGTTTATCACTCCTCTTCTTAGACACAAGGCCTGAACCACATACCACATTGCATGATACACTATATGGACAAAAGTATCGGGACACCTGACCATTACACCAACAGGGACTTTAATGACATTGCTGGAATAGAAAAGGTTCTTCCCCAAACTGGGTCCACAAAGTTGTAAACATGGTATCTTGGTCTGCTGAATCATTAAGATTGTCCTTCACTGAAAATAAGGGGCCTAACCCAGACCCTGAAACACACTTTTGTCCAAAGAGCATATAAATACAACCATGAAGTATGTTCCATAATTTAAAAGTCTGTAAGAACACGTGAACAGTAATCCTTGCTGCACTGCATACTTTTCCAAATAGTCTCTTCTTATTAAATAAGACCCTGTAAAGCATACACGTCAACAGTGCTATTCTAGTTTACACAGCATGCCGTTTATCTTTGCTTCTGTAAACTGGCATGCTGATGAGACTAAATCTCTGCACGAGAAGTTTTGATACACTGCCTACGCTTGCCAGCAGCTGTGTGTGTTTTCGATACCGATAGTGGAATCATCATAGCCAGGGTCAGTGATCTCACTGAGCTTTATACTCATAACCTGAGCTGATTACACACACACACAAGCAGAAAGTGTGTGAGAGCGTATCATACATGAACCTGACCTGTATTAACACTTTTTTATGAAACGGTTGGTTTTGCTGCAAGGAACTGAGTGAGGAGATGGTTGACAGTGATTAATGAAAGACTATTAGATGAATGACCCCACAACTGCGGCTTGTTGCCCTATTCCGAAACAAGGGGCATTCTCTCTCTCTCTCTCTCTCTCTCTCTCTCTTTCTCTCCCTCTCTCCCTCTTTGCTCCTTCATTTGTTTTCACACCTGCCTGCCCGGTCACCCTGGGCAAGCTGGTCCGTTGATTTTCTCTTTTTCTCTTTCATTCTCTCTGTCTCCCTGTCTCTCTCTCTCTCTCTCTCTCCATCTGCAGCATAGCTAAAGGGGGTGGGACCATAGAGAATCGCTGTTAAAGGAACAGGAAAGAGGGACGAAGGGTGCAGAGGAGCACCAATGTTTATGTTGTGTGCTAAAATGAAGGACACGCACTAACTGATGATTGATGATGCAAGGGTAGAGCCAAGGACCTGAGTGACAGCACTGGGGGGTCTGTGAGAGAGAATACTGAAGGGTTACGATGTGTTCATACGATCATTGTAAACTCATGAGTTTCTGAGAGAATGAGGTCGAATTCGTAAATAAAAGTGTTAAACTCATATATATGAGATCAGTAGGTTTTCCGATATCATGTAAACACAGGCAATGTCCCAAGGTAAGGGAAAATATAACTAATCACTTCAAATGCATTCGTGTTTATGTATGTGTTGTTCCAGTGAGAACTTTTCCAGTTTCGTTTTCAGCCTGTGGTCACCAGAATGCACAAAAATAAACAAACAAACAAAAAGCAGTAGCTATGATGCTGTGAATGAGAATATTCCAACCACACAATTTAAGAAGATCGGAATGCGTTGCGAGATCAAAACTGAACCATATTTCTAAACAAACTGACCAGAAATAAGCAAATTGTTTGTTGTTTGCATATACATTGTTTATTAATTAACACAAAACAATTCATTATGTAGCTACATACAGCTGTGGAAAATATAAGAGACCACTGCAAAAATATTCAGTTTCTCAGGTTTTATCTTTTATAGCTGCAAGTATTGAACTGAACAGCTTTGCTGACAACATTTCTCCTCATTTCCAAATAAAAATATTGTTATTTAAAAAATGATTTTAAAGGAAATGACAAAACATCAAAATAAGGGAAATGATGCAGCGCTTACAGAACTTGAATAATTTAAAAAAAAAAATCTCTTGTTCAATCTTAAACAAAACGACAATAATTATCTTTAATTAACTTCTAGTAGTGTTTTACCATCCAAACTGGTCTCACTGCGAGAGGTGAGTGTCGATTACAGCAGTGATCACTAATCAGTCCCTCATAAAGCAGAATGAGGTGCTTGTGTAGGAATTTAACAGACACTGGCATGGAATGACTGTCATACTCATAGAGATGCTGATTTAAAAAGAAATTGCAGCCGTCTCTTATGTTTTTTTTAGAGCTGTATTTATGTATTTTAAAAGTGCTATATATGTCAAAAAACAGTGGTGAGCAGGCTTCCAAGGGTTAATCAGTACCCACACACTGCAGATGCCAGGGTGAGCTGGTGTATGGTGGTCCTTTAGAGCTGTGGGGTAGAGGCCTGTGTGGCAGATTGAGCGTGTAGGTGGCAGTTGGTGGCATGGTGGTCACGGGCATGGTGGGCTGTCATGTTTGGGCAACATCTTGGCACGGGGCCCTGAGTGAGACCGAGGAACTAGTAGCACTGGGTGTATGGGTGGTGCTGTGTCATACTAAGTGAGACAAGTAGATGTGTGTGACTATATGAAGTCACAGCCACTCTTCTACTGTGTGTGTGTGTTTGTGTATGTTTCCACCTCTTCCTATGACAGTTTTTGTGCTCCTCCACCACCACATCTTCACTGTGAAACCATTTGATGCTCCTATTTCTTATTAGTTTAAGTTTAGTTTACTATATTTTTTCATCGCAAGCAATATTATCCGAGTGACCATTTGAGTGAGAAAAAAAAATAAAATCTTTCAAATTGAAATCAGCTTCATTTCTTAGTTCATGCTATGTCCCATTTATTTTTTGCTTGACTCCCAATATTTTTTGTACGAAAAGCCTCTGATGAGTGGATCAGATCCACCTGAGAGGCATCTAAAGATTGAATTTAATTTAACGGAAAAGAGTTTTAAAACCTTTAGTAAAAAATTGCTTAAATTTGAATAAAGAATATTTCTCACATAGTTTTTCAGGTTTAAAAGTGAATATGATGCAGATACTTATGAATCTGTAACAAACAAATTGTAAATCCAAATGTATTGTTTTACTACTCACACATACACACACACAAACACACACACACACACACACACACACACACACACACACACCACTCTTTCTTCTTCTGTTCTTGCACTGTCAGCAATATTATGCGCCAGAATGCTTGGCTACACCCTAGATTTATATGCGGATCCATACGGATGCTTGCATTTTGTCCTGGAGAAACTTTATGCACCAATCCTATCATCCCTGACTTTCTCGTGAGGCTTTCAAGTCCAACCTGCCAGCAATAGCCAGCGATCACGTTACAGGACTGTTCTCATGATCTCATTTCATTTACACTGTATAAATTACAGTGAATGGAAGAAAAAATGGCACTGACTCACAGAAATGTGGAGGTTCAGATTTCACAATCGTTTTCTGGGAAGCTCTTCATTCGGTCATCGTTTCTGATACCACAGTAAAGAAAGTAACATTGTCTCCCAAGTCTTGTAATTCCATGTGGGTTAAGACGATTAAAAAATGCCAGCCGGTTTCATATTGAATTGATCAAGAGAAGGTCCAAAAATGCATCACTCTAAAGACGTTTAATGTGGGTCACATTAACATACTTGAACATGTCCTTGTAGGCCTTTTCCTAGGACAGCAATGATATGCCATGTATTTGATGGAGGTGAAAGTAGTGTTGTCTTATTGACGGTCTCTGTTTTTATGTCACAGATACATCCCCTAGCTTATCAACATTATATCCCACCATTTTATTTCCAGAAGTTAAAATAACCGTCTTGATTATTATGCAAAAAATTATTTTTATTATTCCGATAATAATCATTTCTCCCATTTAAACGAACTTAATACAATCATAGTCTTGGCTTGATTTGTCCAGGGCCCTCCCTAAACTCTCTACTCCTGCCTCTAATGATCTTGATCAATTTGGCATTTATTTACCATTGCCAGTGAATTTTACAAACTGTGATGAGTGGACATCTTTATTTAAGCCACATGTGTTGTGAGAAGAGTCCTAGTGGGGTTTGTTTTGGCCCCCTGGGAGTCCCCAGTGATGAAGAACTTCCTGGGGCTCTCTGTGACCCACGCCAGGGGCTACCGACCCAGACAGCATCACGGCCGGCACCAACCAGCCCGAGCACCCGGCAGACAGAAAGAAGATTAGTCACATACGTCCCCAATGGGCATCTTTGATCCCCATCTCACCCTTAGTATCTGCTTAGTATCCCCATTTACTTTTATCCATAAGCCATTTTAACTGAGTAGTTGAAAAGCATATGTCTCCCTCTTTGTCTAGAGACCAATAGACCTCTCTAATGGAACATAAATAAGCTTATATGATGTGTTACCTATATGTGGTAGATTATGGGACAAACGTAGTACTGAGCTTAGCCTTAAGACTTTATTTTATACTATCCTATTGTATAATAGCAAATGGACTGGCTTACATTGTATGACTTTGTATTACATTGTATGTAACACCGTATGACATTCTGTCTATTTAGAAGCCGGTAGTTTGTCTGTGCTTTTGTCCTCATCCAAGTTATATCATTCAATGTCAGAAACCACATAAGCGAGTCTGTTGTGGGGGTGGGAGAGGAGTGGTGGGTTTACTGTCAGAGGAAAAGGTACTATATAAGTGCATTCCTGTTAATCAAGGTACAAATAATGTAAATGCACTCTCAAAGGTAGAACATGGTCCTTAAGGTCCAATTATGAGCATTAAACATGTTTATGCATAACAATTAACAGGATGGAACCGAGACAGGGTGTATGGAGTTAGTGTAACTTAAGAAAATATAGCGTCAGCGCAATATGATAGAATTTTATTGGACTGAAGATGTAGCCTTGAGAGTCCCACCCCAGTGGTGTGACAAGTACCATCCCAGTGACAGTTTAGTATTTAGTCTGAGAGTTGAGAGAGAGACTTTAGAGATTGCTAGAGGAATCTCTTGTTAGCTACAACAGCTTCATGGCATCAGTCCTAAAGTAAAGAAGCCAAACCTTTTTGCTGAACTGTTCCTCGCATCTTTCCTAATTAAATCTTCAGCTCATCAGTTCGTCAGCGTGTTGTTATTTCAGTGACTGAACAAAGAAGGCAGAAATGTAAGGTGTTACCTTGTTATAACTCGAGGAACCACTAGGGGGAGTATACACCACATGTTCTGTCTCCTGCTGAGATCTGCTGATGGAGTCTCCCTCTCTCGCTCAGTCTCTCTCCCCCCCTTCCCTTCTCTCTCTCTCTCTCTCTCTCTCTCTCTCTCTCTCGCTCTCTCTCGCTCTCTCTCGCTCTCTCTCTCTCATTTTCCCAGCAGAGCAAGAACCCAGATAGATTAGAGGTCCCATCTTGTAATCATGGTAGCACAACCACAATACTCTGAGATTCCATTAGGCCATCGTTTTCAGCTGGTGCGCTGGAAGCAGGGTTTGTTCTGACAAACATGATTTGCAGGTTTTGCTCAGTTTTTTTTCCTCGGGACACAAAGGGGCTTCAGTTCAAGTGTGCTGAAGCGTTTTTTTAATACAGATTTACATGTGGAAATCTGACATTATTAACCATTCGATGGAGCACTGTGTGATTTACAGTCACACATGTTTGGAACCCCCTTTTCGGTTGCAGTGGAGAGGTTTACAAGATAAGCATTTGAAAAGCTTGGCATGAGCACACAGTCTGCCACCATATTCCGACTAATCTTTTATCTAGGTTTCTTTCAAATGATCAAAAGTTAGCATCAAACACGCTGCACGCCACCCTGCTGCATCTCCTCCAGATGAAAATCAAACCTTCAGAGATTCTGTTGCATCCCACTGGCTGCACAGAATACTATGCAGAGCACAAAAACAGAGGCAGGGTGGATTTTAAAGCAATTGCTAGAGAACAGCCATTAATTATGTATGTACTGTATAGGCATGACTATTGCTCCGAAATCACTGGTGAAATTTACATTTGCATAGCAGCACTACACACAGAAAGAAGGGATCTGCTGGAAGTGGAAGACTGGAGAAGACTGGAAAGAGGAGTGACAGTACAAGAGGTATGAACCACCAAAGCGCTGCAGGCTTCCCCTCTCCTAATGAAGGCCGGACAGTGCCAGTACAGAGTGAACTGAGCCCTAGCCCTCGGGGCACTCTGGCTAAATTCCTTAAACACAGGACTGAGCTGGAAAGTGCAAGAAGGCTGTAAATGTCCCTTTTTAGCCGTCTATAAATTTGCAGTTCTCTGTTAGACTATTGTGACATCCCTGCCATGGCATCACGTCTTTCTGCCTCGATTCTAAAGTGGTTTCTGCCAATATCTTGTTAACTCTATGAATTTCTCATCGTTGTTGGTACAAAAACCCTCATCTCAAAAAGGGTACAAAGATATTCAGTATAATAAAAATGTATGTTTCAAACCAAGATACATACATTTGTGCATCACAAAACAGTCACAATTTTCCTATTTTTCAATTTCTAGCTAATTTTTGTCCCCTGAAATGAAACAGGCTGTTGTTGTTACTAGGCTCAGGGCATCCCCCACTGTTCCCCATTTGACAACACAAACTCCAAAACCACCTCCCAATCCCCCACTGGCAACTCAAAACTTCAAACTACTCCCCCAACAAGTAAAACCCTAAGAGTACTGCCCTACTGCTCTGTGCGCTAAGATTTGATACATGTATACAACATGTGAATATATGTACAGTGCAAGATTCAATTCAATAATACCAAACTGAAAAACCCCTTACAACTTCAGTGTGAACGGGGGAAGTTACATTGTCGTAAACTGAAAAAGCAAAGATGTCATATATTTGTTTTCATAACATCACAAAAACAATTAACTTGTTTACTACTTTGTTATTCGGAAAAGTTCAGAAAAAAAAAAAACAATGACAATTTGGTGTCCCATTTTAGGGTCCTCTTAAAATATTTCATTAAACACTTTTATTCAGAGGGAACATCAGATAGTGGTGGCATGAAACGCCATCTGTCCACTGCTTAAGCTCTTTAAGGGGGGTTGTGGGGGTGGGGGGTCTTGTACAGTATCTCAAGTTGGAGCTTCTGAATGCCTTGCAGGGACACAGTCTTGAATTGTTCCCCACTTAAGTGAATCAAAGTGCTGGCCTATGCATGAGCCGCAAAATATTATTGAGCTGTCAGTCACAATATGCTAATCCTAATTCCACAGATGCTGCACCGATGGCTTCATTCCAGTGGCTGTGGTACTGTTAAATATAAATTTCCGTATTGTTGGCCCATTTTTGAGTCGCTTCTGAGAGCCAATAATCCATTTAGTGAAATGCTCCTGCCTGCTCTCTTACAATACATAGACGCCTTTGTTACCTGTAAAATAAAATTCCCAAAATATTTTACACAGTACTTACTTGTAAGCTTTGGTCATTTTGAATGTATTACAAACTTTTTCAAATTTCTCAAAGACAAAATATCTAGAGGTTAATCACAGTGCTGGGGCCCAAAAGTCTGAGCCCTTCATACCGCCCTCATTTTTCAAAACAGGGTAATGTGACAAGATCAGATGATCAGATGGAGAAAGAGAGAAAGAAAGCAAAGTAAGTCAAGCTTGAAGTACTTTATCTTTTAAAGAAGTATAAAGTGCATAAAAATCCTCATCAGACTGGATTACAGGAACAGGATTGGGTTCCTCTGCTTTCATCTGATAGATTACAGTGAATCCGTCACGGCTGACCAGAGAATGAAGAAGCTGAAAGGAGCTGTGGAGGCTCTCCTGTCCAAGGCGAGCTCAGTCTTATCCGGATCTCCACCTCGTGGCTGCCGCTGAGACCTTTGCTGTAAGTCAGGTGGATGAAAAAGCAGGTGAAATTGACATGTGAGGGGAAGCAATTTTGACACTTTAACCTTTGTTAGGAATTTTTTGTGTTTTTCTAGGGGAGGTTTCCTTATACTCTCTCTCTCTGTCTCTGTCTCTGTCTCTCTCTTTCTCTCTCTCTGTCTCTGTCTCTGTCTCTCTCTCTCTCTCTCTCTTTCTGTCTCTGTCTCTGTCTCTCTCTCTCTCTCTCTCACTCTCTCTCTGTCTCTGTCTGTTTCT
>JBBPCX010000114.1:46715824-46728070 GCA_037974365.1 Hydrocynus forskahlii | reverse complement strand
AGAGGCAAAGAGCGAGAGAGAGAGAGAGGCAGAGACAGAGAGAGAGAGAGAGAGAGGGAGAGAGAGAGAGAGAGGCAGAGACAGAGAGAGAGAGAGAGAGAGAGGGAGAGAGAGAGAGAGAGAGGGAGAGAGAGAGGCAGAGAGAGAGAGAGAAAGAGAAAGAGACAAATCAGAGAGGGAGAGAGCGTTAGAGAGAGAGAGAGAGAGACAGAGAGAGAGACAAAGATCTATTAACTGAATCTTAGGTTGAAAATGGAAGTTTGTATTAAAACTAACCTTCATCCTAAACCTAATTTTAAAGATAACCCAAAACTGAAATCTATCCCTAAACCTAAACTAGATCCTAATACTGTTGATGAGTTTGAGTTTTACCTGGTAGTTTGTTACCAATTAAAGCACCTGTAGATAATCTATAGCGCAAAATCATATTTTTTTCTGGTATTTTCTTAAGGCCCTTTGGTACAAGACCATTTTTCAATCTCACTTAATTCCTTTTTAAACAGGCTATTCTGTTACTGTGCCTTTAAAACTGATCTATGTAGATTAGCTCCACTCTGACTGGCTGTCTTGGATTGAGCCTTGTTCAAAAAGCTGTCAGAGCTGAAACATGCCATATAAATAAACCACTGCAGGCGTAGTAGACAGATTAATGTACTCCGATCAACCACGACATTAAAGCTCCTGACAGGTGAAGTGAATATCATTGATGATCTCATTACAGTGGCACATGTCAAGGAGTGAGATACATTAGGTAGCAAGTAAACAGTCAGTGAAACTGATGTGTTGGAAGTAGGAAAAATTGTGTCGTGCTAGTTTGCTATGCTAGCATATCATGCTAGATTTTGTTGATATTAATGTCGCTTGCTACTGGCAGTAGTATCAGAATTCATATTTCAGAATCTCTCAGGTGAATTAACATTTACCAAAATTACATTGACAATGTGTTCATTTTCACTTAAAATCATATCCTGCTGCTTATATCTGGTATCAGTGTTCATGAAAACAGATCAAAACGAACCAGTCAGATCTGTTTATTGATCATAATGTGAAATTGACCAGTCAATTTGTTCATAAAACTCACATTTTTCTCCTCCAGAAACAGCCAAGCAACAAAAATCCTGCATTTTCATGCATCACAAATTATTTCCACATTTAAAGTTGGAATATTTTTTTTATACCAGAAAGGATTTGCATTAAACAGAACATGAAGGCTGCTTTCTGGCAGTTTTCCTCTAAAACGCCAGTAAAGTCACAAGGCGTACGACTGTGGAAGATAGTTCTGGGATGAGATAAACACCAATCATCACAAAGCATTAAATGTTTTTTGATATTCCCGTGAAAATACACGGCATGAAGCAGCTAAGGTGCCGATAGACAGCAGCTGGGAAGCCGACATGACCTGATTTTTAGATTTATGGCTGGGCAATGGCGGATTAAGCTACAATTTGGGTGTCTCCACATTTGTAAATGCGTCTGCTAGATGCCACTGGTGGTCAGGGAGCTGGGGGCCAAGGAGCTGATGATTTATTGCCGGCACATCCTCATTGTTTGGACGAATGCTTGAGCAGATATTCTGTCTGAGTTCACATTATCCTAACCATGAGATGTTCTGCTGGCAAACCAAGCTAATCTGCCCTAAGAGCCATTTCCAGAAAATCAATAGCAGCAAAACCAAGGCAAGGCCCGAAGTGGGCTCTAGTGCCTAAATAGATCTCTGTATAACAGCCTCTTTCTGTGTAATTATATTTTTTCTCCCTGATAAAAGGTAGGAAAGAGGGCAATAGGTAAGGAGAATGGGGGAAGGGGAGACATCAGTGCTGTACAGTTTTGCGATACCCTCGAATTGAAGTTTGGTGAGGAAATTGAAAAGCCTTCACCTGCAAAGATAGCTCTGAATGAATAGTGCTCCTTTTCTTTCTCTCTCTCTAATGGTTGCTATTGCTGGATTCCGTAGCATGATGGAATCTTTGAAACATGCATTTTAAAGAAGGTTCAACTTTGAAAACAAGGTTCTTGCTTTCAAGGCCAAGTATGTCAGGCAGGTTGAAACAGGTGAAAAGACAATAAACTGCTTTTCCCAAAACCTCTAAAAACAAAACATGTTCTGGTAGCACCTTCATGTTCATCTCCCACTGAATAAGAACAAGGCCTCTGAGCTCTTAGATGTAAAGGGTCTGACTTCAATTTGTGAGTCCATATTGTCTGCAGATGGTAAGATAAGAGAATGGATCAATGGAGCACTGTTGAGTGTAAGCAGAATCGACCTTGTTTAATGTGTCTTCACACTCCATTCACTCTGAAAGGGGGGATAAACCTATAATCCATGGAGCCATTTAGAATTTACAGTATGTTTTGTGCTTAAAACATCGTTTTTCCTTTATATTATCGGTGTAAAAGCAAGAAGTACTTCACCTTTTCATACTATTGCGAAGATAGAGAAATCTGAATTACAATAAAACCACTTATCTATAATAAAAGGGAAAAAAACTGAATAAAGGACTAAATTTGTGGTGTCATTAAAATGTTAAAGGGCACAAATTACAGAAAAAATATACATCACAATGATAGAATGTATCACCAAAACACGTTTCCTTATTTCCCCTATTCAGTCTAAATCCAGCTTCACTTCAGGTTTTTAATGCAAAGAAAGTTTCAGACAGACTTCTTTTCAAATGAGGCACAATGCACAGCAGCCAATCAGAACAAAGTAATTTACATATCGGTGTCCCATCAGGCACAGCAATACAAGAAGTCAGTTTAATTCTAAAGCATGAAGAAATGTTCGAGAATGGTCATGTAAAAATGAATTACAGCTGTACTTGGTGCTTAAGTGGACCTCATGATAAAAAAGGAATTGTGCACAATATGTTCTATTTAGCAAAGTATTGAATTACTAACAGCATCAATTTTATCACGGAATTAACACATTTTCCTTCAAATCATCTGACCCTTCAGAGCCTCCACAGTTCCGGTCTATATGTGCTGTAGGTGGCTATGGTTGACTGTTTTAACTGGCTGGAATTGAACAAGAGGGATGCAGTTAGAGTAACATGTAGAATCTGCAGCTGAGCATCACACTTTATTTCCAGTAAATGTATTTGAATCGCCATGGTATGCTGAGTCAGCATAGTATCATTTACAATTATTTTCATGTTCACCCTGTGTTCATTAGATCTCTGTTCTTATTCTGATGGTGATCATTCTATCTGCACATGTGAAATAGCCCAAATATATGCAATGCTTTTTACACTGGGACAAAAAAAATTCTTTTGGAGTTAAATTTTGAGGAGAGAAGACAAATCAGCAGCGCCTAACTACACAAACTAACGTTTGAGAGCCCTATACCCTTATGGTCCTACATGGTACCAAAAAGTTCTTTGGCTTTTTTTTTTTTTTTAGGTTTTCCATCAAAAAGAACAATGTTTAACCAAGCAGGAGTGTTCATACTTCCATTCAGTGCAGAACCAGTAACTTTATTGTACCATTAAGGAACTGTATCATTTTAATCTTTTCTGCAAATCCAGAGGTCTGGAGAAATCAACAATGGAAAACCATGCACCAGTGACGATGAATGCTATTGCATTGAGACAGTGGCCTGACCTGTTTGACCTTACAGGAGCAGAAAGAAGGTCCAGAAAGAGACAGATGAAGCCCAGGTTAACTCAAAGAAAGAGCAGAGCAAACTTTCCCATTTCCAACTGCTCCATAACCATTAGCTTGGCAATGACACTGCCGGATATTCAGATTGATCTACAGTCCATGTGGGATCACTGGGCTTGCGAAAGACCCTCCTGCTAGAGGTCCATTCTGCTGCTTAATGAAAGTTTTCCTGCACTAATGTCTCACAGACGAAAGTCCACCTTTTAATATTTCCTTCAGTATGTGGTAATAGTTTTATTTATGAGTGTCCCATCCAGCCTGAGAACACATCTGAAGCTCTGCAGGCCTGGAAGCTGGGAAGAAATTAATCTAACAATCTTCAGATCCCTTTTCTCATTTTTTCTAAAGTACTGCAATTCTACGAAAATCAATGACTCATTTAGGCCACTGCCAAGCCGTAAGATAAAGTACAATTTTTGTCCAGAAACTCCATTCAAACTGCAGGCTGCTCCTGGTGGAAAAAAAAAAAACCAGGAAAGAAAGATGGAAAGGACTTTTATGATTAGTGTCCCTAGAGCTGGCCATCGTTTCTAACCATTTAAGAAAATCATCATTAAAAAAAAAAAAGAAAAGTCCCAGAAATGCTGAAAGAAGTGAAAAGTCGTTCTTGAGCGGCATGAATTCGGGGGTACTTTGGCAAAAACACTGACAAGTGCTTTCAGATGAAGGATCAGTGCTGCCTGGATCAAAGACCACATCACTAGGGCCCCATGACCAGATCTGAGAGGTCCTTCAAAGCGGCAAACCCACAGCCCACCACCATCCTGTCCTCCAGCCCACCACCCAAGCCCTGATTACACTAAAAGCACATGGGGCCCCTCAAATCAGCACATGTGGGTGATTGCAGAACAACCATCAGCTCATACTGGGGGCTTTCAGTCCCTTGATTAGTTTCTAGCAGCACAAACAGGTCGCTTGGATGTAAGGGCTGAATGAATCTGGATGCTTAGCGACAGTGAAGCATTAGGTGAAGGTTTCTAATCACCTGCAGGCAGTGTGTGTGTGTGTGTGTGTGTGTGGTTTGGGGCTTTTCGATTGGAAAGGTAGAAAAAGAAGGTCCAATGTCATTCCCTATATCTTCCCTCATGGCTCTTTAGCATTGGGTTTCTCATCAAAGAGTTACATACCAGTTCAATTTCATGGGATCAGCTCGGTCCAATGACTTTGCACCAGATACAAGTTCAACCACGGTCTAGTTACAACGAGTTCACCAAGTTAAGCTTTACATTTTAAACACAACAATGAAACACAAAAGTTCTCACTTGAAAAGAAGAAGAAACATTTATCTTAAGCTTCTTTTCTGAATTTGTCATTATCATGGAGCATTACTTCAGTTTTACCACCCAACTAGTGGTAAAAAACTTGGTAAAGACTTTATACACAAACTTAAGAATGAACAGACGCAGTTCAAACTCGTTTAGATGAAAAGAGCCAGATAAATACATCTATGTGTTTTAATGTAGTCTTGATTTCAATATTATTCAATTTCCCTGAATTCACTTTAGCTGTAGTTAGGTTTTACTGAGTAATCTTTGTTCTGAAAGAACAAGATAGACAGAGAGAGAAAGATAGACAGATAGATAGATAGATAGATTGATAGATAAAATGACATTGTTTTGAAAGAATAACGTTTTACACTTTTAGTTCCCTACAAAACCCTTTCAGTGATTATTTAGATAACTGTTTCAAGATTTTAGGACAAAATCCTTCAACTGGCTTTTTATTATCTGGTTCTTAAAACCTTTAAAAGGTTCTTCTCACTCAAACAGTTCTTTGCAGGCATGTACCCAGTAGTGGGATACCATCCAGCGGGGGTCCTCGAGTTACGACACTCACATGGGCGAACTAGTTTAGTGGCGCGTGGCGGAAGCATCCGCAGTAACGCGCCAAATGAGTGAGGGAGTACGCTTATATGCAAACGTTCCGTTTGTGTTGCTTTGTTTGGCGACTTTTTGGCCTTTACCGTGGCTTCTAAACAAGTTTTTACACTCATTTTTTGTCATTTTTTTCTTAGTTGTGTTTATAGATATTTACAACTGTTTTAGGATCGGTCATTAAGTTAGGCCAGGGTGTGTTTCCACTTACACCAAAACTGGGTTACGTCACTGTCAAAGGAGCGGATCTCTGTCGTAACTTGAGGACCCCCTGTAATGCTCCTTCTTCTTTAAGAATATTCTTTTCATTTTAGTCATCATAACCAGAAGATGGTTTGATAGTTACATCTACTGCTCATTCTCCATAAAAAAAACAAAAAACTCCTGTTTATCTCTTGTTCTGTCTGGGCATTTTAATTTAAGTATCCAGTCCAAGTTTTGGTCTAATTGACATTTTTTTTCCCCACTTAGGTTGCATTTTTGTTGTCGTTAATGCTCATGTTTGGTTGCTGCAGATGCTTTTAAGGACTGTGCGCATTACCTTAACTGCGTCAGCTAATCTTTTTTGTTGTATAACGGGATGAAAAAGATTGCTATAGCGCACACTTGGATTTAATACAACTTGACAATTGCCCACTTTTAAGTAGCTGTAATGAGGATTCCGTATTTAAAGCAACCGAGTACTTGACATGAATAACAAGGCAATCCATATTGCCTGTGAAAGTAATGAAGTGTGCCCCCCCCTCTCCACTGCACACACTGATTGTGGCACCACCGACTTCACAGACACAGACAGGGCTCTCGGTGATGAGTCACCCCACAGCTTCATCCAGCTTCCTTCACGTCCAGCTGAAATCAAGATGCAGCCTGAATCGAGCCGAGCACCAGCCAGCCGCCTTCCCCCAACCCAGCAGGCGAGAGCGATGTCCAGACTAATCCCCTCATGTCCACTTTTATCCTCCGCTGTCAGAAACTTGGCCACATTGAAGATTTACACTCATACCTTCCACTCTCTAGCATGCTGTGTTTGTTACCAATTACTTTTATGTTTGAGGCCTCACTTTTTTTGCTTCCCTTCCATTTCCCAGGGTGATTGCCAGTGAATATTAATAATAACACACATTCTGCCTCTGGAGTTTGTTAAGTAGATGATGAATCTGCTCCGATCGTGAACCTACTCTAATCCAGAAAGTAATGAAATCATTTTAAGGTGACAGGCAAACGTCTTGGGAGACGGCCTGCCAAATTTAGCTCCTGGAATTTTCTGCTTCATTATAGGTACAGACAGACATGCGTATAGAAGTCGTATAGAAGAAGGATGTTCACCGGGGACATTTTATTCGCTTTACTCGCTTTATTAGCTCTGTGGATTCAGGCCACACTTTAATACTTTAGGCTTGTCAGCAGAACGCACCAGCAAAAAATGTAGTCTTTGAGGTGGTTTTGACATAAGATTGTTTTTCCTTTCCCATTCTCATTCTTAAAAAAAAAAAAGCACTCTTTCCTTATTTTTCATTTTAGAAATTTCGACGATTCCTCATTTCTGACCTTTCCGGATGTCCTTGGGCAGCTGTCCATTGGGCTGTATTTCAGAAAACACACTTAGTGGTATTGCTTCCATATGTTCTCCTCATTTCGGGGATGAGACAGTGCCAGTGACCTTAAACTCTTTGTGATCAGCCTTTACAGTAAATGGGTCCCTTCAGCTTTTTCGCGACACTTTTACTGCCACCACCCAAACAGCGTAAGGCCAATTACCATTCCTGGGGTATTTTCAGAGCTCTTTATGTGCCCCTACAATATGAGGAGGTATGTAAGGAAATTGCTTCGGGACGACAAAGGTAAAGTGTACCAGCTTACCCATCCGATGCCTGGGTTACTGTTGAAGACCTTAGTTCTACTCAAACCATGCATTCACTTCAAGCTCCACACATAACAGTCATTCCGTTTTCCGGTCTTGTGAAAAAAGCTCTACATGACCCTAACACAGTGGGTGAAGACTACACTCTTATCCACACTTACTTGAGAGTATTATGTGGATTTACAGCACAGTATCTAAGGGTTGGGTGAGGTTAAGTGCCTTCTTCATCTGTGCTTGAAAATATTACACCTGTTTCAACCTCCCTGCACTGGCAGTCTGTTTCTTTTAGAATGAATGTGAAAGATTCTTCTGTAGCACTTAACTTGTCAGTAATTAACATTTAACCAAAAATACAACTGAACGCTAAATATAAATATATAGTATTAAATCTAACCCTAAACCTAATCCTACTTCTGTTGATTATCCAGTCGTTTGCTGGTAATTAAACCAACTGTAGAAAATCTGTAGGAGACCATCAAAATAAAGTGTGAAATGTTATGTTTATTTTTTAAAGCTCTTAACAAGTAGCACCTCCAAAATGCCTGACAAATTACATTCAGATCTTCAGATGTCACTACACACCAAAGATTGGACTATCCTACCTATTTCAAGGAATAGAAACATTTTAAAGGTTCAGAATATATTGTTCACTCAGTGATTCATGTATGGAACCTGAGTCTGTTTTGAATACATTGTGTTGTCATATAAAGGCCACCTATGTGGCCAACACAGGAGTGTTTCAACCTGATTGCTTTCTGAATGAAGCACAATACAGGATGGCCAATCACAACAGAGCTTATTTGCCTTCAAACAAATATTTTGAATTTGACGATGACTGATATTTACCATTCATTACTAGCTAAAAGTCTGACCAAGTCAAAGCTAACTTCAACTGAATAGCCAATTTCATCACTGTCAAAAAAAGCTAATTTACAAGAAAAGGCATGTAAAGAGGTTAAATTTTGGAGTAAGTCATTTAGCAGCATGTCTATTGGTCCATAAGTCAGTCCATTACAGTTTTTTGCAATATGCTACATGCTCCTGCAGATAAGGGAATCCAAGGTCATGTGAAATAAATACATGGTGTCATAGGTCATGTGAAAAGTCCAATAAGTGTTTTACATCATGCAATGTCCAGAGCTCCCAGAAATGTCCCTGACATTGGAACTCCTAGAACAAACAAAATGCTATTTTTTTATTTTATGTGCTGGATAGTTTAATTTAGCATTTTGCCACAGTCTTGCCAGGTTATTTCAGGATGCCCATGGACCCTGCAGCATTGCTGCCAGTCTTGTTTCAGGCCAGAGCGACTCTCGGACCAGTGGTTCAGTTTATCCAGCCAGCGGAAAGATGCCTATCACAGCCAGCTTGGAAACGACACGTCCGTTCAGGACACATAGTCTGGAGATAACCGGAGCCTGGACCCAAGCTCACCATCATTAGCGAACTGTTCCTGTTTGCCATTCATTAAAAGCGGGTCGAATCACAGCTCCACGCTCTGGATAATCTAGCAGAGGTCCAAGCAGCATTTGTGAGCCAGAAGCATGAACTGCTCAGCGGACGTGACTCCATCTTATCTGTGGTTGTGGCTCCTGGCCTTCATCCACACGCATAGTCCACCACCCTGACCTCCACAGTCTTTTCAGCGCTCTATTTATACATGTACAATCCACAATTTCTTCACAAATATACACATAAAAGGGTTTGTTTTGAATTTCACATGCACCTTATGGCACGAACCAAACATCTTGGAATGGTATAAACTGCACCACTGCTGTCACTGATGACCTCTACAGCTTGTTTTCGAGCTGAGATTTCTCTCCGACAGGGACGGAGCAGCTCTCAGAAATAAAGGGTGGCCAGGACATGCTGAAGAACAAAAGTAATCAAGGAGAGAGCCTGCACTGCACTCCGCCAAGCATGGCCTGTCTCTCTACAGAAAATTGTTTAAGTACAAAGTGTGCAGGTCCCAGAGCCCCTCCACGGAATATATTCTATTATTACCTTTTTCCACTTCATATTGTTCCCTGTAATTTCATTTCATTTCATTTCAGCAAAGAAATAAAAGAACAGGGAACGGAGTGTGTGTGTGTGTGTGTGTGTGTGTGTGTGTGTGTGTGTGTGTGTGGGGGTGTGTGTGTGTGTGTTAGTTGCAGTGTACCAATAACAGAAGCTGTAATAGACGTTTTACTGTGCTGGGATCTATCTTGTTCATTTTAGACTTAGGGACGGCTAGTTGGTTTGCTTTCATTACAGAAATGATGGAGGAGAGAGGCAAGGGATTACAGTTCACACACACACACACAAACACACACACACACACACACACTCTGCTGCGTTCATGTTTGTGTCCATATAAGTGACAGAGAGAGAGAGAGAGAGAGAGAGAGAGAGAGAGAGAGAGAGAATTTGTACCACTGTTTCTGCTTTTATTCTAGAGATTGTTTGGCTTTAAGTTTTGGATGGGAATCTTAAGATCTTGAGCCTCTTTGCTGCAAGTCTGAGTTGAATCTCGAGTCAGTGTGGTGAGAGTCCCAGTCAAGCCTCGAGTCATTGTATTCTGAGCCCCTGGGGTGTGAGTTCAAGTTGGCTCTTTAGTTTCCGGAGTGAAAGTCTGAGGCAGGTTATGAATCTCCGAGATGTGAGTCAAATCTCAATAGAGTATGTGTTTCAAATGTCTGTAGCGCAAGTCCAAGTAGAGTCTTGAATCTCTGGGCTGTGAGTCCAAGTCTCAAGTCTCTGGGTTGAGAGTCTGAGTTTAGTCTCAGGTCTGTGTTTGTTTGTTTTTTGTTTTTTTTCGAGGGCCCACGGAATCCTATTCATGCCACGGTGTTGAAATCCAAATGCCAGATTTCCATAATCTACTTCACCCTTCAAGACCTAATCAGAGAAGCCCTAATGATTTCTATGAAAAAATACACACCTTTATGTTTTAGTTTATTTTTATTTATCAGGCACCATGCATATTGTTATATAAGGTTGTATTCACCAATTCACCAATTCACCGTGTATTGCAGCATTGATTTAATTTCACGTCTCAGTTTTTAATTGTAATTCTTGAAGTGCCAAATGGAAAATTAATTTGGCTTTTTAAAATTAGTTAATATTTTTTTAAATATACGTAGATACAGGCTCTCATATTGATTAGGTCTTCAGGAGCTGGAATGAAAACTTAATGATTTATTTTAACCACGAAGTGACAGTGGTTTTGCTTTCTGTAAGATATGTCACTGACTGCAAATATGAGCAATGCTGGAAAGATATTCCTTTCATCATTGTAATATGCAAAAAACAGATCAGGAAAACAGATCAGTAAAACCCAGATTATGTGTTTTAAAGCAGGGACTTGATTGCTAACTAGACTTTAGATATCTGAGGATCCCAAGGTGGTGGTCTTTTGATATGCACATACTGGCCCTTTATTTGTCTGCCACATTTTAAATATATTCATTTGTTGTTTGGAGGAATCACCTTGTGTTATTTAGTTCACACTAGTTACCCCGCCCAAACTGGGTGTGTTTTAGATCCAAAAACCACACAGCTTCTGTGAGGTCCTGCTACATAAACTATGCATGGCGATACAGAGGTTCTTTAAAATTTTTGTCACCTTTTTAAGGGTATTAGCATTGTTGGGGTGAGCTTGGGAAGTGACAGGTAGAGTATGTTTAATTTTACACTGTGGACTTCTGTAATCGTGTTCCACAACCAATTAAATCGAACAGCTCCAAGCATTTAAAACTGTAGCTGAAACAGAATCTTCCTTTGAGGAAAAGCAAAGAAGAATTTCTTAGATTTCCTGCTGAAACACACCTGGCTCAGGTCACGAAGGGCTAAGTGATTAGCTGGTGAGTTAAATGAACTGTGTTAAAGCGGGAGAAACATGCAGGGCAGCAGGCACTCATGAGCAAAAGTGAAATCTAGCATGATGAAACTCTACAACCACAACAGAAACCTCTAACTGTAAACAATGTGGGGTTTAAACAGAAAATATCTCTTTCAAAACCACACTTTTTGTGGGGATAAGAATCTAAAAAGCAAATGCTTGTAGGACTAAATGGGCTCTACCCTGGGTCCTCCAGAGAGATGGCCGGTAGCAGTTACGGTCCAAAAGAGACTGGTGTTATTTATTTATTTTTGTTTCCATACAGCATATTGAAAATAAACTATACGGCATTCATTATAGGCATGCCTGCAACCCACAACCACTGGTCGACTCTTGCTTGTCTCACTTTCTCATCCAGCTCTGAAGTTCCCCATCAACCTTCCAAGGACTACACACAAGCAACTGTGCAGACACCAGTCTCCATCTGAGGAGAACTTCATGCAGAGACGAGGCGAGATTCAAGCCAGCAATCACATGGCAATACGACAAGTATTATTGCTGCGTTCCAAACAAAGTCGTACTGCGGGAAGCTCCTACTTGATATTTCCGATTTCCCACCACAAAGCATTCCAGTGTCCAGAGCTCAGAAAGAATGATATATAAACAAAGAAAATGGCCAAACTCAAGATGCCGGTGTTCATCATATGCCCATGTGGTTGCACACCTGTCTGAGCAAGCTGAAAACTACCCTGAGATGAGAAAGCTGTTCTCTACTAACTGAGTAGTTTTCCCTGCATCATTGCATGACACTGTATCACCAACTCTCAAAGTAGTCAGGGTAATGAAATTCTGCTCTTGTTTAAGAGCTGAAAATCTAACACAGGTGCAAGTCGGAGTCGAGTCTTTAGTCTCTGGGGTACAAGAGAGTCAAGTCTTGAGTCTCGGAGATGCTAGTCAGAGTCAAGTCTCGAGTCTCTGGCATCTGATTCAGAGTTGAGTCTGAGGTCTCTGGCATGTAAGTCAGAGTC
>JBBPCX010000114.1:46692396-46704301 GCA_037974365.1 Hydrocynus forskahlii | reverse complement strand
GGGGGGTTCTTGTAAAGCAGTCTGTAGATTTTGTAAAGCTGTCTGCAGAATATATGCTAATGTCAGTTTACAATGTGTTTCAAAGACTGTATGTAGATATATTTGAAACCGACGCAGAGCTCTTGATATAAACAGTAACCATGCATTAAAACCTGCAAAAGTCTGTTCCATTTCCAAGACTGCCTTACAGGCCCTGGTAAAAATGATGGAATCATCTCACTCAGAGGAGAGTGAATAAACAAATCTCCGATATAACATTTTTCTTTAATGGCTGGCTTCGTGAAGCCTACCTCAAACTAATTAAATGACATTATTTTAATTAATGGCATATTTTTTCCCAGATCAAGTAGAGGAAAAAATTATGGAAACACTCAATGTGGAGGAAAAATAATGAAATCATCAACAAAAAATAGCTGCTTCTCCTAAGGCCTGAATTCTTTGAGGCATGGACATCACAATATTCTCCATCAAGCTGGTTCCAACTTTCTTGGATAGCGGTTGACAGATCAGTTTTGCAGGATGGAGCCTCATCAGGGACCATTTTGGAGAAATTTGTCATCATTATGATTCATTAGAAACAGCACCAGACAAAATGTTTCAGCTTGATCTCCTGTGCCGATGCAGAGTTGTGATGGAATGACACATCAAGTCATCCACATTCCAACAACTTTTTTTCTCCTGTTTAAGAGAAATTCTTAAGGTACCTGTTTTGGTGTCTTTAGTACTGCTTTTTCCTTTGGCTTTTCTGCATAAACTGAATTTTTATTCAGAAGAATAACAACTTATTAATAATTCTAGGCTTCAAAGGGTTTACTAAATCAAACAGAAGCATTTCCATGAGAAAATGTAAAGTGTGATTGCATGGTGGCTGTAAAACCAGTTTGGTGACACCCAAACTTTGGTTTTATGGGCAAAAAAAAAAATCTTCTAGCAAACCGCGATATTCTGATTCAGAGGCTGGTGCTTCAGACCTGCACAACTAGGGGGATCTGAACATGCTGGCTCTTACCAAGCCATTTATGGGTATAAACAGCTGAAATCCCATGTAGCAGCATTCATGGGCTAATCATTTTGAATTAAACCACAACAAGCAGTAAGACACATCTCACATGTTTGTTTGTTTTTTTGTTTACTGACCTGAGCTTTAGTATCTTGAAGTCTGTTTATGAGTCTACTGTGTGCTCTGCGCCACATTTTTTTCTCTGTGTTTTAAAGGTGACTCAACCATCCTCTGTCTCTTCCCATTTATTACAGAGGGGACCCAACAAAAAAATAGATTTTTTAAACAATCAATACTTGGCCCAGATCATCTGGTCGATTACCTGTGTACAAGCAAACTGAAGGGGTCGTTTGATTTTCGAACGATGCCCATATTTCAAAAACTATAGGAGAAGACGACGCACCAAAAACAGAATTGAATAAAAAAAATCATAAAACTTGAAAAGAACAATGGTGTGAGTGCTGACACACTCATATTAATAACTAAACAAACTGCGTCTGGATGCTTCATATGGAATCTGTGATCTTGCAAACGTTTATTTTGAAAAATACTCACTAAATTGCTGCTGTCGCCAGTTTCCATTACCCATCACTGCATCTGATAAGGTAGTTCAGAGATTTTGCTAAATGAAAAGGAACACTGGTGGTGATGGTGAATGGTTAAAGCTCCAACTGAGTGTGTGTGGTTTTCCTTCTCTTTTGCTCACTGGGCCGCTCCACTCTTTGGTGCTAACTCACGTTGACGCCCGAGTGGACAAAGTGCACCAAGTCCCATGATACAGTACCCTGTTTGTCTTTCCTGAGTAAACGCTCGTCCAAACGTTTGCTCCTGCGCCTCACGCTGGCCCATCAATCAGGGCTAAGCGACTCAGGAGCCCGACTCCACACAGGCCTGCCTGAGAGGAAAGCTGAAGAAATGTGACCATTTAAAAACCATTCATCAGACACTGCTAGCCCCAGCTGAGTCATGGGGAGACCCGCCGACAGCACCCTTCGGCTGGGTGTGTGAACGGCGTCCCTGCAGCCACTGAGTCCAGCCGGACATGATGGAGCTTGTCTGGAGGGGCGTCCAATTTGTTATCAGAATGCGGAGATGTGGCCCGAAGTGAGAGGAAGGAGTTAGGGGAAAGAAAGTGATGGATCTGGACATATAGAGACTGCTCAACAAACATGTAGGCAGTCAGGAGTTTTTAATTTAACCCTAAGCACATTATTTATTACTTTTACACCATGATTTGAGGTGGTGCCCTCATAGTACAGATCTATAGTTAAGAGAATGGGGTCAATCTTATTATTATGGGGTCAATCTTGTTATTGCACTGTACAATGGAGCTGCCCAGTCAGAACTGACAGACAGGTGACATGAGATTGCTAACAACAGTAAGGCTGCTAACAACATTTCTCTGTGTTTACAACACAGAGAAATGGGTAAATAATCACAGAAGACATTAAGTGTTAGATGTATTATTTTGGATGTATTTGAAGAAATCTCCAAAAGGATGCAGCTCAAGGCTGAACTATGAAGCTTCTAAAATACGATCAGACGATCAGACCAGAGTCCTCATTGGAAGGGCACAATGAAACCTGTCTAGGTGAAAAAAAGAATAAAAAAAAATAATGCATGTAATGTTCGAGACATTTAGTATGTCACATATGGAACTGGCGATGTGGGAAGACTGGGTAAAAAATATTTATATATTTTTTTCTCTGTACATCAGTCATTCATGGCATGAATTGTGAATTTTCCCTAAATAACTGGACAGTTTTCCTTTCCTGGCTTTTGTTAAAAGCCTGTACTGTAAATGTTATGGCCCAAAGGTTGTTTCAGTCAAAGCAAATCTGGATCAGACATTTGAATATATGTTTTGTTATTGAAAACTAAAACAGAAAGCATGCTCATTTATACAAAAAAAATATGTATGTTAAAGATAATCACTACTTAACGTTAACACTAAAGTTTCAGTGTAGGCTACAGAAACAAATTGTCTGTACGTTTCTTAGTTCGATTTCAGTTGATAAATATTCGACAACACATGAAATGATGAAAAAACTCCACTGGAAACATTTGGGAGAGAGAAATTTACACACTAATTTGGTGCCACATTGTGAGACGAGGAGACGCCCAGTTTGACAGAAACAAGGTGGCCAGTAAAACTTCAGTGAAAGTTGACGGAAGTACAGCAACCACGATTTAGAATCAGAGTATATCTTAACACCCTTGAAGGGGCAACGTTTCTGTACAAGTTATGGAGATGTGAGTTTCCCAAACTCCTATTCACGCATAATTACTCCAAAAATTCTTTGTTTACAAGGACACGTTTCCCCTTTATTACTGAGAACATTCAGTAACCTAAACATACACCACAACCCTGAAAAAAAGTGGTGCGCCCACTTCCCAAAATTCATACCACACACACACACACACACACACACACACACACACACACACACACACACACAAACGTGTGGGGGGTATGAAACTCATCTGTGAGTGTTTATAGGCTGCATCTTTGGCACTAATGACAGATCAGCCCCAGGTTACCGCGCTTACTGCTGGGCAGGCAAGCCAGATGTGCCGTGTTGGTGTCTGCGTTTATATACATGTGTGTGTGTGTGTGTGTGTGTGTGTACACTGGGGAAACTCATATCCCCCCGTTCTAATCAGTCTTGTTAGGGTCAGCATGCAGTAGCCCCCTGCCTCTAGTAAAACACACAAGCTGATGGGAAGAGACGGGCCTAATTTCTAACCCGAAACACATGCGTTTAAATGGAGGAGCATGTTCCATTCCTGTCTACCATTTAGCATCTCCCAAAGTGCTGTCAAAAGCATCTGTCAGTGCAGTATGTTCTATAAATTGTGTAGAATGTGCTTACATATCAGGAGTCTTTTGTAAGTGTATGGCTGCAGTACCGATGCAAGCATGCCTGTCTGCATTCTGTTCATTTCTACCACATCTCCAAGCTTACTTCTTGATAATGTAGTGCTTAAATTGGCCCAATCTGGCCCCTAAAGGTCCTGGTCCCTGGCTTGGTCTCAGCTGGGGCAGTCTCGTATTCTAATGCGCATTTAAGTTTTAATCCTGCGTGCCCTTTGATATGCGATAAGCCCGCACGCTTCACTGATGTTGGATTAGAAGGCCTTCATTTGAAGCAGCAGCAGAGCTCCTTGTTGTGGTTCTGTTCCAGCGAGAAGAGGACCAGGAGCCCAGGCAGCGGTGGACCTCTGGGCTGCAAAGTCGGAACAAAGGAGACACAGCAGCGGCTGGGGAAGGCTTTGGTGAATATGTAATGAAACCACAGCTTCTCCTCACATGGAGCTCTGAGCAGCTCCATGCACTGTGATTACAGCCGAGCTGTCTCATACAGTGTGGGCGAGGCACTTGTGTGGAAAAGAGAACAAGAGAAGAGTTTAACTTTGATGATACATGTCACAACTCTCAGCAGAACATACCCTCTATAGCAGTTTATATTTTATTTATTACTTTATAGACATTTATACACACACAATCATCCAGAGCAGTGCATTGAAGCTAATTCTGTCAAAACAGCTCTGATCCATCAAGGCATGGACTCCACAAGACCTCTGAAGTTGTGCTGTAGACATCTAAATATTAGAAGTAGGTCTTTTAAATCCTGTACGTTGCGAGGTGGGGCTTCAACGTTTACAGTGTTACCCCCAACACTGAATGTTATATATAGGAATATCACGTCATTAACAGTTGTCTGGTTAAGATGGGGTCACTTGCCTAATTCTTTCTTACTAACCTCGTACTGCAGAGGCATTGCAGAGTGTACTTTCTTTTTTTAATAATACACCAAACTGAACTCAAATTTGATAAAAGTCTTCCCTCTGAACTCGATATGTTTCATTTGTTTCAGAATTTGTGCCTCACCTCTGCATTTCTTGAAAGATTCCTGTTCAGTGTTCCTGTTGATTAGAGTTTTGTATCCTCTTTACATCTGCATTTATTACAGGCAACTCTTTAGTTTCCATCTTGATTTATGCTCTTCACCACAAAACCAAATTGAAAAAGGCAAAGAGTGGCGAGAACCACTCCTGCACATTTACAACTCTTTCATGTGTCTGTAATTAAGGAAATAGAGCATTTCAGCAATTTAAAACACTGCCTGATAGACCATCCGTGTCTATCAAATTTATCTGTAGAGTCCTTGATCACGATATTCTTTTAGCAAAAACGACGACTTCAAGCAAAAACTTTTGAGCCTTTTGAAAATACCAGATACCCTTTTCAATACATGAACCTCATTCTGAACACAATTCGATGGTTCAAAATAAGTAAAAAATGTATCCATCAGCCTGCATTAAAGTCAGAATGCTTTCTTCTCCTGTAAATGTAATTTTTTAAAAAGAGGAAAACCTGTATTGTTTCAAGAGAGACAGTATACTGTGGGAGTCTGGGTGGGGTCTGCTTACTTGAACAGATCCGCGGGATCCAGAACAGTCAGTTTCCTTTTCTGCTGAAAGAGTTCTACGTTCCACACGAAGGAATAGTGCCTATCTGTCAGTTGGTGCAGCAAAAAAAAAAAAAGAAAAAAGAAACAATCCATGTCAGAGAAGCCACTACGCGACTGCCAGCAACTGCATGGGAAATTCACCTGAGAGATTACTCATTTCAGAAGAAAGGCTTGTCTGCTCTTGGTTCTTTACCAAAGTGCTTCTGTGCTCGCGAATACGGCAGTAACTAATGTGCACTAAGTGATAATAATTGAAGACATTTTTATTTGGTCATCGTTGAAAATGATCGGTCTCTAAAGAACAGCCATCAAGCCTGTCGACTCATTTTGCCCATTATGTGCTTCTGAACAATGGATGTTCCGAGACATACTTTATGGCGGCCCCCCAGACCCTGAAGGGTATATTCGAGGACGTGAAGCTCTTGATCTTGGGCTACTTTTAACCCCAAACATTCGTCTGGATCGCTGTAAAGCCCTTGGCAAAGGTACCCGGCCTGTGGTTCTTGGCATTGCCTTCCCTTTTGCGTATCTTTAGGGGAGCACCAGGGGGAGTCTGCTGAGGAAAGGAGGGCCAAAAACTCTCGCTAAGAGGCCCATATGCTGCCCCTCTTATGCCCAGCGATGACTGCACTGTGCCAACACTCACAATCTGTACCAATTACACCACCCACCTCATCTCTGATTCTGCGCCCGTCAAAACCTCTCTTCTCTCTCGTTATTTCTTCCTCCCTAATACATCTACAAAGCCCCACAAACCAGACTTCCAGTTCAGCCCCTTTCTCTTGTCCCCACAATCTGTTCCTCTCTCAAGAGAGCGGTGCTCTGGCTTTAACTGGGCCGAGCTCTACTGTTTGCAAAGTACCGCACTCAGAGAGGTACGTTTAGCGCTGCACTCTCAAAGGCCACGTTTTTTAAACCAAGTTGCATGAGTTACAGCACAGAATGTCTCTGGGTTATAATATAGTGGGAGGCCATCTGCAGTGGGATGAAAAGAGAGGGAGAGGAAGAGGGAGTGGTACAGGAATGGAATGACTGAGAAAAGAAATGGCATAGTCCTGGTGAAATACTATAGAGAAGATTCGGAATGTTGGAACTTTACACCAATATTACCTTCCAGTTTCCTAATAATAAACAGACAGAACTTCTTTTGTACACACATACCAGTCAGCTTATCTGAATGCATCCCATATATTCATGGAAATATAGACAGAAAAAAACAGTCGACTGCTCAGTTTCTAAGAATCACCACAATGTGCCCAATTAATCCACTCCCATTCACCAGCCCACCTTAACACTCACAGCAGTAGCAACCCAGAATATAGAACCAGCCATAGTAATTGATGGTGAACATTAATTTTAATATTGCTGAGTCTAGAGATGCATTTTCAGAGTAAGTAACAAGAGAATTTGAAACTTATTTAAAAGCAACCATGAAACTGTATTTTTAACTGAAGTGCAGCTGCAGTACAAGAAGGAAACACCTAAAGGAATCTAGGAGGTTCGTTTATGAATGCAAAGCAAATTTACCTCAGTGTGTTCTGCCTTTTCTGAGCTGAGACGGCACAGAAAGCATTTAAGGTTCGTGCTTTTTTGAGACGCCGTCCAATCTAGATTGGAGCTCATTCTTTCCTTGGACATTTTCTACTCTGTAATCAACGTGAGCACTCTTCCTAGTACCTAAAGCTTATTCTGAATTACAGACAGATCTGGATTTCTCCTTTGGTGATGTTTCGGCTGATAATGTCCGTGGAAAGAATCTAGGTTTGACAGCATCTCAAAAAAAGCACAAACTTAAAATCCTTCTTGAAATGTTCTGGCTTTCAGGACATCTAATAGCATGTCTTTGTCAGAGCTGGGTTATTTATAGCAGCCAGCTAAGACCTTTCAGTCTTCCAAAAGTGAGCGCTGACTGTTTTTGCTTCCAGTGCTTCCTAATATCGCAAGAAACTTAGTTCCTTTCAAAACGTAGCATTACCAATCTAGTCACTCCTCATAGCCATGCACTGACCATATAGCCACCACAGAGCTGGAAGAGCAGAGAGGAACTCTTGGGACTAGTCCTTTGTAGGTTCCCAGCACACTTCAGGGTCTCTGGAGCTGTACCTCAAGATGCCACGATTGCTATTCTTAATGTTATTAGAGGCCTGGGAATGGAGCAAGACCATTTAACAGGGTGAGAGGTGTCTTTTAAGCATTAAAGTCTTCTAAATGGTTCTTGACGTGGAATGCATTGGCTATAGAAAAAAATGGTTGGAGCTTATTTATACCTTAAAGGTTTCTTCAAATTCACTCATTAGTTAAACCAACTCTTTCAAGAAACACCCATAAACAAGGGTTTCGGCCGATGGCGTCGCTCCACAGAGCGCTTTATGGAACACAGGAAAACATATCTCAGATTTTTTAAGTCTTCAGAGCCATCATGTCTCATTCTCTTTCCAGGGAATGATACGTAAGAGGCACTGGAGACTGTGTTGACTTCAGCTCTATCGGTATATGGATCGTCCCATGGCTCTAGCAAGCATCTTCTTCGCATTAGCTCCGTTTTTCCATTTGGCCTTGAATTCTATTTGCATTTCAGCATGTAGCAACTTCCAGCGGGTATTTGCCTGAAACCAGACATGATGAAGGGCATGAAAGATGCCAAGGACAATGCCAATCATGACAAGAAGAATTTCAAAAGAAGCAATATGAGAGAGAGAGAGAGAGAGATCCATGTGTTCATTTGGAGAGAGCCCGTCTCCTGGTCCGCTTCCTGCCAAGTTTGCGTCACACCAAAATCCTTTCCTCTCTTCACATGCTTTCATTAGAGCCTGAAAGCTCATTAATCAAATCACTCCTAAGGAGAAAGAGCGGACACGGGGCTGTGAGTGGCCTCCTGATGCTTAGGAGGGTCTGTGCCATGCACAAGCTCACACTCACACACACTCGCGCACACACACTCACGCGCACACACACACACACCCTATGGAAGTAGAACAAATTTTGTAGGAACCAAGAAAAAGGAGAATATGTGCACTTCAAATGTTAATAGTTATTTATAAAAACATATTAGACAGTTATTATGTTTGAACAAACTGAAAGTCCTGAAAATGGTCACAGAAGATTTGCAATTCATTCTTAGAAACACTTAGAAATATACCACTTAGAAACACTGGACCCTGAAATTCTAAATGTATGTACTGCTGTATAGAACTAACAGATAAAATCAATTACCATGGAGACCTAACAGACTTTTCACATAAAATTAACTCATTAACTACTGTTTATTAACACAATCATAGGTGCCTGTATATGTGTTTGTCATCTGTGTTTTTAGGGGGATCACTTGTCCCTACCCAATAATTCAGTGTGTTGTGACTGCTGTTGGCTCTTATTGATGTAAATCTATAATTCTCATCATGCCTTTATATTCCTGAACACACTGGAGACATGGGAAAGCATCTTTGGCTCCTTTACAGCAGCAGACCACGTCAGCTCCTGTTTTATAACGTTCAAGGCTGTTGAACAGTGAGCTAAACAGACATACTGATGATGATGCAAGACACTAGCATATTGTTACCTGCGGCTGTAGCTCTACCCAGTGCTGTAGCCTGGATAGCTATGTAACCAGTTTGGTTGGTCTTGAAAATTATTTACATTGTTCAAAATGGAAGAAATCTTCTGCATCCAAAACTGCATACTTCAACTATGCATGTTTTACTAGGGTTGCCAGATTTCCAGTTTAGGACAGAGGGTCTAGTTTTGAGCTCCATTATCAGGTGTCCAGTTGGTACTGCCATCCAACAACGTTGGAACTGAGCAACACCTACACAAATTTGGACTTTTAAGGACTGAGAATTCATTCAATGAAATTTTGGCTAATTCCATTTTTATTAGAATTTATTTGAAATTACATGTGGTGAAAAACATTTGAACCTTTCAATATGTATCATACCTTACAGATGCCAAGTCATGTCTGAAATCAGCTGAGGAAATGGAAATTGAACTAAACTGAGAATTTAATAATTAATGAATGATGAGCGAGCAGTACATAAATGACATTTGTGTCATGATAAGGATTTCAATTCACCGTTTATACCAGAATATGGATTTTAACAGTTTGATTTGATAAATGCTGTTTCAAACCGTATGAAGTGTCAAACCATAAAATAATGCGTTACGCTCACTGATGTTCACATATATTTGCTTTTTATTACATTGGAAAATTTTTACTAGGGCAGCTGAGGGCTTAGTGTTTCAGACGGCTGTGGGTTTGAATCCCAACACTGCTAGTGTCGCCACTGAGGTACCCTTGAGCAAGGTACCGTCCCCACACTGTCACGTCGGGGGTGCTCAGGGGAGAGTGAGGCGAGGCACATGTGCAGGTTCCAAGTGATGGTTTTAATAAAAAAGACACAGACTCCACAAACAAAACCAAATGGCACGAGAGGCCTAACTGAAAAACACCACATGATACACACATAAGGCCATGGTCCCATGCAGGAAACATCGGGGTAGTGTGAGGGTTGATCCACAAACAAAATTTAAACTCAAAACACTCTCAGACAAAAACCAATCAAAAGGCCCAATCACTTAAACTAATATACAGTACAGGTGAACACAGTGACACAAGACACAGACATCTACTCAGTTCAAAATAAAAGTCCCACAAACCAAAACCCTAGCTGTAACACACACATGCTCCCTTCGTTGGAGGCAGTACCCTGCTTCATTTGGTGAATGGGTTAAACGTTGAGAAAGAATTTCACACTGTTCACGCTGTGGTGTCTTCACGCTTGATTATTAGGGGTCCACTTTACTTTATTACATCCTAAAATTTCACTAAGAGCTCTCAGGGAGAAATATATTACCAGCAATACTGAGAAGATGTTCCACCTTAGCTGGTGAAGTAGAAATGGCTGGTTCAAGTACTCACCTGAGGATGCTCTATGAAGCTTGAGGTTGCACTTTTGGATCCATGAGCAGCTTCATCACAGAGGCACCCTGTGATCTCCTGAATTTTTCACCAAATTCGCCTTCACCAAAATGATCCTTCCCAGAAATTTCAGGATTCTCAGCCATTTGCAGTTTAATGGAGATTCCAAATCACAGAACCCCTCCTTCCATCCTCAGTGGGTTGGAATGAGGATTAGAAACATGGAGTTTGGGTTCAAATCACACTGAGCGTAGAAGCAAATTTCCCACCCGTGGGACTAATAAGGGGTTATCTTACCTAATCTTATTGAAATTGTAGTCCGAAGTTCATCCACAAATCAGATTCTCAAAACTTTCTCAAAACCACATATCCAATTAACAGGCCTAAATATGTTGTTCTAACAGTAGTTTTGGACAGCAATTGTAATAAAACTGTGAAAAAAATGAATTATTTTTTGTCTTTCAGGCTATTCATCATGAAATATACACACAATGCAAATCACCAAAACAGCCTTTAAGAATATAAATGTTCAGTAAAAGTTCTTTATTAATAAAGTGGAAAGCTAGGTAAGTTAAGTTGTATCAAAATATTTTGAACGTTACATGCCTACATGCCTAATTACCAATTAAGAGGATTTCAGATAGTCAGGGGAAACTACAGCAAAACTTGGCAACACATAAGATCTTCAGGATGAATGGAGAACCACAATAATCAATCAAGATAATCAGATATGTTTACATATGAAAGATGAAAGCTCATCTCGCAGCCTGTATAACCCAGACAAAATCATGCAAAATGCCAGAAACGTCCCCCTATTGTTAATGGTGTCCGGCCAAGTGTTCTATGAATGTTGTGGTCCACATCTGCCCAAATAAATATCAAATCTCCAGCACACGGTGGGTTTTTATTTATCTGATGTGTCACATTATCCATCACTCATGAAGAATGCCAGACTAATCCATTCTTTGTGTGTCAACAAACCGTAACGCACATCCAAAGAGCCACACCATTCATCACCCGTTCCATCTAACTCTATTTTCTGGTCCATTCTTCTAAATTTTTGAATTGAAATAAATCTACTTGTGCATCCAAAAATCCATGGTTTCCGGCAATACGTTTTGTCCAAACCAATAGTTATTTTTGTCTCTTATGAGATAGAAGAATAATTAAATTGGGTAAAATATATAGGGTCTGTAGAAGAATGCAGAAGGTCAAATGAAAAACAGTGGAAAGAAAAATGAAAGAGAATAGCAAAGAAAGGGAGAGAGAGAGAGAGAGAGAGAGAGAGGTCAGAGAGTGAGAAAGAGAGAGGAACAGTGAGAGAGAGGTCAGAGAGTGAGAGAGAGAGAGAGAGAGAGAGAGAGAGAGAGAGAGGTCAGAGGAGTCTGCTAGCAGCTGAGGGAGTCACACTCCATGAGCTGGGCAGTGTGTGTGTGTTTGTGTGTGTGTGTGTGTGTGTGTGTGTGTGTGTGTGTGTGTGTGTGTGTGTCTATGTGTGTGTGTGTGTGTGTGTGT
>JBBPCX010000114.1:46671818-46685452 GCA_037974365.1 Hydrocynus forskahlii | reverse complement strand
AGGAGAGAAATAATGAGTTGATTCCTTATCATTTTTGTTTGCAAAGCGGTTGAAACAGGTTGAAATGCCATGAGATGAGGAAAGTCCCTAACCCTAACCCTAAACCCTAACCCTAAACCCTAACCCTAACCTTAACCCTAACCCAAAACCTAACTCTAACCCTAACCCTAACTCTAACCCTAAACCCTAACCTAACCCTAACCCTAAACCCTAACCCTGATCCTAAACCCTAATCCTAACTCTAAGTCTAACCCTAACAGTCACCAGTTATGCAGTGCGCATTAAAATACATAGGGTAGTGAAGCGTTGTCCTAGCACAAAAAAAAATGGCCTAAAGTGTGATCGCAGCTCGAATAGAAGTGATGGTACCCTCACCAAGTGGAAGTACCCAGTAAACTAGTAACTGGCAAATGCATTTCAGAAACAATATAATTTCTGATATGTCCTTCTGATACATTTTTAGTTCAAACACAATAACTGCAAAAGTTAAGAATGATGAGCAGCTCCCATCCCCAGTCCTTTGGACGGAAGTATCTGCCACATTTTGTATTTTACCTGATGTAACACACCAGATTCATCTAATCAGGTTGTTATGACATAAATTGTGCGTGGGATCAGGGAATCAAGAAACAAACGCCAACCCAAGTGGCCACTGGATGCATTAGTTACAACATAACGTTTAAGAAAATGGTTCATTATTATTATTACCAGTCCACCCTACCCCCACCCACCCACCCAAGTAAGCTAAACATGCTGACTACACCTAATGCAGTTGGTTGAACTAAACAAAGAGAAACGAATGTCTTCTCAGGCACACTCTAGTCTAATCTCATGACTAAACCCATAAACACAGAAGGGACCTGCAGGGACTGTAGAGACACTCTGGACAGCTTGTTATTAATGACTGTCTCTGAGCAGACACCATTACTCAGCACAGTTTACAATGCTATCTGACAACAAGATAATCACTTGTTCCAAACTCAGGACGAGGCTCACTACAGAGGCAACTATTAATAACTCCAGTTCCTGCAGTACAGATGACCCAACAAAATTATTGTTTGGGCATGAAAGGTAATACGTCCTTGTCTGCTAAATACGCACACACCCAGATGAGTCTGGATTCTGAGGCACCATAAAATTCTGCTGGTTCCTCTTTCTGCACCAAATCTTTTTCAGAGCAAACATCTTCGGCTGTGTTGGGCCTGGGGCAGTTTCCTGCTTGCCTTATCTGTCAGATAACACTCAGTGGGAGGGAGAGAGGGAGGGATGGAGAGAAAAAGAAAGACAAAAAGAGAGTGTTATCGCAGCCTGCTGCGTGCGCTATCAGGCTTTCTCAAGGCCAGCCAGGTGGATCCTCTCTCTCTCTCTTCTCTTCCTGACCAAGGAAAGCCAAGGTCATTCGAGCTGTTGTGAAAACCTACATACACAGGCCATCCCAGTGTGTGCATACATTAATGTGCATGATCTTAGAGACTGATGCATTATCATTACACTTAAAAATCCTTATCAGTTCAGTTATGACGTCAAAATAGAAATTACAAACACTATGGAGATGTTGGCACATCATTTTTGCTCACACGCCGATACATGTTTGGTCATTATTGGTGTTTTCTAAAGTTCTTTATTGAGTAAAGAACTCATTTGAGTGAATAGCATAGTGGATAACACCACTGCTTAGACATGGACCATCCAGACAGGAAGCCCCCAGCATTTGGTTGTATGACAGTGCAGCCATCCGCACATAAAACTGCATTTGATTCCGTAATGGACAAGTAAACTATGATATGCCAGTAGGGTTCCTTGGGCAAGGATTCTAAGATGTCTTCACTGAGCTGTAATATTAAATTGTAAGTCACTCTGGATAAAAGGGTCACAAATGTATGCCAATAAGTCTTTAGGCAATGTAAATTCTCCCAATAATTGATGTCTATATAAATGTACAATGCGAATTTCATCAGTGTACCATTGTTTTGGCCTATCCTACATTCATTGCACCTCATATATGGGTTAAAATGGAGACTTAAGAGGCAAAAATCCAAATAATTACAAAATTATCACTAACCGTATTTGTCACAACAATCTGTCATTTACTGTCATCTGCATGGAAATGTCATATTGGTGCGTCCCTAATAAATGTTCAATATTTCCACTAACGTAAATGTACTTTCATTATAGACCAGAAAGATACAATCAAACTAGCAGCTGTTAGTAGAAGATTTTTTCAGTAAATTAAACAATTAGCACAGTTGATTCCAAAGTTTAGTATGATGAGTTGGAAATTGTCCTAAGCGTGGTTCTTCAGGCAGAATGTGCTGAGCTAATAAACATTATCTTTTTATTACTCCCTCAAAGATGGATAATCAAGTATGAAGAGGTTCATTAAAAAGTCTAAAGATGGCTCACCTCGGGGCATGTCTACAGAGTGTGTGCATCTCTCAGAAAGCCCTTATTCAGCTCATTTTCACAAAGTGTTTCATTAGGATTGGAGTTCTCATTGCAATTTGATGGATTTTGTCCATTTAGAGGGTATTTGTGGCATACAAAAGTGCACAAAGGGAATCTAAATATGTAATTAAGGTAAGACAACAAGTAAAAATGCCTGTTATGGCACTGTTAACAAAATATCAAAATGTCAGAAATACGGCTGAGTCAATTCATATTCCCTCTCTTCTACCTGTATTTTCCAAAATTTAGTTCTGCCCACACTTGGCATATTGTGTCATCTCATGTCATATTGCTGAAAAGCTTGTTTTCTGTAGAATCTAAAGACTATACATGCATGTGTGTTCCGTTGCACAGTTGATAACAACTGGTGCAGGACATATGAGATCTCACTGGATAATACAGTTCAGGAGACCATTCTTAACTGTTTTTTATTGCTGTTGTAGTTGTTGTTGTTGTTGTTGTCAGAATCTGATTTTCTCTACATTTGAAACCAAAAATCTCTGCTTCTATAACGCCTGTGTTTACGAAATTTGGGGTGTTTGTTTCTTAACATTTTTTAAAAGAGTTTTCATAAGGATTTATCAATTAATTGCTCATAGCTGGATTTATGCGAGAATTTGTACTGCGTAGTGTTTCAGTCAAACAATAACCCTTCTTTGTTGACTGTTTTGTTACAATGAAATAAACATTTCAAATGTAACATCAAAAAGTCATATTTGACAGTACAGTAACAGTAACCATGAGATTTCTGTCAGATTTAACAGTAACCATGACATTTCTGTTTAAAATCTAAATATACATTTTTTATACAGTGGACATTTGTATGGTTATTGCTAATGGCTCAGTCCATTGTTTAAAGAAATTACCCAGTTCACCTATAGTGTCTTACATCATTTTTTTTAAATATCACAAGAAACAAAACCACTAAAGGGTTTTCCCACAACTTGGGCAAAGTATGATTCTCTTCTCTTTTTCATAAGTTAAATTGTGATCATTCAGTTCTTTTGCTGGTGTGTCTGTGGCGAATGCATGAGGAGGAGCTTTTATACACCTGTTAGCATTCGGTGTGGCTTCAACACCTGAACTCAGTAATTAGGAGGATTGTTCACTTACTTTTGGCCAATCTTTGATCTGAGCCAATATCCTCCACTTATCACCACTTGACTTTAGGACAGACAACGTGGCAAAAAATATAGCCTTACACATCCTGAAGATTTTTTTCATAGCTTTTTTTCATCCGTTTTTGTCATTTTTAAATTCAGAGAAATAATTTTGCACTATGTGCTCCATATTTAACCCAACACAGCGCTCGGGGAGCAGTGTGTGGGGACAGTATCTTGCTCAAGAGTACTTCTGTGGTGCCACTAGTAGTCTTGGGATTCGAACCCACAACTCTCTGATCACAGGGGCTACGCCCTAACCACTAGGCTGCTAAAATTTCAGTACTACATTAAATGAAACTATAACTGTATTTTTACGATTACAATCTGCACACAATCCAAGCTTTACAATCAGAACAAAATCCATTTAAACATGACCAGTTCTATTCTCTGTGTAATGAAAAGTGCAGCTGATCAATGTTCAGTAATGTCATTTTTCACAATATACTCAAAGAAGGACCTTCTTCATCATGATATTGATCAAATATCGCCATAATGCTCACCCCTTGTTTAAGTACGAAATCATGTGTCTTTTTCTAGCGAGATATCAGAAGCAGACAGTTTTTAAAGCAGTATTTTGTATTTGAACAGTAGGAGTCTGAGGGCCCTGTGTGTTTTTCATACTGTTTTGGGTTCCGGCCTACAAGAAAAGCCTCAAATCAGCTGTGGACTTTTGAATCAGACCACAGCCATTGACCACAGTAAATGTTATTTGGCCCCATCATTTGATAAAGAAAATCATCAGGGGGGGGGGCACTTTCCCTGAGGGACTTTCCCTCCTATTTGTTTTTTGCCATTACAAGCCTTCTGTTTTGTGATATGTATTCAAAAGTATTGAGTATGTTTGTACGAACAGCAACTCTGAGAAACAGGACACATATGCCGCCAGCTGAACCTTCAGAGCCAAGAAATTAAAGCAGTTTTCCTAGACTGATCACAATGTTGTTTTTGCTGTTTGTTTGTTTGTGAGAGGTCGAAGCCTGCCAGACTTTAAACTGGAATGGCTGTATCAGTTTACAAAGCTCCGGAGGTAAACAGACATTTTTTATGGTTTGACATTTTTTGAGCAATAAAAAAGGAGGGAAACCCAAGCTTTTTCACTGGCATCGCTTGGCATTTTTATGATACTGGGGGAATAAAAGCCCAAGGATTTTCTCTCCACTCTAATGCTTGATTTGGGAAGTGAATGTTTAGTGGGATATAGCAGACCACTTCATTTTTCATTACATTTTTTGATGCAAGGCTAAATGTGAATCCATCCTGTGCCACTCATGGACCTATTGGAATCCTGCTTCATGTTCCATTATGTTTCAGGGGCTCATCTGGTGGGAATCAGAGTGTCTTTAAAAGGCTTGCCTGCTCTCATGGGGACCATAAAAAGTGTTTAGCATCTGCCTGAACGACAAGCAGAGGTTACAAGACTACAAGGAAGGTCTTTAGATGGGAGGAGGGACAAACAGAGGGGTGAGGGACCTGAGAACGTTTGACAGGAAGACTAGAGTCTGCGACTGTGAACCCAGTGAGATAATAATATGCTGTTATGAACTGTGTGTTGGATGTAGTTGTTCGAAGGAAAAATCTCAAAATAGGGCATGCTATAGGTGCATGTGTGCACTTGTGTATGCATATGAAACTATAACAAGTACCTCTTTATTTAAAAATGAAGGGAAAAGCACATAAAATAGAGGATAACACATGGAGAAGAACAAATATTCTACAAATCCTACAGAATCTACAATTTTATACTCCAGTCATTCATGTCACTTCCCTTGCCAAAAAGGGTTCAATAAAGAGACAGGCATCTGTTTAAAGGATAAAACACAGTAAAGTGTCTTAATATGGTGTTGGGCCAGTTGATGTTTTTGATTATAGTGATAGAGAGCAACATCTGAAACATCTGACCATAAACTCCCATAGCTATTCAAATGGGCTGGCATCTGGTGACTGTGAGGGCCACAGCATATGATTTACATTATTTTCGTACATTCGGTGACCCCTCGCGATCTGTGGATGGGAACACTGTCAACCAGGATGTGACACATCTTTCAGGATAGAAATGTTTCATCATAGGGTAAAGGTGATCAACTAGAATAGGTTTATATTGATTTACAGGGACACCTCTAAAAGATAAGTGGAACCAAACTATGTCACCAAAACGTTCCCCATTGTAAAACAAAGCTCCCCACAATGTAGAAGTCAAGCAGCCAAGTCAAGTCAAGTCAACTTTATATGTAAAGGGCATTTGAAACACTGAAGTGAAAACCAAAGTGCTGCACATGCACATATGTTTCACAGTACAATAAGCAAATACATGTGCACCATTCTCTTGTTTTAAACACACATACACTCATTTGTGGAGAATATGTTTTTAAAAAAATGACTTATCTGACCATATCACTGTTTCCCACATCTCTGTCGACCAATACCTGTGGTTTTAACACCACTGACCTCTCAGATGGTCATTCATCTTTGTGATGCAGCATATATGCACTGCAACCCTACTGGAATATCCCTCTCTATGCATTTGTGGATGCACTGTTCCCTGATCAGGTTCTTTTTTGACATTCTCAGTCACCAGAGGAACAGTAACTCTTCTGTTTTTCCTTATATATCACACCAATGTACAAGTTTCATTCTCAGTGAATGTGTTTTTTTCAGTCACAGTTTACTGATGTGTTATCCACAGATCTGCAGTTGTCACTTTAGACACTGTTCCTATAGAAGCAACTGCCTTTAGGAGGTTTTTGCGACTAAAGCTCATGCCAGCCATCCATGCCCATTTTTGAATGTGCCAATGAGTGTGGTAGGATGTGGGCTGTGGTAAATGTATCATGCATACCATCCTAGAAGTAACTGCAACTGTTTCTTTTTTTTTTTTCAAATATTTGGTTATGGGACGCCTACAAAAATATCCTGCAAATTTTGTATGTTTTAGTCTTCATGTGTCTGGACTTAATACATGTTACTGGGTCTTATAAAATGTTCCGCATTAAACTGCAAGGCACAATGGTCAAAGTCATCAATTCACACACCTCCGGAGTGTGAACAGTTAGTCGAAGGTTGATCCAGCGGCAGAACCTCAAATATGTAAAAAGCGCCTGCCTGAGGCTCTGGAGGCCGGTGGAACCTGTTCCTTCAGTACCACGCTAACCGAGGAAAGCTAACTGAGGGAAGCAAAAGCCTCCTGAGATTCTCCAGTTCCTGCTCAAACACAGACTATTTAAGACCTGAATAATAACAGTGCCTACAGCCCTTAAAAAGGCTAGCGAGTGTTGCTCGGAGCACTTTTTAAAGTGCAACGAGGAGAATTTGATAGCTGCATGGCTGTAGGGCGTGCTAGCGAAGCAAAGATTAGCTCTCTGCACTTGAGTGTTTAGTGTAGGAGGTGTGAAATGGCAAGAATGTTCCAATCTCATTCGACGTGAAGACAGGATTGTTTCATTTTATGCCCCAGCCCCAACCAAGTCCCCCAACCTCGTTTCTCCACACCCCTTCCTATATCAGCCTGCTTTCCTTTCTATTTCCTGTGGGCATTTTGTGTGTCTCCAAGTTGTTGTCTCTTTCCTCTTTCATGAGCGTGTAGCCTAGCAAGGAGTGTAATTGACGTCTCTGTCCTGGGGAGGTGAAGGCGTTGAGAAAGGCAGTGTTTAATGTAGGCTATTAGTCAGTTCATGCTCTCTAATAGGGCTCTTAGCACTGCCCAGTCCACCCTGCCACCTTTTCCTCTCTCCAGCTTAACCAAGGCCAGCTTGATCGATTTAGAGCAAAGTGGCCTCCAGCTATGGCCACATTTTCACAGGTGGTGGTCATAGTGTGGCCATTGTAGCCTGGAATGCAGAGAAACCAAAACTGTTTAATTCAATCGAGGGCAAGTAGGGGAGATCTCTGCCTTATTAGACACAATCCACAGAAATCAATGAAAGGCAACGGATCAGTCAAAACACTATTTAATCACCAGCATGGACACTGCTGAGCCTTTAACTATAAATATTCTTGGAAACAAAGTGATGGAAAAGAGAAAACTGGTGCCAGAATTCAAACCAAACCAGTGTTGTTTTTGCATGGTTGAAGCACAAGGCCTCCATTAGCAAGCCAACCAATACAAGACTTATTTTTGTCCATAGGTTTTGATGAAAAACGTCACCAGTGAAATTGTCTGTGTTAAATTATGTCTATAGAGTTTGAAGCAAGGGCAAAGAAGTGATTTGGAAACCAAGGGGTCACTTAAATGTTAGGGATATGGACTTTACTCAAAATTTTACAATGAATATTTTAAGATGTATATTTAAGTCTTTAACAGGAGCAGTGTATCAACAGAGGCTCTTTACATGACAAATTTGCGGAGGGTTATGATGGAAATTATCGGTACATTATAATTAAGCAGAATGATCTGGGTGTCATCAGAGCATTTTGTTATTTTGCTGTTTCTGGTGAAGTGGCTGGTGAGTAGCTTGCCTAATCAACCCTCCTAAAGTAGTTTAAATAAATAATAAATACTACCTATGGTTTGCTTGCACTGGCCTTTCACACATACAATGTTTACAGGGTGAAGTGGTACAGGAAAATTACATGAGATCACATACGTTTTCCCAATGAATAAACAGGTAAATCCTTATAATTTTACTTAAAAAAGTCATAAAATAACAAAATGTGTTTGTGTTCCCATAGAAGACCTCAACAGATCTTTTTTTTTCAGGCCAATTGACCGACCAGAACTGTACATTTAACACAGAAGGTTTAATTATTTACAGCTCTGAGAGAGCACTGCCATTTATTTTTAAATCAGCATCTCTATGAGTGTGAAACCATTCCATGCCAGTGTCTGTTAAATTCCTACACAAGCACCTCATTCTGCTTTATGAGGGACTGATTACTGATCACCTGAATCACATCTTATTTATGAGGAAAAGTATAAAAACGCTGCTGTAATCGACACTCTCCTCTCACAATGAGACCAGTTGAACGGTAAAACACTACTAGAAGTTTGTTTAAGGTCATTATTGCCATTTTGTTTAAGAGTGAACGAGAGATTTGTTTTCTTTGAATTATGCAAGTTCTGTAAATGCTGCATCATTTCTCTTATTCTGATATTTTGTCATTTCCTTAAAAATTATGCTTCAAAGAACAATATTTTTATTTGGAAATTCGGAGAAATATTATCAGCAGTTCTTAAAAACTAATGCAAAGCTGTTCAGTTCAATACTTGCACCTATAAAAGATAAAACCTGAGAAACTGAACATTTTTGCAGTGGTCTCTAATGTTTTTTCCGGCGCTGTATAGTTTGATGATGGCAAAGAATTACAGTTTGTTTGTTGACATGTTGATTATTCCCCAATTTAATCATACCCATTTCCAACCATTAACTAGGATTACTCCAGTACCACCAACACTGGGAAGGTGAACATCTCCAAATCACATCAAGCCACAGCCACACCTTTTCAAACTGCTGCTAACACAACATCATTGGACTGGACAGCTGACTGCCAGTTTTGTTACATCCACTTACAGATGCCTGTGCTGGACATGTTGAGAGATAGGAAGAAAGGGGGCCATCCTACCCACCAAGGGGAGTAGGAGGCCACTGTGCTCCTTTGGGCTCCTGGTCACTCATGGCTGTGGCATCACAGAGATAAGATAAGATAAGATAAGGTAAGATAAGATAAGATAAGATAAACCTTTATTAGTCCCACAAGTGGGAAATTTGCTTGGTCGCGACAGAAAGTGGACAGTACAAAGTTAAGAGCAGCAAAAATGAAGAAACACAATAGAATAGAATAAAGTACTATGTCACAGTACAGTATAAAATAGGATGTTCAAATGTACAGTCAAAAAATGAACAGGATAAAATCTAGGAATATAATTATGAACATCTGTATTGTAAAAATATACATATATGTATGTAAACTGTAAGAGGGTCAAATCTGTGATTTTCTGATGACAGGGCTAACACTTGGACACTCGTGAGCCCCTCAACCCCTTCTTATTTGTTTTTTTTTTTTTTGTTTGTTTTTATGTTTTTATGTTTTTTCAGGGCTCATTCTGGGGGACTTTCTGTTGCAGGGGTGGCCTGAAGCATCTACATTTTTTACCCCAGGCACAAAAATTATAGCCCATCATCAATTTATACATCTCCAGTTTGGTCACATTTACAAATTTGTAGAATGAATTCCAAACTATACATTTATTTTACATTTTGTATCAAAAGATTCAAATCATTTTTATATGCTTTGATGTCAAACACAGCAAAGATGTAATTAACAACCTTTCTTTTCACAAATCAAAAGAACTTGACTACTAAATTTGAGTCAAAATTAAATATCTTCCATCACAGACACAAATATTATATTTGTAGAAAATTCTGAATCTGCGCTTTCAGCAGGTTTCTCCCGTTGTTCTCCAAATTGGAATGTGAGATGGGGCGTATTCAGCGCGAGGAAGCAGCGAGGGTGATTTTGACTGCCATCTTTAGCAGTTAGAGGGTCAAAGAATAACTCCGGAGTCAGAGGGGACGCTGAGCTGGGCAGGCTGGAAGGGGGTTGAGGTGTCTGGGGTGAGCTGGGCGGCAGATGGCCTTGGTGGGGCAGGAGCCACACAATTTCACGGTGCGTTTTGTGCAGATGTGTGTGTGTTAAGTGAAGGAAAGAGGGCACAGGAGGCAACGACAGCAGTGATTGATCTTCTCTCTGGATCCCGCTGGCCTGGGCCCCAGCTAGAAAACAGCCTTGCATGCATCGCATGTACGCAGCCACTTAAATCTGCAGCTCGGGCTGAGGGACAGGGGGCTGTCAGCGGAACGCTGAGGGGGAATGCATGGGTTAGCCAGGGAAAGATGCAACACATTCATGGAATCAGCAGATTGTCTGTTGGACCGTCGGACTAAAGTTGATGAAACACAGCTGGCTAAAGGGCATGCATTCTCATTCTCATTCTCCCTCTGTCATTTGAAGTGTGCGTGTGGTATGTGTATGTGTGCGTGCATGTGTGTGTGTGTGTGTGTGTGTGTGTGTGTGTCCACCACTGGCCCTTTAGCTCTATTGACGGCTCATAAATTAGTTAATCAATCAATTGAGTGCATTATTAAGCAGGTCTTAATTAGGAGTCTGTTAATAGCCCTCAAGGAATGCACAATTAAAGGCAACTACAAAGCGAAGCCCATACTGATTCAGTCCATGACCTGCTCTCTGTTTTTCTGCGGTTTTCTGTTTATCAGCTTCAGTCACAAAGCAAAACCTTAAGTAACTGCGTCCGTAAAAGAAAAATGTTTCTAAATTGGACATCATGAATTATTACTGTGATTCTTTCACAGTTTCAGAACCTCACCTTTAGGATTATTGACCTTTATAAAAATAAATCATCAGTATACCCTAAAACCACACCTGTATAACCTATATAAAATATATAAAAAGTGTACCATAAAAGTCATGGTATATTTGTTACTGTAATTTTTTTTTTCTTTATTCAAAATTGATACAGCAATAAGTGGAATGGATTTGTCCAAGTTCTCCTTCTTTCCATGTATTACTGGATCATTCTCTTACCACCACATTTTCTGTTCGGTTTAAATGGCTAGTAGCTGCCTGAAGTCCATTAATTCCATACGTTTGGATGGTGGAGACCCTAATCAAGACGCTTCCCTCTGATTAGTGAGCTCAGCTTTTTTGGCTTCAGCACACAGAAAAGAGGCTTGTTGGGAAAGAGAGAAAAGGAGGTACAGATGAACGGCTTTCAGTTCCTCTAATTCGCCACGCCGTTTCCCATGAAAGGTAGGAATTCACCAGCCGCTGAGCCCATAGCATGCTGGTGATGTGCGATCAGTGTGATTCATTGGTTGCTGAAAATTTAACAGATGTTTCATTACTGAGGCATCTGTCTTCTTAAGCACCTTTCCGCACCGTCAGATTTGGCCGTTTCAGGCTCCGAACTTTGGGTCGAGGCTCGGTCCTGATTTAATGGGGCTAAATTGTATGCAGGCAGATTCATGCTTCACTGTTAGCTGACTAAGCCCATTCGTTGTGTTGTCCTTTAATGTCATACAGATGTATACTGAGTGTATCATGACAGGAATGACAGTTTTGTCTGTGTGTATGTGTGTGTTAATAATAACCTCTTTCATATGCCCAAATTGTCATTTTGGGCTAGGCCCCTTACTTCCAGTGAAGGACAATCTTAATGCTTCAGCAGACCAAGATATTTGGACATCGCCATGCTTTGTGTACCCAGTTTGGGGAAGAACCTTTTCTGTTCCAGCATGACTGTGTCCCAGTACCCAAAGCGAGCTCCATAAAGACGTGGCTGGAGGAGTTCAGTGTGGAAGAACTTGACTGGCCGTGCAGAGTCCTGACCTCAACCCCATCCAGCACCTTTGGGATGAACTGGAACGGAGATTGTGAGTCAGACCTTCTTGTCCAACATCAGTGTCTGACCTCATAATGCTCTACAGAATGAATGGACACAAATTCACATAGAAACTCCAAAATCTTACTGTCAGTTTGTTAGTGTGTGTGTATTCATAACAACTTCATTCATGAGTCCAAGTTGTCATTTTGGAAGTTTACTTTTCCTTTCAGGTCTTTTATATGAAGACATCAGTAACCTTCATTTAGGAAGACGTGTGGAAATTCCCACATTCCCGACACACCCCTTTCTTTTATTGACTGATGATTGATGGAACCACTTCTATCTGCAAGCGGAACCTTGTTTTAACCAACTCCAAACTTAAACCCAGAAAACTGATCATTTGATGGGCTGAGCCTGTGAGGGACATTTGAACTAAAAACTTAGAGCTATTCATCATATGTTTGCTGTTAAAAGTTAGGGGTCATCTACAAATCTTCAATGAATAAGCATATTTTCTGTCAGATTGCAATAACAGATCATATTAAAGGGTTCATGTCCTGCTTCTGTTTTATGTATTTGATTCTTTCCCTACCATTTATGACATTTTTGTAGTTTTATGTCTCAAAGAACACTCATAATTCATTGTGACATGATCCTTTTTCCAACATTTTAATACTTTGTAGTTAAAGAAGACTGTTTTTCTTACTGTCTTCAAGGATGATGTATGTAAATTACTCCTGATCTGGCCGGCTGCTCAATATGGTTCATGTCCAGAAAGAAGAAACGGACAAAATCCCACATATTCTTATCTGATGTCAGCATACATGAAAACATTTTCTAGGTGTTTAAATCATATTTATGCCAAAAGGGTTTAAAAATCTGCTTTTAACAATAGTTTGTAAAAATAAATGATGATCAAATTACTTTCTGCAAATATTTCCTTCCTTATTTAAAAATTGTAAAAATGTCAATTCCTTATTTAAAATTAATTAGACTAATGATATGTAATGATAATAAATATGTAATTATGGGTGTTTGAATCATATGTATCCCAATAGAGCTTTCAATAATAGTAAAAAAAAAAATCAGTCACTTTTTGCAGGTATTTCCTTCCTTAATTAAAAATATAACAAGACTAAAACCATTTTATATATGGTTTCCATCAAAATCAAAAAATAAAATTGCCCAATTTGGTATTTGAATTAAATAAATTAATTAGAGAAGAATAATATGGAATGGTAATTAATATGGAATTACCCTAACCAAAAATAGCAAATAATGGACGTAACACCGAACAATATTTGTGTTCATTTATAAAGTGTTAACAGCTCTTTAGCTTGGGAAGAATGACAGTGAGTGCACTAAGCTCAGTAGCACCTTGTAACTCCAAGAAGCTCATATCGTGCTGTGCCCTTTCATAAGAAGCCAAGGAATGGGCAGCCGTCCCACTCTTAAAACCATTAATGGGGCTGGGAGGATAAATATAGCCAGACGAGAGCCAGCACGTCTCAGGACAGGCGAGCAAAGAGCTTCATCTTTGATCGGCTGTGTGGTTCGGCCTGGTAGCGGACCGTATCTGCCCCGCTGCCATGGAGGGAGCTGAGGTGGACAGAGGGGGTCTGAGGTGGACAGTGGGGGAGCTGAGGTGGACAGTGGGGGTCTGAGGTGGACAGTGGGGGAGCTGAGGTGGA
>JBBPCX010000114.1:46658014-46671732 GCA_037974365.1 Hydrocynus forskahlii | reverse complement strand
GGGCTGAGGTGGACAGAGGGGGTCTGAGGTGGACAGAGAGGGGTCTGCGGTGGACAGAGAGGGGCTGAGGTGGACAGAGAGGGGCTGAGGTGGATGGAGGGGGCTGCAGTGGACAGAGGGGGCCCTAAGTTAGGCTGGGGGGAAGCTGAGGGGGACAGAGGGGGGTTGAGGTGGACGGAGGAGGCCCTAAGGTAGACTAGGAGATGGTTGAGGTGGACAGAATGGGACTGAGGTGGATAGTGGGGGCCCTGAGATAGAGAGAGGGGTTCTGAGGTGGACAGAGGGGGGCTGAGGTGGACAGAGTGGGGCTGAGGTGGATAGAGGGGGCCCTGAGATAGAGTGAGGAGTTCTGAGGTGGACAGAGGGGGCTGAAGTGGACAGAGTGGTGCTGAGGTGGATAGAGGGGGCCCTGAGATAGAGAGATGGGTTCTGAGGTGGACAGAGGGGGCTGAGGTGGACAAAGGGGGGGACCAGGGATTGGGCGACAGCCAGACGACAGACTGGACTGACTGTAATCTGCAGGGAGGTGGTCTACAGGCAGAGATTAGACAACAGTGAGTGTGGATGATAAGATATTCAGAAAGTTACTTAGGAGCTTTTAGAGGACTGGCGTACAGTAAAGTTTGCTTTGAGGAAGCCCTCAGAACCTGATGCCCAGACAGGCACAACTATGCAGCTTATCTACTGATTGAACAGAGAGTCCGTGTTCAGAGTGCGGTGTCAGCAAGCTTGTGGATCTGTTAGTGTCTTGAGAGGAGGCAGTGTTAGGTAACAGTGAGTTGGTTTCAGTACTAATGACACAGTACTGACAGAGCGGAACTGATGAATAACAATAAATAAACTAAGAATAAATGCTATTCTGCCTTCTCTATCAATTTCAGTTGATTTCAAGGGTTATAACCAGCTGACAATAAATATTCATGTTAATTGCTTGCCATTAGTGTTTTGTCACTCAGAATGGATCCAAGAGGAGAGAAAAATCAATAAAAAATGGTGGTCATACAATATTTCTTTGCAAGAAACCATAGAAGGAAGCATCTTCAAAACAGTCTTCTGCAAATATATCTGAATTGCCATATCTGAGATATGTCCAAAAATTCCAAACCCTTTGGAAGCACTAAGCACATTTTTCAAAAAGAACATCCTGTTAACATTTACTTCTCAAGTTATGACATCTTTGAATAGCCTGGGGTCTTCAAATAATAAAAAGTTATGGCATGTGTGACTGTCAAATGTAAACTGAAACTTTAATTGGTCAAACCAGCCTTAGGTTCTAGGGGTATAGGATTTACATAGATTTACTCAGAAAGTGATCAGACAAGACAAAATGAAAGCTCCTGGATGGCTGCTGTGACTGTTTTTACCTCTACAGTGCATTTTTTATATAGAACAGTGTGTCATACAGTGTCAGAGACTGTACAAACAATTTCATTTGATTTGGTTTGATTTGATTATGTAACAGTTCACCACAGTGTAAGGTAACTTTACTCAGGGCTAATGTTGGTGTACATAAGCTTTCAATACTGCAAAATTCCAGAAATGGGCCTCAGACTATATTTGGTAATATAGTAGACATGTACTATATTTGTAAGTTTTACTTTTTTAAAGCTCAGCCTGAAGCCATTATGTGGAAGTGGACTGGGAGACAGAAGAAGAGTCTTAGAATAATCTTAAACCAACACTTAGTGTGATTGCAGGATTAAACATTTTCTGGAAAGCAGACACAATCTGAGATTACATAATCCAGACAGGGCCCTGGCTAATTTCGGGAGTGGAATATGGATGACATGCAGACCCTCAACCATCTGAAGAGGATCAGCTCGAAGACTTTCAAAATGAACTAAAGCTGAGGCAACCAAATGGCATTTACCACATTTTATCCAGATAAACCAGATGGAAACAGATGGGGAGGGGAGTGCTGTGGGGCATTCTATTTAAAACTGACCACTCAGGACAAAGTGGTGGGATGTGGGAAATATCAAAGAAATGCCATAAGCAAAAGGAGGCGGAGAAGAAGATGGTTCATTTCCTTCCCCAGAAACCAGCTCTGTTGGGCACACATATGTGAAAACAGCTATGCGTTAGTGGGGTGCTTTGCATGTCTGTGCATGTGTGTGCCTAAGGACTGACATACAAAAGTACAAATCCATCTGTTTGTCCATCTGTCCATCAATTTCCGCAACCATGCAGTGTGCAGCATTTCCCCAGACCTGCTGATTTATAGCTATTCAAAATGTCACCCATGCCGTTCAACAACCAATACCAATCGTTTACAAGAGTGCAGGGGTTTTCATCAGTGACTATTTGTATGTATGTCTCATTTATGGACAGATTTGTCCTCCTGCACCCAGAGGCCTCCACAGATGGCTCTTTTCCTCCGCAGCAGCAGTCAGAAAGAGGAAGTGGTCGCCCGTAGCCAGGAAGTGCCATCAGTCATCGGGCACCCACGTGTCCTGGAATAACCCGCTAGCATGCCTGTCTGGAACCCCTCCATACTGCATGTGTCATCATCTGTACACAGTCCTAATTCTGGTGAACTTAATGAGAAACCACTTATTAGCATTAGCCTGTTCTTTGAAAAGCTAAACCTTTGGGGAAACTGAAAAGTAGTAAAAATTCTGGGGTTTATTAATTATTAATGTTAATTAGGCTGTAGATAGTTTATAAATCATTAATAAGCAGTTAGAAACAAGTTAACAAAGACCTGATGCAGCTGACAGTTTCAGAATCAGAATCAGAAAAGACACACAGAGACAAGAACAATATAAATATGAAATCTATATAAATCCAGTAAAAACTCCAGAAAGAAAAACTCACTATGAATTATACTATCCTACATACTCAAATGCTGTGGTATAAATACTATAGACTAGTAACTTACAGTTATGTGAATTACCAGTTAACATTCTCCCTGAGAAAGGGACAAAATAACGTAAGGAACTGGAAAGAGCTGAGATCTTGCAAAATAGTGAGCCTGCAACAATGTATGACAACTATTATAACTTGTTTATAACTGCTTATTAATGGTTCCTAAAGGGTCCACAACCTAATTAGCAACAGAATATAAATCACTGTTAAACCCTTTATAAGGGTGGTCTTATTGTAAAGTGTTACCAAAATCATGTTCTACATTTCATCCCAGCTCTTCTATCCAGGACATATAAAGAAAACAGAACTGAATTTAATTGAATAAAAATCTGAAACAAAATGTAGAGGTAATGTCCTCTGTGAGACGAAAGGAGACCTGGAAGGTCCCAAACGAGATCAAAAAGACAAACTGGATCATTTTTCCATGAGCTACTAATGGCACAGGAGGCATTATTGGCACAGGCTGGAGGCTAGAGTGCAGCGCCAGTGAACTAATGAGCTGGAGAACTGATGGTGGAGACTGGGGCCTGACCGGAGGGCCGTGAAAACCCAAGAAGAGGGAGACTGAGGCCAGAGGAACACAGCTTGAAATATTTGACCGTGCTCTGCAACACCTGGATATTTTCACAAGGGTTCAGTCCGATTCGGACATTGTGTCTCAAGTATTTGTATTGGAAATTTAAACGTAAGGTTTAAATTTCACATTCAGGTTTCTCAGAGCGGTTATTCCACCTTCAACTGATTTTGATCTGCATTTACTTCTGTTTTAGTGAAACAAAAAATGTGAATTCCTAATCATTTTGAACTGCCAAAAATAAGAATTTTGATTTTGTTTACAGGAAATGTGGTTGCAGTTCTTTTTGTCATTACATAACAATTTTTTAGGCACAGTTTATGGAATATGCAGGTTGGTGGTAATCATGTACAAGCTGGGTTTAGACAGCTGCAGTCACATTCAGACAGAATTTTGTCTGGGTATATTGGAGTTTAGACAGAAATGTGCAGTGTATTTGGGTTCAGATAGATTTTTGGGGTATAAAAATCTGTTTGTTTTTTTAGTTCATTTTGAACAGAATTTGTTTAACCTGTCCTTGCATAATTATTTCAAATTAAGGTAAAGGGGCATTTGGCGGATGCCCTTATCCAGAGCGACTTACAATCATTACTTACAGGGACAGTCCCCCTGGAGACATTGAGGGTTAAGTGTCTTGCTCAAGAACAAAATGGTAGAAAGTGTGGGGGGTTTGAACACGCAACTTTTGTGGTCATCGTGTTTACAGGCAAGTGTTTTACCTATTAGGCTACTAACACCCTCACAAATTCTGCCTATTTGTAATTTTTTGTATTTGAAACCGTATCACTTCTGATATATGCATCATAGACTCATATTTCAGATTCAACAGACCAACTGTACTATGAAGTGCAGATGATTTAATTATATAAAGATGTTTTATGGTTAATGTGTGTTTGGTCTTGTTTTGTGGATAGTTCTGGTGGTTAAAGAAAGGTTTTAAATGTGACTTTGTGGACTTAAATTGTGACTTAGTAAAGCTTAGTAAACGTACACAGTAGTGCACGTCCGCCATCTTGCTTTTGTTGTATATATTTACAGATCACTAAAAAGTTTATGAGCGTGTTCATTAGAGTTAAGGGCATTCATGGTTAGATTTGGACATCATTCGGACTCTTTTCAGACTTTACTGGCCCACTTCAGTCAGGTTTAGACAGAATTTTGACAGAATTTGGAGAAGTTTTTTAATCTACGGTGTGGTCCAGACCTCAAACTTGTGTGTTGTAGGTTGAAGTCAGGCAGAATGTTCTTGGGAATTTTTCAGGTTGGACTGAAAATCACAGGCCCCATCAAAGCTCCTCAGAGGCAGAGCTGTAACTACAAGGCTCCTGTGTTGTGCCCAGCCCGTGACTGAAATGGATTCAAGTGGAGAGCAAGGACACGGCAGCCTGGCAGCCACCTGCTCCTTTCAAGTGTGTGTGAGTGTGTGTTTGTGGGAGAGTGAGTGGGGTAGTGTGTGTGTATGAGAGGTTTACACATTTCATGGGATGTTTGCTCTCCGGTCACTACAGTATACAGTGACCATTCAAATCTACTGCAGATGTGTTTGATTGCTGGCTGTACCCGATTAGCTCCAAAGACATTAAACACACTACAGGCTGTACAGACTTATCTCGCCTTAATAAGACCCTTGTTTGCCTATTACAGCTTTATCAAGGCGGAAATGGAGACACTTTAAGAGAAACATCTTAACTGCTCTTTAAATCCGGTGGATTAGAGGGCCATATGTGTAGTCCAGTAATGCTCTGTTTGTAAGAGCCGGAGGCAGAAAGGGTTGCAGTGCTAGTGTTTTGCGTTAGCTGAGCCAAAGTGCTTTTCCAACTGCATGTTCCATCCATACCTATGGGAGATTAGGAGGAAAGAGGAGATCCTCAAACTTGAGTCGAATCAAACACAGAGAACATGTATGTCTGTATGTGTGTATGAGTGAAAGAGAGTGAGTGGGGAAAGAGAGAGAGAGAGAGAGAGCGAGACAGAAAGAGAGAGAGAGAGAGAGCGAGAGAGAGAGAAAGATGGAACATCATGTGCATGCATTAACCTCTAGAAGCACTGCTGCCAGTTTCCAAATTAATACAACAGTTCTCAGTAAATAAAGTTATTTAGGATTACCCCCACTCAAAAATGAATAGACATAAGAAGAATCAAATCCCTTTAATCCACAGCAGACAGGCAGCCTTCTCTTTCAAATGAGCTGATAGACCACAAGGCAGAATGGAAAAAAGCTGAGGGACTTTTATGCTGACCAGCTTTAGGCTCTCCGACAGCAGAATGAAATCGACTAGTAACTGGAGCGCCAGCGGGCCTTCCCAGTGGGGGAAAAAGCTTAACTAATACCATTTCACTGTGGTGCACTCCAATCTCTGGCACACCCGGGTGCCCTGGAAAATCGGAGAGAAAATATGCTCTCCAAGTGGTGGCCAAATGAAAAGATGAGGCACAGGCATATTAGCGAGAAGCAATTATGTGCCGTAAAGGGATATATTCTTGTGGCCTTCAATGGAGACAATTTTAAATCACTGTTTTTTATAAAATGGCTATTTGACAGACATTGTAAGAAGTAACGTGCGTAATTTAGTGGAAATGATTCATGACAAATTTTGGCACCGCTCGCTCACTCGCTCCAATTCCATTCTCTTTCAGATCAAGTGAGAACACTTTTACCACTTCTGAAAAGAGGACTATTCTAAACGATGGCAAATCTCTTAGGGCAGATGAGAATTAAACCCGAGACTTTACAGAACTGTAGAGTGTAAGCCTGACTGCAAAAACCTGGCTTCAAAGGCCTTTCCCTGAATGAAGCGTTTGTTTGAGAGAAAATGTCCCATAGAGGGCTGGGGTAATTGTGATTGAAAATGTGTAAGATAAACATTTACAGCTTCTTTTTCTCCTCTGTGACCATACATTTGAAGTATCTGTATTTCAATTGCATTTAAATACGTATTCGAGATATTTATTAGCACAGAATGCCCATCCATCCTTCGCTAGGAATGCTTCAGCCAAGTTGGAGTTACAGCACATTTGTGTGTTCTTGAGTGTCAGTGAAGCTCCTCATTGAAGTGTAGGATACACAGAAATTAGGAAAAAAGACTTTTCAGGACTGTAGAGGACAGGAGAAGAGAAGAGAAGCGAAGAGAAGAGAAGAGAAGAGAAGAGAGGAGAAGAGAAGAGAAGAGAAGAGAAGAGTACAGAAGAGATTAAATGATTCTAGGACATAAAAGATGATAGGAGAGGAGAAATGAAATGAAGAGACAAGAAGAGAAGAGAAAAGAAGAGAAGAGGAGAGAAGAGAAAAAAAGAGAAGAGGACAGAAGAGAAGAGAAGAGAAGAAAAGAGAAGGGAGTCAGCAGAGGAACTGCAGTGAAACGTGAGGAATGCTGAGGGCAGTATGTCCACTGGGTTCAGGAAATGATTCTAGGACACGGGAGATGATATGGGTAAAACACACGCAGGACAGATGAACAGCACTCAGTACTGCTGTACTGAACCATAACCAGAACTAACCGGAGACCCGGGACGAGGACAGTTGTTTAAGACATTACACAGTTGAAAGATGTGGAGATGGACAGATGAACTTGAATTAAAGTATGATGCTGCATGTCGCTTGGTTTTCTCATCAAACATAAGCTGGGATGTATTGAATAAATCTCGGAGAAACAATGCTGAAAGATAAATGTGTACAGGTGCACAATGAGACATAATTAACTGCACAGATACAAGAGTGCATCGGAAGTATGAAAACAATCCTAGACATTCCTCAGATTCTTGAAACGTACGGTCTGCTGGAGATTTCGTTCAGTCCAGAAGGGAAGAAGAGGATGGAACGTCTTCGAAATGTTCCCTTTGCAATTGTGTAGAAGGAATCATTTCACTGGTTGTTATTTTTTTTCCCCTCAGTTTCTTCTCTGGGGCTCAGGAGTTTTAACTGCAACGAATGGAAACCTGAACCAGCTGTGTGAAAACATGAGCATTTCTCCATCTCTCATTTTAAAACAGGGGAAAACGAACTGAACTAAAAGTGATAGAAGACATTTTGAGCATTTCTCCATCTCTCATTTACAAAAAAGAAAAAAACAGAGCTTAAAGTGAAAGAAGACACTATGAGCATTTCTCCATCTCTCATTTTGAAACCGGGAAAGACAGGCTAACTTTAAAGTGAAAGAAAACGATAGCAATGTTTTGCAAAGGTTGAATTTTGTGTTGCTAATGAACCCGAATTGCTAATTAAGAGCTACTCAACAGGTCCACTTCCATTCCTTACTACTATTACAAAATATTTATACTATTACAAAAAAAAAATATTTTATACAGGACAATAAGCCTTATGATCAGTAGCTGAGTTAAACCGACCATGAATCTTTTCTTAACCAAATAGCAACCACAAAAAAAGTGTCCTTGTATGGCTGACCTTACAACTGACCTCTCTTCACCAACACTTTAGTCCTTTGGACACTGCTTCCAATCTTAGGCTTACTATCTCATTTAAAACACGACTGCGAGTTATCTACCTCAACCACAGCATTGTAAAAATATATCCCACAATGCCCTTCTCTGTGACGACCAGTGTGTTTTGGGTGACCCTTCGACCCTGCCCCTGATGTGCTGGGTTAGGTCCACTGAGGCATCTTTTATGCTTCTTCTGTGAGGAGCTCTAGGCTTTTGTGGCCAAACGGTGATTGATGCTGCGATGACCCTGCACTGGTCCACCCTGAGCCCTAGTGCTGGAGCACATGCACTAATTAGCCTGGATCTGTCCCCTTCTGCCCCAAAGATGTGGCCCTCCCACGCTCTACACGCCATTATCCCCTCAACTGAAGGACGCTCTGATTTATATTTTGGTGTTTCTTTACCATATATCGGTATGCTTGGTGAAGCTCTGGTCAACCAAGTAAAATACACAATGAAAGATCATTCTTTAAATTTGCATTTCCAAGGGCAAGGGCTTCAGAGCAACACTGCCTCATTACATCCCATCATCATGTGGAAATACTATGCCAGTTGTGTGGCATGGAGTTGGTATTATTTTGGTGTTCATATTTTTTTGGAGTGTTCTTCTCTTAAATTCATGCAGTTCCTGAATGTTCTCGCCATTCACGCTGTTCTAGAATGTTCTCCCTATTCAGATTGTTCTAGAATAGTCTCCCCGTTCATGTTGTTCAGACATGTTCTGCTTATTCACTCCGTTCTAGAATGTTCTTCCTATTCTTGCTGTTTTAAAATGTTTTCCCTTAGTGAGAGAGTTTATAACATTCTCTCCCATTCATTCTGTTCAAGAACATTCTTCCCCAGTCACGCTGTTCTAGAATGTTCTCCCCTATTCACATTGTTCTAGAATAGTCTCCCTGTTCATGCTTTTCTAGTATATTCTGCTTATTCACACCGTTCTAGAATGTCTTCCCTGTCTTGCCGTTTTAGAATGTTTTCCCATATTCACAGAGTTTATAATGTTCTCTCCCGTTCTCACAGCTCTGAAATGTTCTCACCCAAACAATCCTTTCTAGAATGTTCTCCCCACATTCAACTTGTTCTAGAACATTCTTCCCCATTTACACTATTCTAAAACTGTCTCCCTATTGATGCTGTTCTAGCATGTACTGCTTATTCACACCATTCTAGAATGTTCTCCCAATTCTAGTGGTTAGGGTGTTCGCCCTGCAATCAGAAAGTCGTGGGTTCTATTCCCAAGACTGCTATGCACCTCTGAGGTTCCCTTGAGCAAGGTACCATCCCCACACACTGCTCCCCGGGCGGTGTGTTCCTGGCTGCCTGCTGCTTCACTTGATAAATGGGTTTAAATGAGGAAGAAGAATTTCATGCTGTTCACACTGTGTGCTGTGGAGTGTTCACATATGACAGAATGGTCACTTTCACTATTTTTTTTCACTTTCTTTCTGTTATAAAATGTCATCCCATATTCACAGCATTTATAATGTTCTCCCCCATTCACACTGTTCTGAAATGTTCTCTCCATTACAATTCCTTCTAGAATGTTCTCCCCCATACAGTTCATTTTAGAATGTTCGTCCTCATTCATACTATTCTATGTTTTCATCCCATCATCCCTTCTATAACGTTCGCACAGTTCTAGACAGTTTTGTGCCTTCAAACTCTTTTTTTACCATTCAGTCCCATACACACTGTTCTAGAATGCTCTCCCCATACAAACTGTTTCTAAATCTTTTCCCCCATTCAAGCTGTTATACAGTGTCTTCACCTCATTGTTCTCTTCCATTCACACATCCTGAGAAGGTTCTTCCCATACAAATTGCTATTTAATGTCTTCTCCCGTTCACGCTGTTCGACAATGTTCTCCTCCGTTTACAAAGTTCAGAATAAATGTTGTGTTGGTGTTTGCGGAGTCAGTATGCCAGAGGAAGGTGACCTCCTTGACCAGCTACTCAAAACTATCTAAATTCTGGAACATGGCTCAAGAATAATGGACTGTTGGAGAAATGGAGCATAATTTACAGCAATAACCAGAGATATCTTTGGAAGAAAAGCAGTGGTGCATTTCCAAGCCACTCAGAATAATTTCCTATAAAAAATCACAACCGGCGTTTAGGTTTGGATCGAACAATAAAATGAGTTTACGAGTTGCCTCACTCACTTTCCTCTACTTAACACCAGTCCAAAAAACTTCCAGCAGGCTTGTAATTCCTCTTCAGTTCCTGTCCCTGAGAGAGCGGTTCACAATCATCCTCATCCCTCACTCCTCTCCTCCCTCCATTAGGCAGCACTCCCACTGTGTTAGCAGAGTGATAGCAGCTTTCTCTTCCTTCGCCTCAGCAGAGGGCTGGGCCGGCTCCCTGGGTGTCCCGGCTCTCCTGACAGGCCTGCCGAGTGACGAGATTGGGGGAGAGCGACAGCGTGTGCTGTTTTCGGACGAGAGAGCTTCCTCTCAGCACCTCCTCTCCATCTCTTGCGTCGCATCCAGAGCGCCGCCACTTCAGAAAACTCACTCCAAATCCTCTTTTCTTGTTTTGTCTCTTTTCTGAGAACAAAAGGACCCTGTCCACTGAAGCAAAGAAGTGAAGGGTTGGGTGGGAAACAATAGAACAAAGACACTACTTTAGAAACCCATCATGCCATTCAGGATGTGAAACAACAGAGTGAGGGTCTTGTTTTAATGTTCAGTCTGAGCCTAATTATGCCTTTTGGCTGTAATTTTATGCCAGTATGTCAGTTCTGTACCAGTTTGAGGTAGATTTTTTTTCCCAGATGTCATTGCAAAATTTGCAACATCTCATATCAGCACTGCTGATGTTGGGGTTTTGTTGAGGCTTTATAGAACTATAATGATAATCCATAGACTCCCGACCAGCAGTTAATAGCTGCACTATTGATGGTAAATAGACATAGTGTAAACTGAGCATTCTGTCATATGTGAACACACCATAGCACAGTGTGAACAGCACGGAATTCTTCCTCTGTATTTAATCCATTCACCAAGTGAAGCAGCGGGCAGCCGGTAAATTACTTTTAAGATAACTTTGCATTACTATTATGCTCTTCATTTATATTATATTAAGGTGTATGGCTAACATACTGACCGTTACAACACTGAAACCACTGAGATGTGAAGTCAATAACATTGATTATTTCATTGCAATGGCACCTCTCAAGCGATGGGATATAATAAGCAACACGTGAACATTCAGTTCTTGAAGTTGCCGTTGGAAGCAAGAAAAACGGGAAAGCATAAAGATCTATGTGACAATGAGAAGTTGTGATGCCTAGATGAGTGGGTCACAGAACCTCCAAAATGGCAGCACTTGCGGGGTGTTTCTGTTATACAGTGGTTAATTATTATCAAAAGTGGCCCAAACAAGGACAACCAGTGAACTGGTGATAGGTTCCCAAAGACTTTGCTTGCTCTCCTGGTCCAATCCTACAGAAGAGATACTGCAGCACTTATTACTGAAAAGTTCATGCTGGACAGGATAGAAGGACATCAGACCACACAGTGCATCACAGTTTGCTGTTTACAGGGATGAGTGGCCACAGACCACTCCACTAAAGGGGTGATGAGGGGCACGTGAGCATCAGAACTGGACCATGAAGTAATGGAAGAAAGTGGGCAGGCCTGATAAATCACGTTTTCTTTGACGTCATTTGAACGGATGGGTGTTTGTGTGCAGCTTACCTGGGGAAGAGATGGCATCAGGATGTATTATGGAAGGAAGGCAAGGAGGAGGAAGTGGGATGTTCAGTAAAATGTTTTGCTGGTAAATCTACCACCAACCTAAACATTGTTGAACATGTATTAAACCCCTTAATGGCAGTGATATTCCACCGTGCCATATTGCAAAAACTGTTCAGGAATGGTTTGAGGAGCATGATAAAGAGTGCCCACAAATCTGTCGGATGTGTTGAACAAACCACTGCGATCCAGGGAGTAATAACTTCACAACTTATATCTTTACCTTATAAGATCTAAAGGACCTGCAGCTAACATCTTGGAACCAGATACCACAGCAAACCTTCAGAGGTCTTGTACATGTTCAATATTAGGCAGGTGGTTTTAATGTTATGCCTGATACGTACATCATTAGATCATTTCAAGCAAAACCTTTATATTATTTTAGACAAGAGAAATATTGTATGTACTAGCTGTAATAGACGCACAGTGTTTGACAGCTTTAAAGAAACTGATTGATTCAGGGCAGACTCTGGCTGGGAGGTCTCAATACAAAGTTTTGACCTTTGGTTCGGAGTGATTTATTGACACTGGCTTGGAACTGGAGTCCCCCAAAAGCTCAACGGAACATCAAAAGTGTGATCTAATCTATAGCACATGACAGCTTTTTCAATTTCAATCAAAATACGTTTGTACTTGCAGGAGATATTTTATTATGATTTGGATCTGAAAAGTTATTTAATGGATGAATTTAATGGATTTTCTGTACGCTCATAGAAGTCTCACATTTATACTCACAGTCAGTGACATATCTAGGACTTCTAAGTGGCCTAGCATGTTGTTTATTCTCCTACCAGTTTTTGGAAATGTAAAGTGTTGGTTGATTCAAGTGTCACTTCATAGTTATGTTGGTGATCAATGTGACATGTTAGGTTCAGGTTTTGACAAGATCTAACCAATTGGAGTCCTTGTTTTTCCATGTCTTCATAAATACCTCACAAAAATAAAATTTCCTTAAGCATTTAACCTTGCTGATATTTAGACTGAATGACATTTTTCATTTCACAGGACCTTTCTGAGGGCCTGAGGGATTTCCTACGAATACAAAACATAATTATGCTTAAAAAGTATAGCAAATGATTCCAGAGAGTTAAATGTACTCCTAACGGTTCATCCACTGTGCAGAAACCTCATTAGAAATCTTTGTATGTACTCAACACCATGCTCCTTCACAAACAGCATCACTGTGTGAAAGCAGATGCTCTCCAGGCACTTGTCATCCTTTGGCATTGTCTTCAAGTCCTATGCTAATGATGAATGATCCACTGGTTATTTGCAAGCTTTTCCAAGCTGTTCAGTGCCTGATGCTGTTCCCACCTCATGAGTTCCGTGTCCCCTGAGGTCTTGGAGGCCCCAATAATCAATAGATGGGCATGCACAGAGTGAGTTCAGTGCGTGTGTGGGTGTTTTTGGATGGTGTTTAAGAGATGGAGAGTGTCTGCCAAGCAACAGGGTTCTTGTTGAGAATTGATCAGTAAACACCAATAAACTCAGCAGGATACTGCAGGGAACGACACCATGAAGGAGAGCCTATGTGTTGACAGAGGGTCTACAGGCCCCGAGACGTCTCCACTAAGTTTATTCAACCTGGTTCACTGTGTGGATGTTTGGTTGTGCCATGGATGTTTTCATTTTATGTATTTTTTTCACAGATGATTAGGCAACTTGACTGAAACCAGTGCTGGCTACTAATACTATCTCAAAACTATCCGAAAAGTTTGCCAATGGTTGCTGAAAACTTTCAATTCTAAACTTTTTTTTCCTAAACTGATATTTGATCAGTTTCGGTACATTTTTAAAAACATGTAACTCTGTGGGAAAAGTAAAAGAGTAGCCATTCATTTGTTTAGTAACTCACATCTTTGCAGTACTGTGCTTAGGCTTAGGCAGCTATGCAAACTGTTCAAAGCCATTTTTCTCAGCATGTGATAAAGTGTCTTTCTGCCAGCAAAGTGTACATTAGAATACATGCAAACAAAGAAGAAAGCAGTAAAAAGTATTTGTTTTATTTGTAAAAGTAGTTGATATTGTGTGAGCTGGTGAGGAGAACACAGGTTCGGTTCCAGATTCCTCCTCAGTTCCTCC
>JBBPCX010000114.1:46646615-46657914 GCA_037974365.1 Hydrocynus forskahlii | reverse complement strand
CTAATAGAAACTGTACATATGTGTGTGTGTGTGTGTGTGTGTGTGTGTGTGTGTGTGTGTATGTGTGTGTGTTTTTTTGCAGTGGGACTGCAGGGGTCAAAGATTGTTGAAGATGTTGTATATGTTGGCGGTATCTGTGGAAACAGACAAAAAGGAACCAATCAAATTTGTATATTAATCATCACATGAAATTGACCATCAAATTCCGCTTCGTGAAACTTTGCCTCTGATTTGTGAGTCGCCTTGGAATCAAAGGACAAATCGGTCTCCGCAAAAACTCATTATTTGAAGACTGTGTACAGAAACAGCCCAGTGAGGAATATAGGAGTGCATGCCTGAATACACCAGTGCGATTAATACGCTTGTTATTCTTAAGATCCAGCATTATCAGGAAAGCTCTCACATGTCTAATGCGCATTTTTATGTGTCCCCCAAGGGTCCAGCAGATCTGTCACTACTCAGTGTTGTGGAACTTGATGACGAAAAATGAAGTGCTGCCCCTCAGCATGGCAACTTTCGTAGGCTGCGAGTTCCTGCAAATCCATTTTTTCAGACAGACACGGTTTCTGCAGATGGGAAACGATGCATGACTGACCAGATGATGAAAGCACATTTCTTGATAACCCCAGACTGATACCAGATTGGTGGCGCTGTTCCCGGCAGCTGAGAACAAGACCTTCCCTTCGGTCGTGCTCCAGTCTGCAGGTAGGCACGGTATGGCTGGAGGTGATGTATTCATTTCTCTCCGTCCTTGATGACAACACAGTGGCACGCTGCCACACTGCATCTCCTGCACAGAGAAGGAGGAGAAGGGAGACACACAAGTCTCTGCCATCCTCAACACACACACACATACACAGTTAGCAGTGATGGTTCTCCACTGGCAGCCTGAGTAGACAGATGTCAGCAGCTTATTAGAGGAGACGGCGACCAGCCCCGTGAGCACGAGAGAGCCTATGAATAAATTTATTACACTAATGCATTGACCTTAAAACTGTAAGTGCCATTCACACTGTGAAGTGAGGCGGCCAATTGATGTAACAGTCTCTGGGTGTGTGTGAGTGTGTGTGTGTGTGTGTGTGTGTGTGTGTGTGTGTGTGTGTGTGTGTGCGCGCATGGGTGGGGAACTTTTCCACTACATAAAATAAGGTAATGTATCTATAAGGTAAAGTTCTGAACCCGCTCTATAAAGCACGGCCGTTACGACTTTAGTGAATTAAAGGGGTGGTTCGGTAGGACATGCTAGAGAAGCTTCCATTAGCTACATTAGGGGGGTGCTGGTGGCCTAGTGGCCTAGTCAGTAGGATACTTGCCTCTGGACCAAGAGGTCATAGGTTCGAATCCTACCTTCAGCACACCACCACTGGGTTCCTGAGCAAGACCCTGAACCCCGAGTTGCTCCAGGGAGACTGCCCCCTGTAGTCAGGGAATGGAATTCGCTTTGGATAAAAGCGTCTGCTAATTAGTGTAAATGTAAATCAACCCTAAAGAAGCAGTTTAGACACCAAACATGTCCTCAGTGATCAACTACTCATGAGGTAAGGAGACAAAACTGTCACTGTTGACAGAAACACCCCTTTAATTTCAACAAAATACCAACATAGACCGTGCCTTTGGTCAGAGCAGCTGTGGGGTCACCAAAGCTGGTAGAACATGTCAGAAGCATGAGATAGGTGTGGAAATGTGCTTTCATTGGTGACAAACTCACAGGGACAGCAAGCCCCAACACAGCTCCCAGAATACCTCTTCAGCTCCACTTCCTAATGTCCTCTTTATATCGCTCATGATGGGGTAATACTGTAATGCCTGACGACAGTATGAACACTATTAGTGGGGGAACTGCAGAGGAGCCGAAACTCAGTTAGAAATGGAGTTAAGGTAATAACGGAGGAGGGTGTCCATCCCTTACTGTTCTCTGCTTTGGCGGAAAATGGAAAAACGCACACATGCACGCTTGCGTTCACGCATTTAAATGCTTCAGTGCAAGCTAATGTGCTCAACAGGCCAGTCTTGTATCTCTGCACACATTTTCATCGCACATGCACATCGCTCTCTGGTCATAATCGCTCTCTTACTGCGACGAACCCCTCATTAGGCAAGGGCTGAGCCTGCGGTCTGTTCAAAACGACCAGTTTCTCATCAGACCTTAAATTAGACCCATCCCTCCGCCTATGCTGGAGAAGAAGTCCTGCAGGGACAGCAGCCAATTGTTCCTCTCTCTCTCTCTCTCTCTCTCTCTCTCACACACAGTCCCTCGGGTCTCTGCATTATTGATGGTTGTCAGTCAGTGTATCAGGCCACATTTAAGTGACTTTGCGGGGGGTCCAGAAGTAATCAAAACACACACGCGTACACATCCACACACATCCACGTCTTTGGAGGCGAACTTTTGGCTTGCTTCTCTTCTTTTGTCGTGGTGTCTGCACTATCATTGACCTGAGTTACAGGCTCTTATGCAGACAAAAGCACCAGCTGAGTGACAATGTACACACCGTTTTTCCTGTAAAGCACATAATGTGATCGCATTTACCCCCTTGCCCCAAAAGAAGTCAATCATCCAAGACATGTTTGGAGTTCAAATAGATTTGCTTATGTGGTTTCAAACACTGTATGGATTGTTTTAACCAGACTTACTGTAAAACTACTGTAAAACTCTCCTTCTCTTTGTTTGAGAGTTGAAGCTCAGCCTGTAACTATAGTCATACCGTTGATCTAAGCAGAGAGAGCAGGGTGTTCATCCGTGGTTTGATGTCTCAGTTGTACTGCGTATAATCGTCTCTTTCCACATTATGTAATGTCTGATCCTGCATATCTGATTATAATGAAAAAAGGCAAATGATTTTGCATGTGGTCCCAGTGTACACTAAGTATATACTGTTTGAAGATTCAGCACATCTGAATCAAAACAGCCTCCTGTAGATTAATCATAGAGCTAGTCAGTAATCAGTAATATATATATATATATATATATATTAGACATACATAGACTTTAATATGGAGTTGTTACCCGTTTGCAGCTATAACAGCTTCCACTCTTCTTGGAAGGCCTTCCACTGTGGGAATTTGTGCCCTTTCATTCTGTAGAGTGTTTATGAGATCAGGCACTGATGTTGGTCGAGAAGGCCTGGCTCACAATCTCCAACCCAGCTCAGTACAAAGGTGTTGGATGCGGTTGAGGTATTTATATATAAATTTAAACCTGTTACCTACAGTAGCCTTTCAGCAAAATAATCAAACTTAGGACATCAAACATGCCTTGCCTGACCAGCCCCGTTTGTTCCAAGTGGAAAATTATGCACTTTTTTTTCCCTCAGACCATTTCTTTAACCCAATGAGAGAAGCGTAGCCTCATTCAGACATACACACGTACAGCACATGCCTAGCTGAGGACAGCACAGGCAGGTGTATCAACATCATCCATAAAGGTCAGGTCTTATCCTGCCCTTAAAACAGCACACCTAGCAATGCATGTACTCTAAACCAGCCCTTTTTTATCCATGTAGATCCTGTCTTTTGTTCATTTGTTCCCACCTGCCTGGCCCAGTATTTACACTCCCTTTTCCCTCTCAGGGTGCTCAGAGGGATCTGCCTCCATGTCAATGGCAGCTGCATGACCTGGCATGCTGCTTCCCGGAGCCGTAACAGAAGCACATCCTGCCAGTGTCACATCACGGTCACTCTCAGCCAGGGAATGAGAGGAATAATCCTGTTTACTCGTATTGGGTCACCACCGAAGGATGTATAGCCATTGCTTCTGTAGTGATCGACAGTTTTACCTTTAAACTCGCCCAGAGGTTGTCAGGACCTGCTTCGGAGAGTGGAAACACAGACTGCACAGTACAGCTAGGATCGCGTGTGTAAGGAAAACGAACCCTCTGCTAGCGACCTGGCACAAACTTGAATGAGCTGGAGGGCAATTACAGGATCAGGAGGAAGGAGACCAAACAGTATAGCCAGTGTTAATAAAATTTCTTAAAAGTGGCCTAATAAGAGTTTATCTAAAGTAAACTACCGGACCTGCGGTGATAAATCAGACCTCTACCGGATCTACAGAGAGACTCTGACTGACCCATGTCCTGCAGATATGCACGTACCTACCTTTATGCCCATGATACACTATACAGACGAAATTATTGGGATGCCTGACCATTACACCAACTATAATGACATCGCATTGCAGCAGGGTGGTCAAAATGACTCCCCTTGGTGGTTCTAGGGAACTGGAAGGTTGGTGGTTCTAGTGTTAAATAAATAAACTTCAAGTTAGTCTATGTGGAGCTAGTCCCCACTTTGCAGCTATAACAGCTTTCACTTGTCTTGAAAGGCTTTCCATAGGAAGTTGGAGATTCTATTGCAATTTGTGCCCATTCGTTCTGTAGAGCAGAGGTCCCCAACCACCGGGCCGCAGACCGGTATCAGTCAGTGAGTCATTTGGTACCGGGTCGCACAGAAAGACAGAATAAAAATATTTTATTGAATATTTTATTGAGTGTGAAAGATCTTTTATTATGAAAATAATGCTCGCCCCGGTCATCAAAAATTTAGCCCACAAGCTAGTAAGAATGTGTAAAAAACAAATGCATTTTGTTTTTAGTTGTGTCTATACCGGTCCGTGAAACTGGTCCGTGGTGCAAAAAAGGTTGGGGACCGCTGCTGTACAGCATTTATGAGGTCAGGCACTGATGTTGGATGAGAAGGTCTGGCTCACAATCTCCGTTACAGTTCATCCCAAAGGTGCTGGATGGTGCTGAACTCCTCCAGCCGTGTCTTTGTGGAGCTCGCTTTGTGCACTGGGGCACAGTCATGCTGGAATCGAAAAGGTTCTTCCCCAAAATGTTTTCACAAAGTTGGAAGTGTGGTGTTGTCCAAAATGTCTTGGTCTTTTGTCTTTTGTCCATACAGTGTATACCCTAAGTAGAAAGGTCTACTCAGGCCCACCACTCTGCATGCACTCTCACTTTCAAATATCCTCTATATAGCTTTCATAATAACATTTCTGACTCCAGGGACACTCAGCAGACCTAAGCTACATTTACCCTCCCCATGTTTGTCAAGATGAGAAAAATGTTCTGATATAAAGCCATTTCCTGTTCGCTTCTGGCCATCTATAAGAAAGAATCAAACAGCAGGGCTTTGAGGTGAAGCAAGAGAGATCATCTACCACCCATCGTTTTCCCTCCATTAATGGGGGGCAGCCCCATGTTGCTGTGCATTAAAGAGCTCAAGTGGGAGATCCAGAGGTCTAAATTATTGATCACCCCCTCTGGTCCAGCAGCCATGTTCTGTTCCATTGTGACATGATTGTTTGGATCTTCTTCAATTGCCTGGCCACTTGAAGCTAATCAGATCAAACATGCAGGTTAGCAGACAAAGGGCCAGGTCGATTCACAAGGCAAAGGCTCTTCGCGTGTCAAGAGAAGCCAGGTGTCTGCACCCCTTCAATCTCCCCAAAACAACAGCTGCCGTGCCCACAACAGCCCAGGGGCGGCAGTGACGACAGCAAACTGTAAAAAGTAACAATTACTGCATGCCATTCTGTGCCCAAAGCTTAATGCTAGCAGCAGCCTAATTTCCTCAGGAGATGCTCTGGATTAATGCTTTCATGATTTTCAGGCAGAGGTGCTTTACAGCTTCACTCACCTGTGAAAAGCCCATTCGGCTTCATCAATAAACATCATGCGAACTCATCAGCGGGGGTTCTGGACGGGGGCATTCCTGAAACCGCATCCTATTTGGCACCGACTTTGCTGTGTCTGTCAGTGCTGCTGCTTGCGGTGTGAAATTATCTGACTCCAGACTTGCTAGTGTTGATGGTAATCTTGATGAAAGGCAAACAATTGCGTGGCATGAGATCTCCCGGCGAAGACGGGAGGTTGAAACCTGTCTCGTAACAACTCTGCTATGGGCTAAATAACTGCCTCCATTGCATCATTTCGGGCAATCTTTCCAAAGATCTATAAATGATCAGAAGGTGAGAAAAGACTCCCTCCCTTAATTGCACGGGCTGTTTTTGTATCCCTGAACTATTCCCGCTTGAGCAGAGGTTTCAAGTGCAGTGCTGCTTTATTAAGAGAAAATCGCCGTTTACTCTAACTGGCAAACGCGGAGTTGGATGAGGTCCTGAAAGAGACTGTGCTGAGCCTCCCCAAATCCCTGTTGTTTATTGTCAACCATATGTCCCCCTGCCCCGTCTGAATTCTCCCGGGTGGTATTAACGCTCTCCAGGATCCCTGGTGGAGCCGAGAGTCAGTGAGGGCTCGGCTCGGCTCTGGCCTATCCCAGCCGAAGAGCGCCAGGATCGGGTAACACCTCACCCCCACAGGCAGTCCCCGGAGCCAGCTGTGTTTTCAGCTCGTGTCAGCTCCGCAGAGCGTCAGCCAGCCCTCAGAGTGGAAAAAGAACCACTACCCCAGGAAACAGTCTCCATGGAAATAGACAAGCCAATGCCTCTGTTTGTGTTCCTCAATGCTTGTCTGTCATGAACTGCCTCTCCACATTCTCCAGTACACTCTAGTTTTGGACAGTGGATGAATATGCCTTTTACTGTGTGGAAAAAGTAAATAGCCATTAATGTTATGAACCCTGATGCGATACAAGAGGTCAGAACTTCTTGGTTTAGGTTCTGATGCTGTAAATTACAGCAGTTCGTCAACAGAAGCCACTAACACGAGCAGACAGAGTGAGCACAGCTAGTACTCAGTATTAATATTTTATGGAGTGTTAACATTGCTGTCTGAGCTCGGCTCTGAGCTAATATTCCCCAGTACAAAAGCAGAGGCCAAGCTCAAAAAGAATATTGTACAGAGGTGCAATTCAGGCTGAATGTGTGATGCTGAGGTAAGCACTCACTAAAGGTTGTAGCATGGCATGAAATGATTGTCTTATGATGATCATGATACCACTCTGTGAATGGTACATGTTTGGCCAGTGTCAGTTCCACTCTGCAGATGTAAGAATACTGAGAAAAAAAACTGCATAATTGGGTCTAATTAGGCCCCAGTGCAAAAAAAGGAAGTAGTTTAAACTTTTGCACAGTTCTTTTGTTGTAATAAACCATTCTGTTTTATTTCAGATAAGCATTAAACAGCAACAGTGCACTAAAATGTGCAGACGGGTGCCATCTTTAGTGTGTGTATGTATGCATGTATAATTATACTAATCTGCTGCAGATCATATGCACCTATTATGCACACATAATTACATTCCAGTATTCTGTTCATGTTAAAAAAAACAAAAAACTTTTTGCACTAGGTTGCACTTATTTACCAATAGTTTAGAGTTAGTTTAGAGTTATATAGCTGAGCTTATTTTGACTTTGACTACTTTGACTTATTTTTGCAAAAAACATGGTACCTGACCATTGGTGCCTATACCTTTGCATGTATATTATTTGAATATTTTCTATCTTTAAATATTCAGTTATTTAAAATGTATTTTGTTGCATCATGGTTACCATTGATCAAATGCATTATGAATCAAAGGGAGATAACTGGAGAATTAATAAAGACATTAATGCATGCTCCAGTTCTTACTTTTAGCTGCAGTCGGTAAAATAGTTATGTAACCACGTTGTACAATTCCACCGAATTATATCTGAACCACTCATGCATCTGGTACATGAACTTCCAGGCCAGATATTTTGAAAATACACATGGGGCAGAAGAGTGAACAAACTATGAGCTACTGTACCTGCACAAGCTGCAGGACCTTGACAGCCTTGGGTGACCCATTTAGCTCTTCAGTTTTTTTGCCAAGCTCCGTTCCACCGTGCTGCATAAACCAGGTGCAAATGAGGTTTCTTTGGGGAGCTCACTGCCTGAAAAAGAACAACTCTGGCCCTGTTTGAGAGCAGCACCGGTCAGGCCAGCGGTAAACAAGCCAGCATGTAGGTGGACTGGAGCACGGATTAGCACAGGGATGTCTTTTGAGTGGTGGACGAGAGTGGGTGGGCTACAGGAACGCATCCCTCCACAGGCCTCACACTCATACGTCCATTCCAGTAACTGGATCCCTTCAAGCTGAGCTCACGTTAACGTCAACCTCGAGTTAAACGACATAAGACGGTTCTTAGGAGACCAGCAGTTAACACCTACTCGTACCTCCCAGGCTGCTGAGAGCCATCCCCAACAGCCGCACCACCCACGACTGCAGCGATTTTGGCTGTGAACAGACCTCCTGTCATGTCAGACATGCTTTACCGCCAAGAAAGTGTTCAGTTATGTTAATTCTGTTTACTAGAAATGATTAGCATGGGGACAAGCTGGCACGAAAGCACAGCTAATATTCTTACCGTGGTACATTTAAAAGGCTAATTAGGGTTTTAGATGGAACATCCCTGTGAGAATTGCTTTTACGCCTCTCTTTGCACATTATGGAAGGTGGGAGGGTGCATGCGTGGTGAAGTTACGACAGGACACGGCGTGTTTGGTAAAATATATATTTTATTTATTTCTTCATACAAAGAAATATGAATGTTCAGTATGTAACTGTCTAGAAACATCTGTTCCATTTTGCTCTTTCGTGGTGTAAAATTAATTATTTTTCGATAGATACCACAAAATACTTGTTTTACATGTCTTTTTCATGTCTCGTTCATACATACAGTTTCGCTAGCCTATTTATTACGTTATATGTGGGGTAAGACAAACATCACTATCTGAATATCTCTATAAGGCTGAATAAAACTCAACCGTAAACAGATGCATCAGCATGGACTGCTTGACCATGAGCAAAGGTTTAGAAATTCTCCCATAACCATTTAAAAACCCTTCTAGGCAAATCGACTCAAGAAGAGATTTGCAGTTTCACAGTTATTATTCAGTGAACATCTGAACAATAAATGTCCTACTTGAGTTCTTGGTAGAATCGATGGCAGGGGAACCAGTTGCATTGCTGAGACAGCAGAGGAGACCAGAGCTAACATTTGTGCACAATGCTAGACGTCAGTTTTCGACCACCGTAATAATGACTCACTATTAGATCCTATGTGAAAGCTGGAGAGAAACGATTATGGTCAGAGCGGGAGCTATTCAGTGTTTGTTTTTTGCCTCTATGCAGTGAGTGATGTTTTGAGTAGAAGAAAATGGGAGAAAATGCCTGTTAAATTTCCCCAACCACCTCCCTCATTTCCAGCATCTGCATCGAGCAGACACTCGTAGCTCTGTCCTCGCAGCTGAGTCATAGTATAATCTCCTCTCTAAAAGAAAGGACACAGGCTCCGGCATCACACAGGACTGGTTAGAGGCACAAAATCATCAAAAGCAAATCAATGAGCTGTTTGCAGACCACATTTACTCGAGTTCCTCACCCATCTATCCCAAACAAAAACCTCACAAGCACTTTTTTCCCTATTTGATTTCACAACACTGAAGTGAATAGGGGCTCTGGTACATTCACAACTCATAACCCCTTTACGATCTGTCACAAAAAATTGCTTTAAAAACACTGACTTGTCGTTCTTCGGTTGCTGATAACGGGCCAGACTCTCCATGCCAAATGTTGTAATAAAGTTGTTTTTTTTTTTTTTTTTTACATTTTGCAAACCATGCACAAAGCCTATCTCAGATCTCAAGGAGAATCAAACAAATCTATCATCGTCCTGCCTTCAGCCCCAGCCAAACTCACCGCAGAACTGCTATTCTTGTGCCTTCTGCAACTGGCAGAACTTTGAAGAAATCACGACATTGAGAACGAGGGAGCTGATCCTAAATCAGTTTTACAGTAACAGATCGAGCAAGGTTGCACCGAGCCCAGTCATTTGTCTCATCTTTGAGGTGGCCGCCATCTCTGAGGCCATGAGATGTCTAACAGATAAGAGAGCTACAGACTGTTTCTCTCTCTTGCATATCAACAATTCAAGTAGAAAGACAAACACCCCCCCCCCCAAAAAGGCAACACAAATGAAGACAGAAGCATTTTGAGGCATCGTATTGAAAGTATGAGATCTACAGTATGAGATCATTTGGCAACAAGAAGAAGATTGAAATCAACGCTGAGAGACCACAGAAAATGATATGATAGGATGAGTAAGAATATACTGTGCTTCATGTAACCCAGAGTCCACCATTGATAACCTTCTACTGACAGCTGCTGCACAAACATACTTTTTATTCGACAGGCCTATGTTTGAGATGAAGATGCTGATTGGGCTGATTTCCTTTGAAAAGGACCATCTACATGATCTTCTTTAGAAAGGCAGACTGCCATATCTACTCACGACATTTCACATTTTGTTGCATATTGTAGTATAGAACAAGGGCTCTCTCTCTCAGAACTTGTCTAGCGGCATAACATCTCAACCATAAACCCAATCCCTCTCATGGATATTTTACCAAGACTCTACTTGATCCCTGAACCCCCTTGAGATGGGTCAGTAACCTGGCTGCTATCCAGCTCATTTTCCAGAGATGCAATGAGACTGGAGAGATCTAATCGATTACATAATTTGCATAATGTCAACATGTTGCCTCACTGTTGTCCATGGTATGATCCCTCTATCGATGAAATGCCAATTCATTATTGCCTGCTGCCAGTAAAAGCTCGGTGGGATACTCTAAGCATGAATGACACCATGAGTAGCAATTAGACCTATTGATCCACCCAATATCGAGTGAAAGGGACATGTGATCAGCTGGACAGCATTTTAGCTTTACAAAGTAGAAATTATGCCAATCAGGAGAAAACTGAGACATGGATCATTTAGCAAAGAGGCAACCTCTGGAGTGTAAAATGGCTCGTTACCCATTGTAGTGATTAAAACGCAACCTTCTCAAACTCATACCAGAGAGAAACTAAAATTTGTAACAAGAATATGCGTTGCTATTGGTCTGTGAACGCTCTATACCCGTAACACAGTGCTTTTTTCTTGTCCAACCAATTCTATTTCAGTCATTAAGTTAATAGCATTTGAAAGCACCATTCATTCAAACGAGTTGCCTATCATATGGGTGGAAAAAAAACAAAGAAACTAAAACAAAACTGTGGAATGTTGGGAAAACAAAAAAAGTGAATGTGGGCCAGTTGCTTTGTACAAATATGGTTAGGCAGCTTAGTGAATTAATTGTTTAAAAATTAAAAATAAATTATAATAAAATAGATCTCTGTACATTTAACATATATATAGCAATTATCACATCTTTTGCCAATAGAAATACAGAGAGGAAAAAAATAGTTTTGAGTGTTTGTATTCCTTTCACTTTCAATCCCAACCAAAGTTATGTCCGGTCATCTGGTAGAACTTCATGTTAAAGGGCCTGTAGAAGTCTCTGAGCCTCTGCACCACCTCGGGGTCAATGTTGGG
>JBBPCX010000114.1:46604101-46614419 GCA_037974365.1 Hydrocynus forskahlii | reverse complement strand
ATATACACATATATACATATATATATATATATATATATACACATATATACATGCCGTAGAGGCTCATCAAGGAACTGATCACAGGATGTTCTGTGTGAAGAACAGAAACAGAAACACCACAAGACCACAAGTGCAGACAACACTAAAGACAATGAGCGAAAAAACACAAAAGCAAAACAACAACCGGAAAAGACAACAACCGCAGTCGACAATAGCTGCAGTCTGGATGAACGCTGTATTTTGACGGGTACTGTGTTCTAGCTGAGAGTCGTGTACAGAACTGCAGAACATCTACCTGTTGCTATGACGAGTGTACAACAATCCAGTTTAGACAAACACCACCAGCCAGAGATCATGATGTAAACTCACTTACCTCTTCACACACCTCCAGAGAAATGATGAGTGGATACATTCTCTCTGGTCAGCTGTAAATAACAACAATAATAATAATAATAATAATAATAATAATAATAGTAAAAGTAAAAATGTTTCTAAACAAAATTAAAAGTGAAGATAGATAGATAGATAGATAAATAAATAAATAAATAAATAAATAAATAAAGACAAACAAACAAAGGACAATCAATTCTCTATGTAAGGCAGAGAAAATGGTGTTGCATGGTGCAAGAAGGAGAGGGCATTCACAGTTTGCACCTCACCAGTGATCATAAAACTATGGCAAAGTGACTGGCTGGCACTGATATTCAATCTACAGCCACAGCAGGAACAGCTGTCTCTCTCTCTCTCTCACTCTCTCAAACTCTCAAATGAATCACACTGGTGCTGGCTGCATCCGGACCTGGGCCTTTTACGAGGGGACGTTTTACTCACATTCCTCCGTCCCTCCATCCCTCCATCCGGGTCAAATCCCTGCAGCGGGAGGAGGAGGGCAGCGCGGCCTGCAGGACGTGGCCAGAGGTGCTGATGGAAGGAGAACCTCAGGGAACGTCTGAGGAGAAACTGCGGAAGAAGGGATCATGTGTTGCAGCCGGACAGGTGCAGAGGTCGATCCTCCAGAGATCCCATGGGGCGACACGTTAGCCAAATGTGGCCAGAGCAGCCGGACATTGTTACGACCACAAAGAAGGGGGGGTGGGGGCTGTAATAAACTAGTCTTGAAAAAAGGTACAGTTCCAAAGTCTAGGCACAAGAATGTGTTAGAATGTAATGATTGTGGGGACCACACTGGAGCCGAGACAGAACGCAGGACACGTAATGGAAAGATTGTGTGGTCATGTTACTACCTCAGGGATGTAATACTGAAAACCCTGACTATTGGAAACGATGCTGGACGAGCGCTGGCCTTTAAAAGGGAATTCCACTGATTTGTCATAAATTCTGCATAATTCAAAAGTTGGCTGCACAATTATTCAGTGTGGTTTTGTGTGAAATGTTTTAATTGTAGAGAAACTCTGATTTCTGTAGAAACTCCAATTTATATACAGCGGCTATTACACAATTTTATTTGGCATCCCAATCTACCTGTGGACCTAAATGTGTCTTTTTGAGTTTTTATTTGTAAATGACTTTACCTGATTCTAAATGTCCTTCTTATGTGCAAGATAGTGTTCTAGAAGTCTATAGTACACTATATAAATCTGGCTTCTAAATTTGGAAAATAGCAGCACAGTGCGAACAGCGTAAAATTATTTTGTTCCATTTAACCCATTCACCAGCAGTGGTGCCTCAGTGGCGGTGTGACCCACAACCTTCTGATGTCAGGGCAACGTATACATGAAAACAGTGCAAAATTTGTCCAGCATGGAACTGTGCACATATCTGGATTTCAAATAGCTGTTTTTATTGAGTGTGTGTGAAGGAGCCACTATTATGAAGAGTGATTTGAGATTGTCTTTTGACATATTGATGAAAAAAATGCCTTTTCATTTGGTCCAATGGCTTTTCACAATACACACAATAACAAAGCAGTTACTATACAATGAAATGCATTATATTCTGAATAATGAACCCATTACGCATTAAGTATTATGTAAGTTTAAAGAAAATTAACCATGAGTGCCTTTGTTGGTCATAGTAACATCAGAAATAACAATTACTGCATTACAGTCTAGATTGGATTCCTCTTTTTCACATGATACACCAGTCCACAAGTTATTCTTTCCAACCACACCAGGGTAGGTCAACCACACTTCCCCTCCCTCAAAGACGACACCAAAACCACAACTGGTCACACGACATTTTTATTGTAAAGAACCTTGGTTCTTTTCCATCTCACATAGGTTGTTCACACAGTGAGGTCAGATGTAAGCAAAACATGACCTGAAGATGTTGAACATAATATTTAAGAATTTCAGCTACAACAAACAGGTCACTGCATCAGCCCTCATTGGCTAGTTATTTCTCTTTCAAGTTACAGTAAGTCTTAAGTTTGGTATCTGAGCTGCGATCGAACTCTGTTTACAGTTTGTTTCAAAGCTCTCCTGAGCTTAATCAGGTGGGGATATCCTCTCACTTAAGGGTGATTCATTCTATCGAATTTTACTGTGGGGCAGGTGGCGATTTTAATACTATTTAACATATTTACATACATTGCATTGACTATTTCACCAGTGACCTGAGTGATTTTTTTTTTTCAGTGATCCAAGATGTGTGTCAGCAGGTATTTTCCTCACAATTTTCTCTTCTCTCTTAAAACATCCTAAAACAACATGAGGAAAGGGGAGTGGTACAATTGGGAACCACTGGCGGCCTAGAGATGAAGGTGCACAGATGTGCAGAGTGAGAGGTAGTTGTGGTTAACTCTGCAGAGTGAGGGATGCGTCCACAGGTTTAACAGCGTCCTCTGGCCCAGGGTGGCGCTTCTTGCAGGTCAGCATGAGCAGCAGCAGCATAGGCAGGTGCCAAAGACTGCAGAAGAAGAGCTTGCGGGCGTTCTGCCGGTCGGAGTGGCGATAGAAGCGGAAGGCCAGGTAACTGATGTACAGGTTGATGGGCAGGGAGATCAGGGGGAAAGTCCAAGTGGTGACATCCACAACTGGGCTGAGAACGGAGAGGCCGATCAAGCCCAGGCTGTGGCGCAAAGCGACCCGCTTACACAGCCCTGGGTGGGTGACCGACATCATGCGGTAGCCCCCACGCGAGTAGTCCTCTCGCAGGTTCCAGCTCAGAGCATTGAAATGAGGAAACTGCCAAGAGTAGAGGATTCCACCCAGCAGGAGGGCACCTAGACGGAGACACAAAGAGAAACTTTATAAATAAAGGGACAAAGGTGTCGCACTTGTTTCAGATGTACAGACAAAATGTAATTATTACGACAATGATTACCTAAGTAAACGTAAAATATAGCTTTTAATCAATTCAGAACCAACTGGCTCTGTGAAGAAAAAAAAAAAACAAGTAAAGTAGATCTTGTTTAACCATATACACAGTACACAGTGAAATGAAACAACGTAACCCTAGGACCATGGTGCAAAGAACAAAAAAAGACCCACAGCGAACAAAAACAGAACACCACAAGTGCAAGACAGGACTAAAGAGGGTGTGCACCAAAAAACAAAAAACAAAAAAAGGACAACATGCTGCTCCTGTCGACTGCATTGTGACAGCTCTAGTGTGAGTGAATACAGTATTATAACATATTGTATTCCAGCAGCAGTCATTAAGTGTTCAAAAATGCAAACAAATGCAAAGGAAGGTTGAGGTGGGCTGTAATAAAAAAATGTGCAAAAGTAGCAAATACAGGGTATTTGGTCCCTTAGTAACTCAACCAATTAACCAAGCTGAATTGATAACTGGATTCAATTGGACCAGACACAATCAGGCTTTACTACTGCAAACCTCACTAAACATTACTTACAAGTTCTTGCTATGTGACCAGCACACAACATCACTCAGTTAGATTAAAACCATTGATAAGTAAAGTGAATAACAGAATATCTCGTTACATTGACACCTCTCAAAGGGCGGGATATTAATCAGCAAGTGAGCAGTCAGTTCATGAAGTTGATGCTGGAAGCAGGAAATTGGGCAAGCATAAGGATCTCATACAAAGGCCGAGCAGTAATGGCTAGATGACTGGGTCAGAACATCTCCAAAACAGTGTGGGATGTTCAAGGTATGAAGTGGTCTGTACCTACCAAAAGTGGTCCAAGAAAGTACAACAGACGAACCAGTGACAGGGTCATGAGCACCCAAGGCTCACTAATGCAGAAAGGTGTCAGAACACACCGTGCATCACAGCTTACTGCATATGGGACTATGTAGCCGCGTGCCCTTGTTGACACCTGTCCACTGATGAGTGTCTACAAAGGGCATCAGAAATGGACCATGAAGCAATGGCAGAAGGTGGTCTGGTCAGATGAAAATGGCAAGGCAAGAAAGGAAGTGTGATGCTCTGGGCTCCTTAGGTCTTGGAATTCATGTGAATGTTAACTTGACACTTTTCCATGTACCCCTTCTAGTAACATTCCTTAATGGCAGTGGCCTCTTTCAGCACGATGGTGCGCCCTGCCACACGGCAAAAATTGTTCAGGAATGGCTTTTGGATCATGACAACGGGTGTTCAAAGTGTGGTCTCCAAATTCCTCAGATCTCAATCCGATCAATAATCTGTAGGATATACTGGCCAAACCGATCCAAGGAGGCCCCTCCTCTCAACTTGCTTCAGCCAAAGTCCCATCCTAACAATGCGTCACAATACAACTCAATAAAATACAATCAGATATCAGATAAAATACAGTATTTCACTATTAATCAACTGGTTATAGGTTAGTTGTTATACTGTAACTGTTGATTTAACCTAGAAAAACACTGTAACTGAAGGGTCCAGTGACATGTACGAATCCAGTATGATGCGAGTAGTTAGGTAAATGCAGAGTAAAAAGACGTTCTGAAACTCTGGACTCCCTTAGTAACAGCAGCTTTGTTAAAACTGACCTCACTGGTAATGTAATAAGACCAACTCTAATATGTGACTGTGCTACATGTTATTGTTACTCAGTGTGAGGCCTCAGGCATAATGTCGACAACGAACTGTGGGATGTGACCCTTCAAAATACAAAAACACTATCTCTCATGAACTGACCAAAGATTACATTACAGAATTTCCTCTGGTAAAGCTAATCCAGCTCCAGAAGTGCTGGAGAGGGGAAAAAAAAAAAAAAAAAGCTGTGATTCATAATTGTGAAGGACCTTAATGCACCAGAAAGACCCTACTGCTGCCAACACTGTGCCCGAGCATGAAAGAGTGGGAGAACAACAGGAAGAGAGAGGGACTCTATTAAGTTCGCACACTCCTCACTCATGTTTCAGGCCCTGCAGTGGAGAAAGGCGTAGAAAGGAAAGGCAACACCGCACCAGCAGCTCTCGGGCACCAGAGCGTGAAGCGCAGTGCTGCTTTTGTGTGCGCGCGTGAGCTCGCCTGTGCTTGTGTAAACACACTTGTAGCTAAATCCTCGGGGAAAACAAAGGATCTGAAACACTAAGCTCGTATTTCCACCACAAACCATGTAGCGAGTAGCACAGGGGTGCACGGTTCATGAACGCGGCCTTCTTAGAATGGCCTGAGACCAGTCCTACCAGTTCTCTGGTCAGATCAGCATAGGAGGAGCACATCTTTCCAAGGATGCCCCCCCCCACATCCAAAGAAAGCAGAAATAGGGGGTTATGGGGTGACAGCAAAGCAAAAGGAGAGAGATTAGACCCTGCATGCTCAGCATCCTGTTGGTCATCACAGGATTATCCGGTCATAAATGAAAAGATGCTGCTTTTGCCAACAGCATCAACAATTTCACTTTGGTTTAATAGATTACTTCCTTCTTGGAGAGGCGAAGGATTTATGAAAATAAATAAATAAATAAAAGTGACAAAATAAAGCTGTGGCTACGGATCACTGGAGAGTCCATGCCACAGTTGTTGGAATGCGGAGGCGGACAGAGTAAAAGTGGTGTTATTTGAACAAATGGCTTGAGTGGAACAAATACAACTTTCCACTTGTTTTACAAATTTCCCACTTGTGGGACTAATAAAGATGTACCTTAAATTGAATAAAAATGTATTACTATGTGGGGGATTGGAGCAATGATATTATTACTAAAACAAAAGCAAAAAATTCACTTAACAGTTAAAATGACAGGTCATAAACTGTAATGCCCAGTGAGTGTTTCGGTTTACGCCGTTACCACCATACTTACGGACTACGTGGGTGAGCTAGTGTGCCTGGGTGCGGCGGAAGAATACGCAGTGACGCGGAGTATGAGTGATGGGGTTGGTGTCCCCCAGGACAGTACACTGTACAAGACGGTATGTTTGTCATTTTCCTTTATCTATGGCTTAGTTGTGTATTTATGTTCTAGATTATGATTTTACAACTGTGTTAGGTTCGGTAAGTTGGGTGTGTTTTGACTTACACCAAGATTCGGGTTACGTCAACTATCGTAGGAATGGAACTGTGTCATAACCCAAGAACCTCCTTTAGTCATTTTTGTATCACAATATAACAATATATCACAATACTGATGCATTGTTACACCCATATACTGTAGGATGTAGAGGCAGATCAAGAAAAGAGTAGGAAACAGATGTCCCATCCAAGTCAGCCTCGTTCACTTCTGACAGGAACACAGACGCACGTACACACTTCAGCTGCTTGCCTTCAACTTATGGTTGCCATGCTAACACCCTTGACTTTACTAACAAACCTACAGGCCACAAACATTTGAGTTTAGGAACTAAACTAGGGGTTCTCAATAGTAAGTGGATATATAATGTGTATATATAAAACACTGCTGAGTGGACAATGACCCCAGGTCAGACAGATAAATCACTGTAAGCACTTCAGATGGTTCCCCCCCACAGACAAAACACACACCCACACACCAGCAAACAATTAAAAAACAGAAATATCACCAAAGGTTGCAAAAAAAAACAAAAAACGCAACCTTCCAGCATGAATCACTATCTTATCTGGATAAAGTGCGATATCAAGCATCCATTGTTTTTATTTTCAGTAAAAACACCAGGCTGGACTCTGTGGCACGGCTGAGATATGACCATTTACAGTGTGGCCTTCAGACCACTGACGCGGGTTCCAGCAGACCAGTTGACCAGGGTCAAATATGGCAATAATGAGACGTTACAACACCAGAGAATTACTCTATAGTCCAAAAAAAGTCTTTGAGAGAATAACACAATGCCCTTTATTGTACTTGGTAGATGTTATGAGTGTTATTATGAATATAATTTAGATATGAGTTACATTATAAATATAGTTTAGAAAATGTGGAAGAAAGCTGGTATTTCACCAATGGCATTCACTGCATCCATGTGAGGCAGTTAAAAAAAAAAAAAAAAATATATATATATATTTCTATTATGTTACTACAAAATTTGCACTGAAATTTTGTTCTGAAGAATATAGCCCCCACCTGCGCCCGTTCTGCCTGTATTCAACCCATTCCACCCTACATGAGGAGTTTCTTATCTGAATCGTCTCATGAAAACGGTGAATATTACCGGACTGGGCAGTGTTGGTAACCATGCAGTGACAGTATAAGCCCTTATGTCCTCACAGAACTAAATGCTATAAGAAAATAGTCAGGTGCTCAGATTAAGTTTAAATACCACTTCATCAAACACCATAAAAGTTTTAGTGCTGATCTCAGACTGCATGAGGGGTGGTGGTGGCCTAGTGGGTAGGAAACTTGCCTCTGGAGCAAGAGGTCATGGATTCAAATCCTACATTCAGCACACCACCACTGGGTTCCTGAGACCCTTAACCTCAAGTTGTTCCAGGGAGACTGGCCCTGTAGTTAGGGAACGGAAGTCGCTTTGGATAAAAGTATCCACTAAATGCTGTAAATGTAAGTGTGCTGAAAATACTGAAATAACTCTTTAATCCGAAAGCTCTTCATACAGAGCATAATACATATAACAAGAAACCAAATTTGACTGAATGACGTCTCAGCTTTATTTTCCTGAACTGAATATGCATCTTGTACAACTTGATGGCTGTAAACACAAGTGCATTCCATATTAAAAACGGTTTAATTTATAGAAATTATAAATTAGCACCAGCTATGACAGCCCAACTTTATACATTTTAACAAAAGTAGTAGAACTCAGATGGATTAGTCAGCATTTTTTGCGTATATGTGAACACACCAAACGAACTCAGACCCTATGAAATGAACTGATTCACTGTGAGTCCGCGGCAGTCCGGTTAACTTGCGTGTTTTGAACACAAAGCTCTCAGAATTTGCTTCAACTGTTTTCGCCCTCTGGGCTTACCGTAGGTAGATTACGTTGTAAACCATAAATGTCTATGCGGGAAACAACCAAAAATAAAGAAATAAACTAAAAACGAATAAACGAATAAATGATAAAAAATAAAAAACCCAATAAATACATAAATAAAGGGACTTAAGAGATTCTTGTCAAGATCACGTTTCTCTACCAAGCTGCTCAGTGGGGTGAAGTAAAATATTTTATTTCAAATTTTATTTTATATTATACATTGTTTGAATGCTAAATAAATATTTTCATAGTTTTGTAACATGTATTCTTTCGGTTTTCGGCCAAGTGTTTCCTCATTTTCAGTTAATGCCCTCATATTATATCATTCAAGTTCTTGTTCTCAGAAAAAAATAATAAAAAATTGAAACATCTAAAAACATTCCCTTAGCTTATGTATCTTATAGCTTATGTATGCCAATCTCAATCTATACTCGCATATAAATCAACACTGAAGAAAAAAATATGACTAATGATTCTAAACATGAATGACAATGTATGAAATGTGTTTTTTGGTCAAACCTGGATCGAGGGTCCCTGTGGCAGCGGTCCAGCCCATGATGGGGGGTATGGCTCCCACCACTGAGCCCACCCAGGTGTTGGTGATGCTGAGGCGTTTCAGTGGTGTGTAACAGCACGTGTACAGGAAGATGTTCAGTGTCCCCAGAAAACCCGTGAGAGGGTTAACAGCCAGGGTCAACAGGGTCACGCCCGGGATTCCACACGCCAGAGCAAAAGACACGGCATGGAGCGGACTGAGAAAGAGAAAAAGAGAGAGCGAGGAAGAAGCAGAGAGAAAGAGAGAGACGGAGAGAAAAAGAGAAAGAAAAACAGACAGAGAGAGAGAGAGAGAGAGCGAGAGAGAAAGAAGTAGGGGGAAGGGGGGAGAGAGAGAGAGAGAGAGAGAGAGAGAGAGAAAATTAAGTGGAGGCATACAAATATACAGACATATTTCATTCGTCTGTGGTGAGGTGTGATGCACAGTTCCAGGAATCTGTAAGTTATTAGAGTTTATAAGTTTATTAAATGTTCATATCTTTAGGAATCAGGATTAATAATGAAGGATGTGAGACAGGAAACGCTTAATTAGATAAAGTTATTCAATTCATCTGAAAGTCAGGACCAGCTAATCCATATAAAGCCCAAAAAGAAAAAAAAAAAAGTTAATACGCACAGGTGATCTGACTCAACACATCAGAGCACCTCCACATGAGCCCATTACATGTCAAAAGAGCTGGTAAAGACCCTAACGTAAGAGCACCTTGATACAAACATAATGCACACCTTATGGAATGACAGAGGGAGCTGGGAAAAAAGGAAAAGAAAAGGGAAAAATTGAGAGCAGCTGCTTTGATAAGTGTGTCTGTGTGGTGAGTGTGTGAGTGAAACAAAGGGCTCGGGCGCGTGCTGCAGATCAAACCATGCCTAACCACGCTTCCACCGGATAGGCACATCCGCAAGACTTTTATTAAAAGCAGCCACTACAGTCCAGCACGCACGCCTGGTTCAAATTCACAGCTAAATACTCTATAAATTAAAGGGAGATACAGATATGGACCAAAGGATGGGGGTTGGGGAGGGGGGCTTTTCTGCTCTACTGCAGGAGATTCCACTTTAACGTGATTACTGCTGTTATGACCGTTTTATGTGGTGTTGGGGCTTTTGAGTGTGTGTGTGTGCTTTTATAGTGCATACACTCATCTGCTTGAAGAGTAAATGATCAGTGATGATTGAGATGCTAATGTCATTCCAGTCTGTCTTTCTGTTTTTCAGGAACACTATAGTTGTCTGAGCCCACTGGACTATGGTGAGACATATATATATAAAAAAACACGCACACAATACAGACAAAAGTATTGGGACACACATGTTTTTCAGGGTTTGGGAAGGACAATTTTAATGCTTCAGCAGACCAAGACATTTTGAACAATGCCATGCTTGGAGAGGAATCTTTTCTGTTTCAGCAGGACTGTGTCCCAGTGCACAAAGCGAGCTCCATAAAGACGTGGCTGGAGGAGTTTGGTGTGGAAGAACTTGACTGGTCCACACAGAGTCCTGACCTCAACCC
>JBBPCX010000114.1:46570426-46604001 GCA_037974365.1 Hydrocynus forskahlii | reverse complement strand
ACAGAATGAATGGACACAAATTCCCACAGAAACTCCAAAATCTTGTGGAAAGTCTTCCAAGAAGAGTGGAGGCTGTTGTAGCTGCAAAGGGGGACCAACTCAATATTGCAGTCTGTGGATCTGAATGCGTCACAATGCTTTTGTCCACATTCTGTGTGTGTGTGTGTGTGTGTGTGTGTGTGTATACACATATACACACACACAAACACACACGCACAATAAAATGTCTTTTTTAAATTGTAGCATTGCATTCGGCTCGAGAATGCTTTGCCTTCTGATGTCACTGAGGTGCTCACGAAGTCCGGATTTCAAAACTACTCTGTTCCCCACACGGATTCAGTTACATCTCCAGCCACAACAATATAAAGAAGTTACATGGTAATTCAATTTGTGCAGTGTGCTGGTATTCCTTTGTACCACATTAAACGTCAGGAACTGCCCTCAATCACTTGTCTTGGTACCGCTTCAATAACATCTACAAAGTCCATAAATCACGTGGCACAAATGCCTTCAATATGCTGTGAATTATTTAGGCTATAATGCTCCCGATTTATTACAATGCTACTTAAATAAACAACTGGCAACTGGATTTTCTCTCCCACTGGGGGAGAAGAGAGGATTCGGTTACTCCAAAACTACTTTTGCAATAATATGAATCCACTTTGAAGCTCACCAGAATCAACTGTAGGGCAAAATCTCGCAGAATGACATGTTCGCCACTGGCCCCTTGACCCATCACATGGATTTGCTCAACTAAATGGTGGGAAAGTGCCCTCTGGATCTTTGTTTACAAGGAAAGCAAGTTCATGCCAGTCGGGCTGAAAGTTAAGAACTCCGCATGGACAACAGGAGAAACAAGGCGTTCTTCAGGACTTCAAAGGGCTCTTCAAAGAGCTTTTAAACTAAATAAAAATTCAAACCAGAGTGTGATCTGAGACATCCTCCTGTCTTTGATAGATGCAAACATCACATTGTCACCTGCATCACCGAACGGAGGCCCAGTTGTTCCAGTTTCCATTTGTTTTTTTTTTTTTTTTTTTTTTTTACTGATCAGCTTTTTTTTAAGTAGAAAAAAATGTCAAGAGTCAATGGAAATTAGTACACACACACACAACTATATCTATATCTATCGATATATACACACACAAATTACACACACACACACACACAAATATATACACACACATATTAGGGTTGGGCATATTAACGCATTATCATATTAATGCATTATTTGTTTACTTGACGACAATTATTTTATTGCATGTTGAAGCAGGGTTTTTTTAATCCTTTTCCTTTGAAAGTTTGTTGCATTTTTGTGCCCAGCGATATTGGTCTCGGCTGGCTTTCATGGGGTCAGGTGTCCCATTACTTCTGTCAATATAATGTCATCATTACTTATGTCCATATAATATGGACAAAAGTATTGGGACACCTCACCTTTACACCAACAGGGACATTAATGGCACTGCATTCAGATACATAGACTTTCATATGGAGACAGTCCCTCTTTGCAGCTGCTATAATGGTTCCTCCCCGCATGCTCTGGACTCTGAGGGGAACTTGTTTTTCTAGAAACTAGATCAAATGTGAATGCCCTGGTAGGGGTAAATAGCTTTGGTTTTATATTTGATTTGATTACATTAACGTTTAAGCTGAGATTTACAGAAATATTTGAACTGTAACTGTGTAACTGTGTTAAAGTGAACACTGCTGTTTAAAAGCTCCTTATTGTTTAAAGACTTTGCAAACCAAAAGTTATTGCACTTTTGTTCATATAGCAGTACTTTAAAAATAAAAGTGTGCAATACACCAATTTTGAATTAATTATTTAATTTATATCACATATAATAACAAAGGGATTAATCAATTGCGTGTAACAATGGGATTAATGGGATTTATAATTTTGATTGTTGGCCTCATTTTTTTGGCCAATATATATTTATTCAGGCATTTTAGTGCTAAATTATTAAGAAAAAAAATTACTAATTTTGTCATAAATATTAATGTAAATTCAGTTAAATTTCCATATATTTTAAGGGTAATGTATTTTTTGTTTGACTTTTCTGTTGTAACAAATTTTGAGGCTGTATCACGACACGTGATATCTCTATATTTTGAAATCTAATCCAAAACACTTCATAAATGCTTGATGTAATCCTTTAATGCTCACAATCACACCAGTATGATTCGACTAGTCCATGGTGTCAATGTCAATGGTGTTTTCCATTAGAACAAGCTGGAACTTGTATGCGAAAATGGGTAGATCACTGTGTTCCCTCCAGATACAAAAACACATGTCTCACCAATACATGTCACACTCACTCAGCAGAAAGGTCTTGAGAAGTGTGACGTACATGTGAGGTTTTTTTTTTCTTCTTTTTATGTCTCAGAGGGAGAAAGAACCCAAGTGAGACTTCACAAATGAGCTTCCACTCAATGACAGAAAAAAAGGAAGGAAGGAAAAACAGTGTGACAGTAGGAAGGAAGGACAAAAGACTGAAATACAGAGAGACAGAAAAGGAAGGACAGAAGGAGGGACAGAAGGACAAAAGAAAGAATGAAAGGATGAAAGGAAGGACAGTCAGAATGTAGGGATGATGAACAAAAGAAAGGAAGAGAGAAGGAAAGAAGGAAAAAAAGAAAGAAAGTAAAGGAATTAAGGGTGTAAGAAAGGATGTAAGAAAGGAAGTATGGAGGAAGAAAGGATGAAAGTATGAAAGGAAGGAAGAAAGGAAGGACAGTCGGAGGGTAGGAAGGAAAGAAAAGACAAAAGGACAAAAGGATGACAGGACGAAAAGAAAAAGAAAGGAAGACAGAAAGTGAGTCTTATATGCAGGATTTCTAGCTTTAAGAGACCGGAGCTGCCTGTCTAGCCTGCAGCAGCTCTGCTGTAGATGAGAGCCCGAGTCGGACACTGGGGTAAAGGGGTAACATGTGAGTATGACGGTCACCCAGCATATCTCAGACATCAAAGGCAGGCTGAGGCCTGTCGGGCTGAAGGCGGACTCTGAATGTGTGCGTTTGCATAAACAGTGTGCTCCAAGCCTATGGTTAATGGATGTAATGACATGTTTGAAAGGGGACGGTGGTGTTTGCACTGTTGCGTGTGCCTTTGTTTGCTTTTGGGCGTTTGCTGTACACGTACCTAAGGTCAACATACTGAGACACACTCACACACCCCACCAAAGAGAACCATGAGAAGAAGAAGAAAAAAAAACAACAAAACAACAGAGCCTCTCTTCTTAATCTTTCATCGGAGGGAATTTCTCAATGAGCTGTGGATTTAACTCCATCTGTACCGCAATGAAGAAGAAAGATCGCCAAAAATTCCCGAGGTATCCAAGCTTAACCTTGAAACACTGAGATTAACTGAGGGCGCTTATCTAGAAGAGGGCAGAGCAATGGCATTCAAGAATCTGACTGGATCTGTGACCAAACTACAATTATACTCAACACTAACTGATCAGGACAGGAGAAGAAACGCACATAGTTATCAAATTCACTGGCCAAAACATTCGGTAAAGAAGCTAAATGTGGATGAAGCCTAATGCTGATTAATGCTGATAACGTATCTGATTAAAGATTGCTCTCTGAACAGAAAATATAGTGAAAAAATAGTTGAGATGTGCGATTCTTGATTAAACTGATTAATATATGCACATTATTTACTATATTCTACCATAAAACTTGCATCATTGCAAGTGATCAATATAAATATATTTTCTAAAAACATAAATATATTTACATGTCGTGTGTTATAAATATATGTTATAAACAATAGCTGAATAATAAATAAAAAGTAAAATCTTTGCAAAAATGTTGTACCCAAACAGACCAGATACAAATTTTGTTTAATAAGAGCCTCACAGCATGAGAAGATGCTGTTTGTATGTGTGTGTGTGTGTGTGTGTGTGTTTGTGTGTTTAAAGGGCGGTATGGCTGTTGCAATGCCAAATTAGAGCAAATTACCAGCATGAGTGCAAAACTTTGTTGGATCAGTATTAAAGAACTCTATATTTTAGCATTATATTTGCTTAGTTAAACTATAGCTACTCTCACTGAAGATCAAACACCAACAGCATTAATGAGACCAACAAGTCCACACCTCACCGTACACCTGAAGCTAAAAACCTGCAATGATGTATACCACAAAAATGTCACAATGTATTTATTGTCCAATTTCATCCATCCCTAGCTAAACGTCTGCATCTCCACTCCCACAGACCAGAGTCTTCATGAGCACTTCAGCCCTGTGGTCTTAGGGTGTGATGGTATGTACTCAAGAACACCCCCCCCACCACACACACGCAGACACACGCAGACACACACACACTAACTGGCTGTTTGATTTGGACTGTTTGGATTCATTTTGACTTTTTAAAGTCAGTCTTTACCTTCCTGTGTTGACTGATCTGTTGTTGGAATACGAGTCAGGAGTGAGGGGTAGGGGGGCTTTCACTATCAGAATTCACTAACAAACGAGATTACAAGGAAAAGCTGTCCATCACGAGAGTGAGTGTGTGTGTGTGTGTGTGTGTGTGTGTGTGTCTGTGTGTTTATGCAGTTGCGCCCTGGCTTTTACGCAAGCGGCGATAATGTCAAGAGCTGATTAGACAGTGCACACACATAATTCATGTTTGACCGCACATGAAGAGAAGAATTCTAGCAGGAGGTCAGTAGGTGTCGGCCTCCATCGGCTCACCTCCGCAGGTTCACCTGTATCAGGTTCCACACGACAGGTGCATGAGCGGTGACCAGCACAGGGCCTATAAAAAATGCTGGGCACGATGTCGCCGATACTGGCTGCCAAAACCCTCTCCAGACATTACACTGCCTGACGTCTTTAGTGTAAAAAGAGAAGCTATATGGAGGCAAATGGAGCTTAGCAGCTCATGTTTTATTCAGAACTGACTTATGACAATGAGACCCCTGATAGCAAAAAAGACTCTGTAACCATATGAAGGTTAAAGGGAGGTACAGATAGATTGAAAAAAAAAAAAAAGAGGGAATGAGGCGAAGACAAATTACGTGACATAAAACAGATGAAATATACGCAGTAAAATGTACTTGGATCGTTTTTCGTCTGTATGTTAGGTTGTATACATTTCTGTAAATACTGTAATATATTAACACAGCCGGTTCTTATTTTAAACAGCGTACTTATGCATACACATACACACACACACACACACGTATGTTGTATCTGTGATGTGATAAACAATGCATTTACAATTGTCCAATTAGTGAATGTACCTCTGTTTACATTCATACATTGTCATTACATCAGTCTTAAAAGCACAGCAACAAACAGCTTAATCCAGGGATCAAGAGAAACTGGTAGATGATTTTTTCTGTTATATAAAGCCACAAACGCTTAAGTTGACGTCAAGGAAAATAAAGAAAGGGCAGGAACATTTATGAAATGTGCCCTTTAATATCCTGGGTGTATTAAACCCATTGCTGTAATTATGAGGCTCTTTCTGTAAGTTTGCGTGTCTGGTGATCTACTTGTGCTGGAGTGTTAAGACACGAAAAACCCCTTTTTCAAGCAGGTGCACACACACACACTGGGGTGTCGTAGCTTTAGTGAAACTTACCTTATTTGCCCTCTGACTAGTGGCCTGTTTTTCGTCCGGTTCATATTGGAGTCGAAGGGCACTTCAAAGTACTGTGGAAAACAGAGAGGAACACTCAACTGGTGCATGAAATGACCAAGGCATGACAACACAGTACATTTCATATTGTACATTACAGAATTAGACACTTTTCTGCTCTAAAGTGACACTAATCATTCCAAGATCTTCAGTAAACCAGTAGTTAAACACTCAGTGACGCAAATACCCTCATGCTCCATCCAGAGATGTCCTCATTTTACACGAAGCGCACCATCTGGATGAGTCAGACTTATACAGACGGATAAAAAAAACGCATGGCAAATTTGGAAAACAAATGTGTATATTATCTTGTTACACAAACTGATGGACTTTGACGCTGTCTAATCGGAGCCAGCTTGATTTTCTGGGTTGTATGCACGCGCCGAAAACCAGGCTGACCAACTAGAGGTCCTTTGCCGTGGTCGCAGGTCGAGTTTCAATAAGATTGTGGAGCTGCTCTTAGTGGCAGAGTATAAACGTTAATGCAACAAACGAGTATAACATGCAACAGTTAAAGAAAATATGTGGCAGAATATGGCTCAAAGGATAAGAAACAACAGTGAGTGTCTTAATACAACAAAGGAACTGTTTAAATCACGCTTTTTTGTTTATTTGTTTATCCAGAGTATCCACAGCCAGGAAGAAGAGCAGGCTTTTAGCTGCACTTGGTTAATGAAATGCTCTCACTTGTGTAGAGAACTTGTTTTTTCCATCATACTTTGTGTGAATAAGCTTCTGGCAAGCATTCTTCTCTCTAGCCTTGAACTGTCTTCAGTCTCAATGCAGACCAGTTCACACTTTGTGTAACTCAGGTAAAAGCTGGGTGGAAGCCAGTCGCCAGGAAAAACATCATTAGTTCTTACACGAAAAGTCCATTTTACATCCCCCCAAACAGACCCTTCAGAGGCAAGCTTCCTTAGCCTCATCAAACCCAACATCTGCTTTCGCCCATCAATCAATATATGAGAAGGCTATTGAACTGGCTCCGATTCTGTTGGAAGGCTCAGTCCATATTTTTTGGGTGGATCAAAGAATTTGGACCACTTTTGCCAGAAGAGGAGAAATCTGAGAAACACTGTGCCAGAAGCAAGAAATAGTCGCTTATACTGTCAGATTATATACATTAACTTACACTGCGAGTTCAGAATGCTTTTTTATGATCCTGCATATGTGTCTTTATTGCACCTTGCACTTTGTTAAAGGTGCTAGCTGCCCCTTGCGTGGTGCAACAGTAGTCACTCTGGAAGGTTTATATCCCGCTCACACTGCATCGTTATATTACTATACCTTGCTGCATTAACTTTCGTAACTTGTACTTTGTTGAATGTTGCTATATGTTGCGCCATGGCCCATTGAGAAATGCCTCATTACACTACTTGTACACAACTGAGTAACCCTGAACCTTGAATGTGACCCCCCACATGACCACCAGTAAGTATAACTAATGAAATGGGCAGTAAGTGCACACACGCAACTGCTGTAACAGTGTCACTGGTGTGCTGAGAAAGATCCATCACCTAAATTCTCACTAGTGGTGGTCCTGTGGAGGTTCTGACCACTGATTAATGGTGTAAGCACGACCTGTACCTATAGGGCCAGTAGAGCTGATAAAATGGACAATGAGTGTAGATTTGTAGATCTCAATGTGTCCTCGAGAACTGGCACACATAAGAAAAAGTAATTACAAACACACAATATAGTAACTTTTATACAGACATATATAAACACTACACTGCAAAAATGTTCAGTTTCTCAGGTTTTATCTTTTCTAGGTGCAAGTATCGAACTGAACAGCTTTACTTTGGTTTTAAAGAACTGCTGACAATATTTATCCTAATTTCCAAATAAAAATATTAGAGCTGTAAAACAATTTAACGGAAATGACAAAACATCAAATTAAGAGCAATGTTTACAGAATTTGAATCATTCAAAGAAAACAAATCTCTCTTTTGCTCTTAAACAACATGACAATAATTACCTTTGAACAACTTCTAGTAGTGTTTTACCATCCAAATGGTCTCATTGCGAGAGGAGAGTGTCGATTACAACAGTGTTTTTATACTTTTCCCTCATTAAATAAGATGTGATTCAGGTGATCACTAATCAGTTCCTCATAAAGCAGAATGAGGTGCTTGTGTAGGAATTTAACAGACACTGGCATGGAATGGTTGTCATACTCATAGAGATGCTGATTTAAAAATAAACTGCAGCAGTCTCTTATTTTTTTCCCAGAGCTGTGTGTGTGTGTGTGTGTGTGTGTGTGTGTTGGGGGACAGAAGGGGGTTCTCTGTGGTGCAGCAGGGCATGATTATGAGAAAACTACCTTTTTATGGTCCTCTCTTGGGGAGTCTGTTTAAAGGCTACCCCCGGGAATCCACAACGTGTGGATAAAACGCAAACACATGGGGTGCTTAAAGCCAGGAACCGGTTAATCTCTGTGCGTGTGTACGCGCTCAACTCTGCACCTAATGAAGAAAACAGATAGCTCGCTCTTTCTACCAGTGAATCCCAGGAACCGTTACTCCTGAAATATAGCCCACATAAAATAACTAATAAACAGATAATCCGCTTTTCTTCCACCCTCCTTAATTTACTGTCTGCTCGACGCTGGAAAAGGATCCATACTTAAAAGCACCCATGGTCAGTAACTGTTTTTACACTGAGTACATGTGTGTTCTGTTACCGTGCTTGGAGAATACCTCTATGCCACACAAAAGGAGGGGATACATATGATCTATGGCGAGCGTCTGCTCGGCTGTCTACGAACTTTTCTGGGATTAAGTGAATCCTTTCTAAAAATGGCATACATGCATGTGTCATATAGGCCTTGGTACTGCTTTGCAGTTGTTTCAGCGGTGCGTGCATCAAACAGCTCGGCTTCACGAAAAGCTGTCCAGACCTAAAGCATCAACAAGTCAACAAAACTTCTTGAAGGAATAAAAATGATCTGTGACAGACACGTCTGAGGGGTGTCACTGCAGATTGATGGTTTTTCATTTTCTCTCGGCGGTTTTGGCAAGGCTGTCCAGCGCAGGCCGATGACATCTGAGATGACTGGGTAGCATGATGGTGGGGAAGGGAGAGGCTAAACCTCCAACATGTGCTGTGTAAAACTTGAGCAGAGGCTCTGCGAACTCTCAGTTTTATTCTCTTTTCCGTCAGGGTTAGAGCACTTGTGGGGCCTGGGCCCGGGTCGGGTGCAGCTGCGGCCTGCGCTGAGGGACCAGAGCTCGAAGGCCGAGGTGTTAATTCTATTTCCTGGGTCAGGAAGCGCGTCAGAAGGTCGCTGATAGAAGAGGCGCATGGGTTCTGGCTCTGGGCTGGTCCTCGAGAGCGTAAGCCAAATGCTAACAATGCCTCTGCTCTGAGAGAAAAGCTCTAGGCTTGAATACAGATGTGACCATGGCGGTTTTGGAAGGAGGACTTGGCTGCAGTGGCATGTAAGCATGTGTACGATCAGCCTGTGAAAGCCTTGAGAAAAGCAATAAATCTGCATGGAGTGGTTCAGCAAACCAGAACGACCAGTTTCTCAAAAGCATTTCTTAACTGCTAGAAGGCATTCAAAGGGAAACGCGCACTCTAATTTGCATATCTGAGCGACGGTTGCCGTGGTCAGCAAGCTAGAGAACGGGACGCAAACGAAAAACGAAAACCAAGCCAACTGCAGCATTAAAATCCAGAGAACTGTACGATTATGAAGCCCATCACTCAAACAAAAATGGCTGGTGAAGGTAGAGAAACACCTGCATTACGCGCTGCTGTTTTCTGGGTTCTGCTGTTTCAGAACCTTTGAGCGCTGCTGGCGTGTCCATTTCTATTCTCCTCTCCCTTCGCTCAGTTTGAATCATCTGGTTCCGATCACCACTTTTCCAGCCTCGCTGTCATTCTTGCTCAGTCTCCTCCATCTAGTCATACTTTTATAGTCTGAAGGCCTTTGGCTAAGTGGTCTAGAGATCAGTCATTTCTCAACCAGTGTGGTGTAAGAAGCGTGTAACGATGATCTTCACAGTGCCTGGGATGGACGTTCAGAAATAAAAAAGCAGGCAAAATTCTAATGTTGAAGTTAATCTCTCTTCTTATGTGATTTCCTGCGAGCTTGTAAGGAAACTACACTGACAGCTTGTCTGCCGGATAGCTGAATAGCTGACAAATAAGGAGAAATGTAAGAATTCCATTTGCATTCTAGTTTCAAGCACAAACACACTGGTAGAGTGGCAAAAAAATGTACACACTGTCTTTACACGTGCATACTGTACACACTGTCTTTACATGTGCATACTGTACACACTGTCTTTACATGTGCATACTGTACACACTGTCTTTACTGCAGAACATTAATTCCCAGCCACCAAAGCAATAACAACAATAAGACTTGTCACATAACACCACACTGTAACTGCTATGTCTCTGGAAAGAAGGCCCAGGACCCACATCAACGTCGCACTAACATTTTTAATTTCCCTACTATTCATTCATATTATTAGGCTGAAACATGGTTGTGTTATAAATAATACGGTTTAACTATGCTCAAGAGCAAAATATGGACTAAACACATACATAATGACAATTAACCATCATCGTTCTTACATGCACACATGTTTCTGGTTACTTTGAGTGATCCAAAGCAATAATTAAATAAAAAATCTGCACCTTAAAGATCAAAAAAGCCAAAGCGTTACTGTGGCCAGAATCGCTCTGTGATGTTTCCGGGGGGAAAGTCATAATGGGGTCACATAAAAACACATCAAAACGGACCGGAACAGGAAGGATGTAGGATGTGGGACCCTTTTCGGCAAATTTCCTCTCTTGGTAAGCACCATAGGCGTACAAATACATGTAAACACAGTCTGCGAAAATGAATTCACCATTAAGAAATGTGTGTTTCAGGCAAAGTAAATAAGGTCAATAATAACTGTGTACATAAGACCACCTGTATGTATGAGGAAGATGTCAAGAGGGATCTGCATGGAACAGGCAGATCTAAACACCATCTGTGGAGACACCTTTCCAAACCATCTGAAACCCAGCGTCAAGCCATCCAAGTTTCTGATCAACAAAAATAAGAATAAACAAAATGGAGCTGTGTCCAAAATCCAGGTGCAAGGAGTGGTTTCTTGAGGTAATATCTCATCAGTTCCCCTCTGAGACACTTTCCTGATGCAATTCCAAGATTCATAAATGGCAGTCTTGCAAGATCATACTCAGCTGGAAATGAATATAAGACAGAATAAAGACAGAGCTTGTAATCTGAGAAGACTTGGGGTAGAAAGACACATTCACAGTATTCCACGTGTGCCCAATGCTGTGGTTTCTCACTGCAGGTTACTCCACACATTGAAAAACCAGCTTAGTGGGAAAGAGGAGAGTGGTGGGGGCACATTTTAAAGTGCCTGAGTGGAGGCTCATTACAGACCAAAACTCTTCAGTGGTGGTCGTTTTCTTTCCCTGGTGTGGCTACAGCATCCGCTGACAAAGAGCTGGGACGCAGATAGACTCCTTTTCACTTTTACAAGTCAACCATCAGTGAGGAATAATGACAAATTAACATCCTGAGTAAGCAAAAACTATACAGCTCTGGTTCTGTGTAAGCCATTACGGGGTTGTAACTGAATTAGTCATTCAGATAAAACTGGCTTAGTCTTTAGTACTTGGAACAAGAAGCAAATGTAATTAGTAAGTGTCCTTACAGGCATTTGTAGAATGAGGAAATGGCACATTCTAGCTTTGTCTTACACTTCTGAAAGAGTCTCAGTAAACGCTGGTAAATGCTGTTATCATGTTAAAGATGTGTGAAATACATATTTAACTCAACAACCAAATGCATGGTAAGCAAGCCAAGAACTGTAAAACCACAATAAATAAACTTAAGACTCCTCTCCAAGTCCTGGTACGAGCCAGGTTCAGGCTTCATGCCCATGTGGACCTTAAATCTGCACAAGACACTGCTGTTGAAAATGCTACATTTCCCTTCATTATGTGGTATCTGAGGAGAAGAACTTGTTTAAGGATGTATGGCGGTTTAATTATGGAAGCAGTTTCTGGGATGATTAGGGATTTTAGCTAATAATTAGCTTTCCATACCTTAATGTCTATTATTTTCAAACTCCTGAAAGTTTGGAAAAAGCCTATGAAACAGCTTGAATAACGGAGATCCCACAAGGACCTGCTGAACTGTAATCGCAGTTCATTAAGGAACTCACCCTCCTCCTGCTCCGTACTATGAAAACAAACTGACGTTATCACTACCCTCAGTTATCTTCACATACTAGGAGCCAGAGGTTGCCTGACAGACTCTCCCAGCACAGCTTCATGCACACTGATTACGGAGTCTCTGCTCTTATTCCAGCCAGGGAGAGTGCTCTGCTGTAAACAAGCTGGCAGAAGGTCAGCTGGCATGGTGACAAGCCTGATTAATGGCTGGAGTGATGGGCTAAACAGCCAACATGCTAATAAGCCAATTACAGATGTCCTGTTACACACTGATTCATTGCTAATCAATGCATGTAGTGGTCGGAGAAACACGACTCGAGTTGGCTTCAGAGAAAAGGAGATGTTCTCATGCTCAATAAGAGGACCATGATAACAGAAAGAAAGCAGGAAAGAAAACACCTTGCACCTTAAAAGTGTAAAGTAAAATGCAAAGTGTGAAGCTGTTCTCTGCATTCAACCCATTCACCCGAGTGAGGCAGTGGGAAGCCCACGACGCAGCGGCTGAGAACAGTGTGTGGGGCGGGTACTTTGCTCAAACGTACCTCAGTGGTGCCATAGTCAGTCCTGGGATTCAAACCCACAAGGGCAGATCCCTAACAACCATGTCACCAGCTGCCCCGTGTTAGCAGTGTTAACTAAACTCAAGCAAGTTAACTTTCCTCTTTGAATGAAGTATCTGAAATATTCTCAAGGTTAACGACTGGTTTTATTCTTCATGCTTGTAGACCAAAGGTTCCACCATCAAAGTTCACAAAATATGGACTTGCTTTCCTCAACCTCACCCATTTTCTTTGTCTTGCATCTTGGTCTGCTTCCAGCTGTAATGTTTGCAGATGTTTCCACCACACTTGCTCCAGTTAAGACAACATTAGAATCCATTCTGCGATGGCGACACAAGATGGATGATGGCAGTCTTTGCAGGTTGGGAGTTGGAGACAGAGGCTTAGCTGTGGTGTCGTGGGGTTCAGGAGGTTGGAATATTCGTGTGGGAGAGGGAAGCCAGTTCATCATCCCTAACCCGGATGTCAGATTCGATCACTCGGCCCATTGCTTAGACGTAGCTGCGACCTGTTTTTTCCACCCATGCTGGAGCCACACCACAGCGCCTCCTACAGTGAGGAGGGTTCATGTTACAGATTCCCCAAGAATCCCAGAATGGTTGGGGGTCTAGTGGCAATGGCACATGACAGCCATAATGGATCTCAAACTGATCTTTTTCATTACTGGTCACGTACTTTGCATTACAATAAAAACAAACTCGCATATTTTACCTCCATGCAAAGATGATCCAAGAGGGAGCAATAAATCATATGACTCTGATCCACACTCTGCTTGAGGTCTGAAGGAACTTCCTGTTATTCAAATTCTTGATGCTGTACATTTACTGTAAAGACTGTAACTACTAGAGTTCACCAAGTGTAGACATGTACAGTATCAAATTGAAGCCCAAAGTCTCCAGTTCTGCGTCATTGTATCTGTACTGACAGTCTTGTACTGTATATTCAACCCTTTAAAGAATGTCCACTCTCAACTTGCACAGTTTAATAGAGTGCCTCAACTGCAGCTACAGCTATGTAAAAAGTCAATCTGTGTACTGAGTTCTCCACTAAGAGCCTCATTAATCACCACCCCAGTGATCACCGCTCAACTTAAGTCTCTGGCAAACTAAACACAGACGCCGATTAGTTGATACCATTATTTTCACTCCCGAGGTAAACACATCCATTGTGCTAATAGGACAAGTTCCTTTCTGGGGAAGAACGCCAGCCATGTGTGTCTAACTCTGATAACTTAGCTTGCTTTTAATGAGGGAACATTCCAGACTGGTTCCAGATAACCATTAAGTGTATGTACACTGGACGAGAATCTGCCTGCAGTTTCAGTGGATAAGCTAAATATGCAACCCAATTTCCCATCACAAGTCTAGGGGAGGCGGTGAGGATGTGTCTGGAGATCATGGGGTTTTCAATTGCTTGTAAAAGTGGTGGGAATGGAACCTTGCTCAGTAAAAGAGGAGGAGATGTTTCACTTTGGCATCCTCGCCCATGTTGCATAAAGTGTTAGTAGGGGAAATCATGAGTAAGCATGCATGTTTACACAGCAGTGTGAGAGCATTAGTTTAGATTATAACTGGATTCCCAGCTGTGTGTGACAGCAAAAAGCTCTTGAGAGGAGCCTGGTTTGAGAGTATGGTCTTTCAAAGGAATCAGAATAAAAACGTCAGTATAGCTGTGTGCAGTTTTATGTACTGTGACTATAAATGACGAGCCCAAGTGGTACATCTTGTAAATAGTCAATTTAGTAGACTAGAGATGAGCCTTACCAACAGAATGCAGGTCTATTTCGGTTATACTCAGCACATTAACTACTGGCATCCTGGTAAATTTAGGGAAAAAGTAATGAAAAAAATGTTTGCTTGCCCACATAATACTAAGAAGTATTCTCAGGTATTGCCTGATGAAACTGGAGAACACCGATTTCGAAAACCACCCCTCAATACATAATCTCTGCAGATTATGTCTTTGGTCTTCCCTGCTGGACTAATCCCCATTAGGGTTTCAATAGGGTTTAAGTGAGGGGACTTGCATAATCATGTCAAAAAACTGATTCTCAGGTCACTGAACAAATTTGAATATATGTGTGGGATTACTATCCTGCTGGAAATTCCACTTATGACCCGGTTCCATTTAAAACTTCCTGATACTTCATGGAGCACATGATGCCATGTATTCTAATAAGACTCCCTGTGTCTTTGGAGGGAAAACAATACAGATCCTCCATTGCTTCATATGCCCCTCTTCCAAGCAAGTTCACTACAGCTCTGGTAGTTTTAAACTTTCTAATTATTATTAATAGCAGTGGATGTAGGCTTTTGACGACATGTAGCGGTTGTCAAAACACACTTTGGTCTTGCATTGGTTAAGTTGTGCTTCTTGTAATCATCCCCATGTTGCATTGAATTGTACTCTGTGTCACCTCATATTTACACCCCAGTGAAACAGGAACACGAAGATGTCCCAGAATGCTCACACAGCACTAGTTAAGAATTATTATTAAAGTCAGTAGTTGTGACATATGGTTTTGCCTGCATTTACTTCAAGTAAAGGATAGATTGTCTGATTTTAAGTGTGAGATTGAGCCATTTAATCATTTTATCACGAAGGCACTTCTTATTTTATTTTACCTATGTTTATTAATGTCATTATGAAGCAGACTGTATAAAGAGTATACAAATCAGTTCTACCATCACATGGTGGCTGCAGACAGCTGAGGAAAATAGCATTAACTATTTACATTACACGGCTGTCTCTGCACAAAATACATAACTGCATCCAGTATCAATAATGCAGGATCGTGCTTAGTGAATGTGTTCTGCTTGCGAATCTATGCAATGCTGCATTCCAGCTTTGCATCAATAGGAATGGATTACAATCATAAAGTAAAGATGCTAAAACATGTGAGTATACGGCTTCCCTACGGATTACTCAAAAGCGTCTGGTTTTCTTATCAAGTACTTCACGTCAGCACCCACTCTGTCTACATGGCAAGCGTGTTGGAAATGTCAGTGTTTTGAAAGAGCCTGTGTGTGTGTGCGTGTGTGTGTGTGTGTGTGGGTGTGTGCATGTGTGAGAGAGAGAGAGTCAGGGATAGAGAGACAGAGAGAGAGAGAGAGAAAGAGAGTGAGTGAGTAAGGGCACAGTCTGACAAAGTGCCTTGGCTGCTGATGGAACCTCTTTATTTTACTACTCATCTTTCAATCTTTTCAGAGAACACATGTACTTATGTATAGGCTCCCCTCCTTACCACAGTCACACATGTGCAAACACACACACCCCTAAAGCGTACATAAACTGCACAGTACAATAAGGCTTTCTGTCTTCTCTGTGCCTTATCTGCAGTTTGTGGAAAGCACTTGGACATGCTGGGACACGGGTCACGAGCGTCTAAAAGTCTGCTTGCTCTCCAAAATCAAATCTATTTTCTCTGGCAACTTGAAAATCACTGCAAGGCCAGGACCCTGCAGTAAGTTTGCATTCCATAATCAGCCCTCCATTTTACATCCCTGTCTTTAGGCCCACCTGCATGCTCAGCAAAACAGACAACTGATAAAACACAAAACAAGCAGATGGGAAAATGACAGAAGATGCAAAGAAGAGGGAAGATAGGATACGCTAGCAGACAAATCCCTTTTGGCATCTGTAACAAAGCAGGTTGGCCTGTTTGGGGTTTCCGCTGGTAGCATTTCCCGATGGTGGACCCCCATGTCAAAATCTTTGCCATGACAGAAATTAAATATAATTACCAATGTATCCAATGGCCCCCTGGTCAACAAAACGAAAACGCCTGCAATGGTCAACAAAAGTAAAGCACCAGCTCAACAGTTTAAAAAATGAACCCCCATTCTCCTCAACAATTAAAAAGGTCCCACTAAACCAACACCCTTCCCACACCCCCCATTGTGCATGCCCACACCGTTGTTCAAACTAAAGGCAACATAAACACTGGCTGTGTAGATATTACAATATTAGATATAAGTTTCAGTAGCATGTCATGAAACAGTACTTTGAATATCTTGGGCAGAGGAAAGAAAAGACTGCGTGGACTAAAAAGAGGCAAACACGCCTTCAGTTTGACTACCATCCTGTCCAGCATTAAGCCAGCAATTATAGAGCAGACTCTAATTGTGGTTTCTCAAATCCATATAACAGGCTGCTGGGAAGCGGGAGCCATGGCAGCGCACCCTATTATTAGCCACATGCTAATGGACGCTGCATGGACGGCGTTAAAGATGTGAGCTTTGCTCGGGTAGGGGCCTTCACAATAACACAGAAGAAGCTCAGAAGAGGCGCATCCGCTCAGGCTTTGCTTTGACGACACATCAAGAAAAGAGTGTAAAAGAGGGAGATGAATAATCCATGCTTTAAGTAACAGGGCTGCTTGTGCTAACAGATGGAGCCAGGATGGCTTCGAAGAGCTTGAGGATGTGTTAAGAGTTTCCTGTCAAGCTTCGTCTTCCCTCGCTCCGTGCCCCGGGCCCCAGAGAGCCACCGCACTTGTTTTACTCGTCCCTCGCTCTCGCTCAGCTTGAGCGATGTCAGCCTGTTAACCCCTGTGTCGGGCCCTTCAGAGTGAGTCGTCAACCATCTGCCCGTGAAAAGGAGCAAAATGGTTGCTGTCAGAGCGTAAGCGGGTTACCACCAGCCAGAGATGAGAGGACACACCAGAAATAGCTCCAGAGTGATGCAAACGGTAGAGAGGAGGACAGCTCCTGAGGACGGCAGCCAAGAATGCTTGGATGACCTCAGTCATGGACACCATTTTGAATAAATAAATAAACAAGAATAAATTAAAACAGAATCAATGAGCCAAAATGCATGACAAAAATACCCACTCTCTGCCACACTGTAGAACATTTCTACAGAACAGGAGACAATACTGTATGCATGGAGAGTTTTTTTTTTTAAATAGAAATTCATAGGAGGCATACGTAAAGGTGTTCACCAGTGTTACAGCTGAGTCACACCTCTGCAGAATTTAGCATTTTCCCTTCTTCAAATGTAACAAGTTAAACTCATAAATGCCTTGCTGATGAGCTGAATCAGTTATGTTTAACAAGATAGAACTGTGGCACTCCTGATTTAAGCCAGAACTCCACTCCCACAAGAAAAGTAGCAATAATGTTACTAAAATAATGCTAGTAAAAATAATGCTAAAATAATAATGCTTAAAAAATTCTGGCTGACAATACCAACTACAAATCTGATTTTCATTCTTCTTTTTCCATCATTGGTGGGTTTATTTTGTAGGCATCAAATCTCCCATTAACAAGTGATCAAATGCTGATCCTGCAGTCTTAATACAAGACCACTCAGGAACTGAGCACCAGAAACAGCAGCAAAGCTTGATGTTCCATATTGAAACCAATCTGTCTGAGCAAGTCAATAATGAGGAATGCTGCTAGGCCAGTTCGCCAACTATGTATCCGGAAAGAAACAATACTTAATTATATCAGTGTGTATGGCTGCTGACGTGGGTGGTCTCTCAATGGCATGAATTCACTTTGGGCATTTGGGTTAATTCTTGCAGCGTCAGTGGGTGGATTCTCATGGAAAGGGGGTATCATCTAGCAGCAAAGAACTTTGTACTATTGTTTGTAGTAGCAGTCATGGAGCACATTTATTTATACCACCCATACTATAAATGTTTGGTGGAATTAAACTAAAAAAATGAAGATTTCATGATGTTCACAAAAAGGCGCAGAACCATCAACAGCACTAACCTTCTTCTAACTCTCAGTTTCAGGAGCTGATGCAAAACTACACGTGAAAACCTTCCTCTTCAAGGCTATCCGCACTTCCGTGAGTCTGGTGGAAGACAAACAATTGTGTATTGACCTCAATGCTGGTAGCCAGCATGTCATTCTCGCATGGCAAGGTCTTTCAGAGAGAAAAATAGTTGCTGGACTGGAAAAGTTCTCATCCTGTTTTTAAAAGTAATCTAGGAATTTAGTTGGGAGCCTTTGGTAGCCAGTTTGCCATCCCATGTGACTTGTCGCGGTTGTGCAGATTGCTGTGGTGTTCACTCTGTTTACAGACAGTAAGTTTGTTCTTTCCTGTTCCTGCAGATTTAGGAGATTTCGGCCTGGTTTCACACAGTGTGCAGTGAAACTGGATTCATATTTACACCAATAAAGTACTAAAGGTTTGTGTTCATCAGAAAAACAGTGTCTTGAACTTTTATATTATTTATATTTATATTTACAGCATCTAGCAGACACTTTTATCCAAAGTGACTTCTATTCCCTAACTACAGGGGACAGTCTCACTGGAGTAACTTGGGGTTCAGGATCTTTCTCAGGAACCCAGTGGTGGTGTGCTGAAGGTAGGATTCGAACCCATGACCCCTTGGTCCAGAGGCAAAGTGTGACTACTGCCCTAAAGTGTGACTAGTGGACTTATTAGTCAGGTGATCGGCTAGTCTATAAACCCCCCTAGTTCAGGCAAATAAATCCATTACGTTCAAAATGACATTTTTTTTACAGTATGATGTCTGGGGTGATAATAGATCAGTTCTATTTTTACTGTTTTGGCCATTAGATACATTCCCAGGCCAAAACCCCTGCACTGGTCTAGGCTGCTAATCGGGATATTCATCCTGTACAAGAGAGTGGGACAAAAAAAAAAAAAAAAAACGACAGAAAAAAAAAACTGACAGGATGTCGTGGCGAGACCTTCTACTGAGAGCCTTTCAAGCCATCTTGTAAATGTTGTGCAACCTAATTGAATCTTTCTTCAGTCCACTCAGGCCCATCCATCAGCCTCCGGCTCCACAGCACAGCACCCTATTCTTTGATTCCACTTAAAATTTGGTTTGTCTTGTTGTTTCCATCTTTTGTGATGCAATCCAGTTTGTAAACAAACAAACAAATAACCCATTTTGTATGGAACTATAAAACTGCCGGCACCAATCCTGGATAGGGCATGGACAAATGAGATCATTCAGACTTGCGAGACATTGTGCGTTTGTGCATTTCCATGCGATGACAGCAGCTATACCACACTCTCACAAGACGACAGACGCGGCAGAAATGTGAAAAACGGCACTCAACGAAGCGTGAGCTGATGGCGAAACATAACTCCCTTATCTAAAGCCAGCGATCGGAGCCGCATCCTCAAACCAACGACAGTTGTGTGTTTGCACCTCTGTGATGCTTCCGTGTTTCAAAACTACAGATAAAGACTCAAATGCTTTGTTCTGTGCCGTTGTAGATGGCATCAAGATTTCAAAGGAAAACCAGGTGAGTTGAGGGAAAAACGGATGTCAGAGCTTCATGCAGGTGAGGACTGTAAGCCTCGGATTCAAAACAAAGTAAAAGAAACTGGTTCTTAAAATGCCTTTGATGAGCTCCCCCAGCTGAGGAACGTAACGCAAAACCAGGAGGAGTTACCTTTAAGTGAATTAAAGTCAGCGTAACTAAACCTGTGCCCTGCTTAACTGCAGGAGCTCTAGCGCAGCGGAGCTATAGAGCACAAAGAGCCAGCCATTGTACATCACACCCCCAGCCACCCACATCTCCACAACAAAGGACACACTTCTAACAGAGTGCTTCCTCTTCCTACACAGGAAGTAGATGCCTGTTCTTAATTCTGTCATCTTTTAATCCCAACGAGTGAGTGAGGGGGAGTGCAACTTCTGAAGATCACAGAGCAACGGAGAGCGAGAGAGGAAACGGCCTTGCAAACATCTAGATCTGTTGATAGCTGTGGTTCCTTCATTGTTATCCGGGGTGCAGGACCAGCTAAACGTCTGGACATTTTAGGGCATTTGCCAGACACGTTTCTAGAATAACGTATACTTTAATCAAGTTACAAAGGAAGCATGAGAGGTCTTGCCAAAGGACTATTATTGGAAGAGCATGTGGGCCTATCAGGACAAGAAATCAAACTCCACTGCCATATGACCTTACTTGTAAAGTAATATATACACAAATTGTAAAGTAAGGTGATCTTCCTGCCTTCCATATGGCAGAGTGGAGAGATTCAAGAGAGATTCAAGAATCTCAGGAGCATCACCTTACTTTCCAATAAGTAATACTGTACATTTCGTATCAACAAAATAACACTGATATAATTATATAATAACTAAAATGTTGTTAAACTAATCAAAGCTCCTTGGGCTTCGCATACTTCCAGACTTCTCTGCAGCCACTTCTTAGGGAGTCTCCTGGAATGGAATTTTTAAACCAGGCGTAAGACTCCCATTATGTTGGAGGTTGGCATAATTTAGGATTTTTTTAAAAAATTTTTAAACCAATTCCTATAGATGCTTCAGACGCTGCAGTTATCTGGACACCCAACCATCACACCCATTTGTGATTAATACATTACATTTATTTGCTAGACACTTTTATCCAAAGAGACTTACAATTTGAGGAAACAAACATCTCATTTCGAAATCATGGTGTCTGCCCCCCTCCACATGTCTATGAGGGCTCTGCACTAGACTTTAGAACATGGATGCAGGGATTTACTTCAACTCCACCACAAGAGCATTACTGAGGTCAGGCGCTGATGTTGGGTGATAAGTCCTGGCTTGTTCCCAAATAAAATAAATATAAAATAAATAAATAAATATAAACTTTAAACTAGAAGTAAACGTGTGCAATTTGGTACAAGGTCATTTATGTAACATCCAAAAAATTGAGTAAACGTTGAATCAGCAGTCAGCTAGAAAGCAACAATGCTGGAATGTAATTGCGTGCTTCGTTTATGCAGCGGTTAAAAATAAATAAAAATCTTTAGATAGACAATGTTATGAAATTATCTTCCCCAATAAGAAAACAAACAGTCCAGTGTAGTCAATACTCCAACTTTTGACAGGTAATATAAGACACATCAAGTTCCCATTCACGGTATGTTTACAGGCAGTTTTACTCAGGGATCAGCAGCGACGCTAATAGGCTGCATGGCGCATCTCAGTGTGTTACTTCCTCTTCTGTCAGTGTGTGTTGTTTATGCCTCTAATAATAGTGACTGCATCCCGTAGCACTCAGGCAGACAGGCAGGTGAGTCACACCTGAGGAAGACACGCTGAACTACTTTTTTTTTCGCCTTCAGAGCAATTGCTCAACACCACCAAGTCATGACTCACCCAGCTAGAAACCAGTAATTACCCATCGTAGGAGCTGACAGACTGTCAAAGGAGGCTGAGGTCTATGGACATACTGGAGCATCCTTCTCGACCACCAACACACAGGGCAGGCAAATTAGGACTGAAACGTAATCGAGGCACCAATTAACATGATCAAGCTAAATTACAGAAAAATGCACCAGAGTTAAATGTATAAACATATATTTGAGTTGAAACGCTTTAAGACCAGTAAATTGTAAGTGAGGTGTTTTAAACACACCGTTGCTTCTGAATCCACAAGTACGCAAGCCTCATTAACAAGCCTCGTTAATATGCAATCATCCGTAAATGATCTGTTTTTTGATTGGCAGCCCTGGGTTGCAGCTCTTTCAAGGGCAACATGGGTCTCAAACCCTCCATAAAACTTCAGCATGAATGGTTGCGGATAAAGAGATCTGGTCTTTAATTTACCCATGAAAAATCTAAGAGAACACTTCATCCCAACACCACCAACAAGATGCACACCTATGGGGATCCTAAAGCTTCAAGAGTCCTAATTTAGGTTTCTAAAAAGCTATGTGAAATATCTGTGCCAAGCTCTACAAATGAATATCTCGCACCATCTGCTGGACCATAAAATCACTAACCATAATCTCTTTTATTTGCTTTAAAATCACCCCGGCAAAAACAACTTCCCCTTTCCTTCGGGAAGGCCTTAGAAGGAAGATGATCCAGTGAGGGCAAACAAGAGTTCACCCACTATTGCTTCTCAGGGGCTGGGTCTAAACCATGTGGTGCTAAGCTTCCAGGACGTTCCTTGCTCACCGCTGACCTCCATTTTGTTGTCCAGCCGTGAATGCCCCGACCACAAACGGGCCCAGCGGGTTAAAATCAGCATTCAGTGCTAGTCTGCTGGGATGGTTCTAACAGAGCTGCTTTTGTTAATTAGCCACGCATCTCAGTGGTAAATGGAGTGTTCCTATGGCCATTGGCTGTTACCTTCGCAGGGAGATGGGAGGAGGGTGCACACACAGAAAAGGAACCTCAGTAAACATCTACCTTTAACTGCCTCAAATGGACAATTCTATTGAAAATGGCTGACAGTTGGGAATTTACTTACTGATTTTCAGGCCCTTCTTTTTTTGTACAATGAAAAAAAAAAAATGCTCATCTATTCCAGTTAATGGCACCAAAACCATGCCACACTCTCCTTAGCACCTCTTATTATTATTTATTTATTTTTAAGTGGACCAACTGAATCCATGCCAGTTATGAAGCCCATATTAGCAGCACAGAAAATGATCTAAAAATGAATCTTTTAATACTGCAAAACTGGAAATAATACTGGAAAACCATGCTGTATTTCTCAGAGCATTTAGCAACTATAGCTGTGCTGCCTGCCTTTGGTTTCATGCACCAAAAAGCAGCCTAATTTAATAAATTATCTAACCATTATCCAATCTTTCTTTATCCCTGAATTAAACAGGCTGTTTCTGCATGTAAAGGACTGATATATGTAAATGAGCTCTGTTCTGATTGACTGCCTTGTATTTTGCCTCGCTCAAAAGTAATCCGGGTTGGAACATTCCTAATAAGTTCAGCATGAATAGGCCAGGCTAAACTGCTGTGGTTTGAAAAAGGTGGTTTTGTAAATGTGTGTTAAGACATCACAGAAACAATGAATTTTGCATTTGTGGATTGTATGGATTGGGGATTAAACATTGCTTTTTTCCTTCTCTCAGACTTTCTCTCCAATTTAGTCACGTTCAACTCTACTTACTAGTTAGAGCGCCCAAAAACACATGAAACCGCAAACACTGTGAGAGTATGTAGCATGTGCTTGGCCACTTTGTCACACTTTGTTTCTGTATCTTTTCAAACAGACTGGAAACCTTCCCTGCTCATTCCGTTACATTACAAAATAGACACCCATGCTACTTAGCAGGTTAGATACCTGGTCATGGATGGCTGCAGTACCTCCAGGAATTGAACTTGTAATCTCCGGATCAACCCTTAAGACAGTTAAAGGGCTAGGAGCCCTCTAATTGGTCATAATCCTAAAACCCTGACCTATAACTTACCATATGCATCACTCAGAAGTAATACGGCTGCTATTGCTGCTTTGATTCATGTTGCAATATTGTCTACTTTCTGTCTAACCCAAGTTGTTTAGCAACAATCATTTTAAAGTACATCCAAGCCTCTGAGAGAGAAATGGGTCATTTAAGGAATTCCTGTTCCAGAACCAGAATTTTCCCCCCCTCATTTATTTCATTCCCTTTAATTGCACTAATGAAGAACATCTTCGTTGCTTGACAGAACCCATAAAGCTAGCAATAGCTAACGGTGCTGTATCAGAAATCTGCTCGTTTTGTGCTTAACTGTCAGTGCGCAACACTTTTCCCCTTTTATTTATCATAGGGCTCTTTGTGCCAGAGCCAGATCCCTGCAGGATGTGCCAAAGAGCAGAACAAAGAACTTGGCCATGGTTCCAGCGGGGGGTTGCTGGGTGCATGTCTACCTGGCCCAGAGAGACAGAACACGACCGGGAGGTATGTTTGATCAGGGGAACAAAAGGAAAGCAAACAAAAACTGAAAAAGTGCCATCAAGCAGTTTTGCTGTTTCTGACTGGGACGTCCTGACTTAAAGAACGCCAAGTATTCAACACATAACGGAAGCAAGATGGAATGTCACGAACAGAAACCAAAAAAAAGGGAAAAACAAAACAGACCAGAGTTTGCCGTGTAGAGGAGCTCTAAAACCTGTCCATGAAGCCATTCGAAAGCCTCGCTCTCAGAGCTGCAGCGTAAATTCACCTGGCAAGTCATCATACAGGGAAAACTACTGATATTCAGATGATCAAGGAGAACAGCGATGGGGGGCTTGGGGTTGCGGGAGCGGCGTCACATCACATATTTGTAGCGATTGTTCCTCCCTCGTTATATTCACATTAAACTTAGACAACAATTTAGCTTAATATTTCTTAAAAAAAAAAATACTAACCGTCGAATCGATAAGAGTACTAGTATCAATAGTCAGTTAGTTTTGGTATCAGTATTGAGATCATTTTCAGTAAAATCCTCATTATACCCATCTATAATTGTGTTATTTTGATAGGACTGTCCCACACCGGTATTCATTTTAGTTCAACAACAGAATTACTAATATTTCCAAACTTTGCTGCACCTTGGATATCCAGGACTCTGTATAAAGGCCAGCTGGCCTACCTGCCTCGTTCCCTACCACCATTAGTCAGTTAGGATCCACCCCGCCTTGTTGACAACTGCTCTTTGGAGGGGCTTAGCGTAAACAAAGCACAGTGATGAGAGGCAAGAGACACTTCACGTGCCAGGGCACCATCATCGCAAGAAAACCCCTTTGATCATAAATGCAGCACACCTTCACCTTCAAGAGAAAAGCCAAGAGAAACAGAAGGGTGTCTGAGTTGCATGTCTTTTGTCTGCATCTGGTCTGAAACCTACCTGTGTGCAGGTGACGAGACCGCAGCAAAGTTTCAGAGACATGCAAGCAAGGAAGGTTACGGGCGACTTCCTAAACCACGAACTCACACGGCGAAGCGAGGCCTTCTGAATGAATCCAACCCGGAGCATGAAAAGGCTGGGAGAGAAACCACAGCCTCTGGAAATCCCTGTAAAAATATGAGGTAGCCCAAGGCTGACCAAAATGGCTTTAAGATCTTAAGGACCACAAATCGTCCATCACTCAAAGAAAGAAAACCTGGCATGACTGCCACTTCATCTGAATCCAGAGATCCCTGCATGAAAATGCAAAACGTCTCGAGACGAAAAAGAGCCGAATTTGTTATTAATGTTGTCTCATATCGTGAGTTCAGAAGACTGTTGTTGGGTTTGCCCGGTCACAACAAATTTAATTGGACGTCATAAGGGAGGTGTCCTCTTGGGGAACTTCCAAAAAATGTGAATGCGGGTGAAGCCGCTGGATAAAAAGCAAGTTGTGTATCGGCGCAACACGGCACTCATCCATCAGCTGATGACCTTTTCCCAACCCCTGGCACGCAAAGCACAGTGTAACGATTTTAATCAGGGAAACATTCTCCGGCTGCAATATACATGACGTACGGCCTTGATATTGCCCAGATGTGATCCATGTTATAATTACGCCTTCTCTGATTTGCCCGTGCTGAGACAGCGGCAATGCCGCCGCAAGCAAATCTACATTTTTTTACACATTAGGGATATACGTGATATTTTATTCATGCAAGCGCACCGGGGAAGAGAAATGTTATTCCTGGAGCGTGTTAGGGGGACAGACTTATTGTAGTTGCTCTCTAACTGACAGCAGTGCGTGTTTCTTTTCAAGATGTGGTAAGGTGGAAAAGGTCAAGGCCCAGGCCCGTGTCCCAGACTTTATGCAGAAGGAGGGGTTCTATAGTGAATAAACCAATGACCATCAACAACACAGTCTCAAGGAGCCTCGCCATGCATTCCTTACATTGACAGTACAAAAACCCAAACAGCAAAATAGCCCACCCGTTGAATATTCTACCTTTGTCTTTTTGATGTCTTTCTTGAAGCATGACATTCATATCTGAACAGTTTCACAGACAAAGCAGGCGGGTCCATATGGAGCCGGCAGCATAATGTGCCATCGTGTACAGTTTGACAGAGTGGCACCCTGAGGACGGCGTAGACAGTCTTCGAGGAAATTAACTATTAAACAGGCCCTTCTGGTTAAATATTCATTCTGATCCCGAACATCCCGAAAGACTCCCATCAAGCAGGACTCTGCACCTCCCTGCCAGGCGATTAGAGGAAACCCGCTGTTTAAAAAGCTGTCTTTTCACGCCATCCACAATTGCTTCAGATGCCTTGAGCAGAAATGGGAGAAAACCAGCCGCCTGAAAGCAGTCCTGGCAAAGGTCAGCTCTCTTCATTGTTTATGGAAGCGAGTGGAAGAAAGCCTCCCTGGCATGAGCGACCGCGGAGGTGAGGCATCACCCCTGGTTTAAGTCCCTCCCCAGGCGCCCCCGTCTGTCTGGAAAGAGGAGGATGACGCCCTCGTTTTGGGAGTACATGTTTGTTGCAATACAAGCAACACACCTCCCTAGTCAATTATGCAGTCAAAAGTGGAACTAACATGATTACTGCCGGAGATAAAGGCTTCATAAATGATCGACTGGCCCACAGCAGATCCCGCCAGCAATTTTGGGGGGTTGTTTTGAGGAAGGGGAAAAAAATGGGTTTTATGTAGCATTTAATCTAATCTCTAATCTCTTCGTTGTGCTGAAGAACATGAAATTGGCAGGAAAACTGATCATAAGTCTGACAACTACAACCCGCTGTACAACGCAGTCGCTAACAGCTTCTACAAAGAAGCTGCACCAGGCGGCCTGGCTTTGAAGCTGGAAGCACCAGTAAAATGGAGGAGCCATGCTGTCAGGCCAGTGGAATTTTCATACCATTTGAAAGCAAATCCCTGGCCTCTGTGTCGCACTGGGGAACAGACAAAGCTGCAAGACGAGGTATATCGAAAGAAGACTGCTTGATGTTTTTGAGAAGATGGGGCATCTAGTTACAACCAACGGTCACCAGGGAGGAACCAGAGAGACCACTGGTATGTGTCCCCACCGTCCAGTTAGAAAACAGAGCTGTTAGCAGAGGCACATTTTATCATACGGGTCCAAGATTGAGAGATTACTAGTTAGTTAAAGAAGTGTGGGGTCCTGAACGTGATGAATTGAGCTACACAGATCATTTCATTTGAACCATGAAGCCCATAATGAACTGACATGCAAGGAGGGTATTAAAAAAGCGAGAGGGAGAGAGAGAAGGGGCTAAATATCAACGGATGGAAAGATTACAGTAGGCTAAACATCAATCTGGAGAATGGGTTTAATATGCTTGTCAGGAATGCTCTGCAGCTGGTTGGTCAGTTATTGGAGAGGACTTCAGCATAACTGACACAAACACTGTACATTTATGACACTGTTTGTAAACTTGGGAGCTTGCAGTGGCCTGGTGCTAATGCTGTCTCAGCAGTTTCTGACTGCACCTGATTTAGTGAGGTTTTAATTCACAGCTGTAAATAAATCCTCCTTTTTAGAATGAGAGATGTTAGAAAGCGGTTAATGGAATTTATAAGATGTTGAGAATAAAGCCATTTTTGGTTTTAATGACAGTCATGAAAACGTAAAAGCGCTTTAGAGAAACACGATTTGCGTTTATGTTCCAGCATACCCCCTTACTCTCTCGCTTTTCTGCACTTTGCTGCTGATGCAGCCATCTTAGGCATGCAAATATGGATTTTAAAAATGCATGGGAGCGACACTGAGGCGACAATCAGTCTGCCTGTCTATGACAGGCAAGATTAAGGGCGAGAGGTCTGACGTCAGAGGCGGGAGCGTCATGGGACAGTGGAGAACTTCCTCTGGCTGCACGGAACCCTAAAACACAAAACTACTATATCATAAACCAAATGAGAGGATACCACCAGATCCTGCCATGTGATCCTGGGGCTCTTCAATCCAGCCCTCGTCAATCTACAGCACTCCCTTTAGTGGGCTTTCTCTTTAAAAGACGGACATTAAAATTTAACAGGTGACATCATTACGGGAACTTGAGACCATGAGCGTAATCATAAATGCAAGTCACAATGATAAGGAGACGAAACATTATAACAGTACTGCAAGTTACTTTTAAACAATAGCGATCATTTAATTAACGTTAAGACCACTGAGGTAAGCACAGGATGTGGAGCATTTCTGTAACTCCTGCTAAACATGGAACAAACCTGGAATTATGTTTTATTGCACCATAAATTACTTCAAAGGGTGATTTGATATGCTGCTTCTCCACGACACGCTTTTACATTAGCATTAAAATGGCTCTTGAGTGCTTGTTCAGTAATACATGAAAAAGGTGGGGTTTCTTGGTTGGGGGGGGTGGTTAAGACATCTTATCCCACTAGGGAATTTCCAGTATCATTTAACTCCCATTTCAGTTGGAACAGCTCCAGTTTAAACCATGAATGTTCGTATAAACATGATTAATGAAATGATGAATGCAGATATGAGCATATGTTTGCACAAGGTTAAAAAAGCACAGCATTGAAAAATGACTCAAACAAGGCTAAAAGATAGATGGATACTAAACCAACGCTGCTGTGTTTGATACGCATACCTGATGAAATGTCATTTAGGCATGAAAGATTTGTTGAGAATAAAACTGTAGTTAAATCAATACCACACTACTAAGCAATTGTCCTGTGACAGCCCTCACTTCTTTACATTCTGCTTCCAAAGATCATTCTTGTATTTTAATGTAGCCTTGAGGAACAGTTCTCCAGGCTTCCTGAAGGACTTTCAAAGACACTCATTTCCAGTCCAGTCCCTGAACCTGACCAGTTTCAGAGGAATGTTTTAGTTGGTTAAGACACACAGTGACCTACGTATGAATCATCCAAGTAGAACAAAGACCATCTAACTGAAGTCCTGAACCAGTGAAGGAGCAGATGATTCCAGATGATCAGGCGGTGATCAGTATATCAATACATAAAGTAATAAAGAATTTAGCGCAGAAAGGTGTATAATCACTTTTAAAGGGAGACTGTACAAACTTATATAAGGCACTATATTTATTCGGTATATTACTTTTAAAGCATTTGTTCAACCAAAACTGCTTCTGTTTTCATGGCATCGTGACTGAATGGTAATAATAATTGTGAAATTCTAAGACTGTACTGTCTTCTGAGATGGTTATCATACCATGAAAATCTCACATCGTTCCAACCCCGGTGCTGTGTTTCGTGACAGCTGCGTGAAGACACAAAAAAATAACATTCCCAAAGCAAACAAATGGCTCATTGAGGGTGAAAGAGCACAGCAGAGCCTCCTCAAGAGGGAAAATAAAAGAGAAATATGTTGTAAAAAAAAGGGAAAAGGAGCGAGCCGTATAGGGGGTCAGGGCACCACTGGTGCTTTGCTTGGGCTCAGGGGAGCGAGTGGAGGCTTGCATGTGCGTGCCATCTTCACACACAGCCCACCAACTGGAGACACTCAGACACAAAGGACAGATCAAACCCTTCAGTCACTACAGGGGACATGACACACAAGACAAGCTCTGAGACAGCAGAATACACTCAAAGACGGTTTGTGTATACATGCTTGTCTTGATGTTTGGTGGGTGGGGGGGTCAGGGTGAAGAAAGCTTTTCCATTGGTGCAGTCTCTGCAGTCTTTATCCCATTGAAAACATTATTAACAAAACAGAATAATAATTTTGCATAGATTATAGACTTAAAATCGACATATCTGTGTTTGTAAATGCACACTCAGAACGGACCAATGTTAGAGTTGGCACACAACTGGCAATCAGTCAATTAATTTTATTATTTAGATTTTCAGCTACAGTTCATTGAGATATTTAACAGGAGACAGGTAACTGAACTCAATGCTGCTTGCTGCTACATCTGTACATTTCTACGAAAAGAAGCAAGAATGTGGCTCACTGTTATTCAATTAGTCCTCCCAAGCCTTCTCTATGGTAGTTTTATTTCATTATTGTTATTTAAAATTATTTTTTCCCCATTTATGACTTTAAGATGCCAGTTGGAACCATTAAAGAGCAGGTGATGTTTCTGATGAGACCTGGGCTAATAGTAAGCATTGGAAATGTGTTCATTTAGCAGTCAACTTTAAAATAACTATTAAAACAAACAAACAAATAAATAGGCCAGTCATCAGCTAAGAAATCAGGATAAGCAACGAAAATCCCAATCTGGTGTGTCCCTAATGGTTTAATATAGGTATCATTTATACTGCATTAAAGGAAAATATTGTTTTGTTTTTGGTCTCGTTTTGTAAACGTCTGTACCATGTTTTTGTCATCAGTTGACATAAAAAAGCAGTGCACACAAATATCAAAGTGATTATGTGACCATCGGAACTGGGCTGGCATGTTGGACCAGATATCAGAGGAAGAAATCGTTTGAAACAGCCCACACTCACATGGTGTGAGGTCATTAGAAGAAGCTGTAGATTCCTTTCTGTGGGCTTGTACAGTGTTTGAGCAGTTTGAGTAAGGCAGTCTACATTTAGATGCTCTTAAATGAAGCTTCAACTAAAAATAGCTTAGTATCAGAATCATACAGTAGGTTTGGTTCTCTCTATCAGAGAAAGTGCAGCATATGTGTTGTGCTCTTATACATGTCAATTACATTTAAATAAGCTCCAGAGATGAAGCATCTGAGATAAATAAATAAATAAAATGTAAAAAAATAAATAAAATGTAAAAAAAAAAAAAGAGGCTAAACTGACTGTCCTCATTATTAACAAAGTATTAAACACACAGGTTGTGTGTGTACTGGTGTCAATCCACAGTGTATTCCAACATCTAACAAAATAAACACCCCGAGAGGAAGACAATATGAGGAACCAAGTGGTCGGCAAGCAAATATGTCCTCGCTTTCTCAAGCGTGGGGAGGCTGAGACACATACCGCTGCTCAGCGGCTCTGGGATCTTACACCATCCTCGGCCGTTTCCAAACAGAGTTACGCTTAAAAAAAGAAGAGAAACCACAACATTACTGCGCACTTACAGCCAGCTCCCCGAGGGCGGATCCGGCTTCCTCGCGAGGCCTCGGCTCGAGACGGCTTCTCACGTCAGTCTCGTCCGCCGTCCCTTGAGGGAATGACACGATGTGCGTTTGCACGCTAACGCGACGACTGCAGCTGGGCGGCTGTAATTAGCTGTGATTATTATAACAGCCTGCACAGTCACGGCACTCTCGACGGAAGCGGTCTTTCAGGTAGTGTGCACACCCGTCACTCATCAGTTAATACTCACCAGCCCCAGCTGATAGAAAGCAAGCCACATCTCACGACTCTTCATACCACAGAGCCCTGGTGCGATGAGTAATGAGGCTGATCCATTATTCGAGAGGGCACACCAGTAAACACAATGGCCCACATTCAGCAAAGCTGGGAAGACTGTGAATTGGGGAGGTAGTATGGGTGGTAGTAGCCTAGTGGGTAAAACACTTGTCTGTGAAGCCCATGACCACAAAGATGCACGTTTGAACCCCCACTTTCTACCATTGTGTCCTTGAGCAAGACACTTAACCCTCAGTGTCTCCAGGGGGACTGTCCCTGTAACTAATGACTGTAAGTCCCTCTGGATAAGGGCGTCTGACGAATGCCACTTTAATTGGAGAGTGAGGAATGAATATATTTTTTCAACATTTTTTTATTACTTAGTTCTAGCCTTTAATTATCTCTATAATTTCTTCTAATCACAATCACAAAATGCTTTTGATTGAATTGCATAAAAAATCTGTTCAAAGCGAAGCATCTTTTCAGACTCTCTTCATACAGCATGCCGCGTTTTACCACTCAACCAAACAGGGGGATGTAACTATATATTCCAGCATCTGGAATCTTGAACAAATCATTATTCCATTTGTAGATATGCAAAAAATCTAAATCTAAACACACAGACACAGACACACACACACACACACACACACACACACGAGCCTTTTCAAACTATAACTTCATTACACATAAAAAATAAGCACACTTGTGTGTGGAATTATTTTTCTAATTGTTGCAATTTATTTTACTGATATTATTGGTACTGATACTTTTGAAGATTTAACTATAAACCATTTCTCAGGCTGTTATGCTCACACACACATTTCAACCAAACACGATCTTAATCTGGCAGATGTCAAAGATGAAAATTATGAATAGTAAATATCTGTCAGATTTTACAGTGAGGTCTGACTGCACAGAACTGACTGAGATGAATTTACCTCTAGTCTTTTGAAACTAACCCTTAAAACGGTGAAGAGGTTCCTGTCATTTCACTGTCTAAATGCAATCCCATGATAAAAACATGGTCGTATTCAATATTCATTCTTGTCTTGTGGTCAAAAGACACTCACGGAAAATAGTGGTGTAACAATACAGCCAACTCGATTCAGTTCAGGCTCATGATTCAACTGACAAGATTCAATTTTTTTTTAAAGTGAACCTGAAAACAATTCAGTATTCTCACAACACTAAACATAAAATCTGAAAGAAGAAAACTGGTGATTGTATTCTGTTCTGGCACAATTTGCTAATGAAACTACAGCTCGAAGGTAGAGGGGCATAATGACATGACTGAGAAATTTATTTTTTTCCTCATGTGCTGCCCTTATAACAATAAGTTATAAGTTATAAGTTTTTCACTGAGCTATGTTTTAGAAACACCTTCTATAAATTACCAGATAAAACTATGACTTGTGAAGGTTAATAGCAGTCATTTTCATTTTTTAACTCACGACCACATAATTCATAGTCCTATATAGTCCCACAAATGCGAACATTCTCTTAATTTCTCATAATAAAAATTTAGCGGCTGTGGAATGTGTAGAAAGCGATGTTTAACGCGATCCACCTTCGCTTTGATTGTTCTGAACGTTTGTAGCGTTCCTCGAATGAAGAGCGGTGTCTTTGATCACGCCAAACCGCACTGAAGCTTCGGCAGAGTCTTCTAAAGAAGAAAGGGGGTTAAGAAAAGAGAGGGAAAAAAAAAAGAGCTGGCACCACATCTGAGGTTGTCTCTCTCTCCTCCGCTTCTTTTATTTTCCTCTCGGGGTTTGTGGAAACGGAGCGCGGCGGGAAGTGTGCGGATGCTTTAGCCCGCGCTCAGGTAAAGGTGTGTCTAGGTGAGCAGCCTGGATGGGCGGCGGAGATCAAAGGGCTGGCACGGCGACCCCTCGGCAGGTGACTCGGAGAGCAGCGCCGCTCTGTGTGTATAATTAGGCCGAAAGAAAATTGCTCACTTAGCCAAAACAAAGAGAAACAAAAACAACTCTTAGCATCACGCAGACTGCACAGCAAGCAGGTCTGGAGTCGAAAATGGGACATCCTTTTGATCTCAGCCTAAACCGGGTCAAAACTTTAACCCTTAAAAGGTCTAGGGCTATGATATCAACATAAACATATCTCAACTTATACATCTCTGAAAAAGAAGGGAATACACTGATATTCTGTATATAAAATAACCACTGTATAATACACAATATATGCACAGTATTTGTGTGTAATGTATATAT
>JBBPCX010000114.1:46556577-46569217 GCA_037974365.1 Hydrocynus forskahlii | reverse complement strand
TACACACACACACACATCTATGTAATAGATGATATACACTAAATAGACTGCAAGACTACAGAGACTGCAGGCTGTATCTCGCCCCCCCTTTTTCAAACAGTATCAGGTCCATTCATCCCGCTTCACTTATGAGAGTCCAGCATTGTTTCCTCCCTAAATGGTGTAACTCCAGAGCGCTGTGTGTTTCCTCTCTTCCGTCATTCACACCTTAAACTTTTCCCTTTATTTTTACTTAAAGCAAAATTACATCTTTTACTAAATCTACATAATAATTGCCACAAAACTAGTTAAAGTAAAAGTAAATAAATAAACAAATAAATTACTTGATTACTTCACGTGGAACAAACAACCCAAGACAGCTGACTTTTTTTTTTGTAGAGATCACTGGTTTGGGTCACACATGCTGCATTGCTGAAATGCAGTCCAGTAAACTACTGCAACGTAACAGAAAAACAACAGCTGCCAAACTCTCTAATGAAAGCCAATCCAAAGTCAAAACACCAATATGGGTTTCATTTGAGAAAGAAAAAAATCTAAGTGGATAACTGACGTGAACTCCAGCGATCTGCATTACTTTCATGTCCTTCCCTCTCTCTGCCAAATTAATTAGCTAAATAGAAGCCATTTAGGCTGTGTGTGTCATACCACGAGCTTTGCAAGTCTAACAAACGGCGCTCTCCGGTCCATTCCCTGAGGTGCTGACTACGGTTCAAGCAGAAACAACCTCTCCAACTGTAGTCTTCATTTGAATTCACTTTAACCTGCAGGCCCAAGGTCTGGCCTGGCCGGAAACAGCGGCGCTTAAAACCTGAAAGCCTGAATTGCTATGCGAGCGCAAGAACATCATGATGTGTTGATGCATATCAAGGTCTTAGGTAGATGAAAGAAGGATGACGCTTAGTCCCCACCTGGGGTGGAAGAGAAGTTACAACAGGAACGGTTTAACCATCAACTTCTAAAACTTCTCAGATTTCTGACATTCCTAGGATATATTTTTCATACCCATATGTTGTATAGTGGGCTGCACATGGCTTTTACATGATAATTGATGAAGTTAATATAGAACATATATGCAGAACCATCTCCAGGTACGAATAAAAAAGGCATTAACTGGGAACTGAAAACCAAAACAGCAATGAAAAGAGGGGAAATATTTCCCTTTTGTGGCATTAATATGCAATAATTTAAAATACTCAATAAAAAGCACAATACTTAACTGAGATTTAAGATAAATGAAATAAATTAAATTAATTATATAATTCCAAAAATCCTGCTTGCTAAACAGACCAGAGAAAAACAATGTTCTTCAGCAGAACCGACACTGTCTTTAATATCGATTACAGTAAAGGTCTATTAGAAAGCGGTGGAAATGTCGCTGCTTCTTTACAAAACACTGCAAAACAAACAAAAAAGGTCTATTTTGAGGAATAATGTCAAATGCCATCCATTTAACCCCTTGTTCTGACATCAGCACCATCTCTGTGACAAAATATTTATATGTGCTTCTATTACATGTTATTCCATACGAAAACAAATCATACATTACAGTGAACTTCACAATGACAATCAGGGTTGGAAAAGTAGGTTCCAAACTGGCATCGCTAAGAAAAATACCCAGTACCGGGTGCCTGATTTTTTTCCTTTTTTAATTCAGGTTCTGCTTCATTACTAAACACTACAAATCTGCAAGGACATGTGTGGCGATCTGCCAGTACCTATTTTAGGTCAATACGTCATACGACAACCTATTAACAACTAACAATTTACTTATTCTCATTCGTTCATTTGGTTTTATGTAGCATTTCACTCCCAATTTTGCTCTCAATGTTCAGAATAAAGATATTTTTTGCTAAACATTTGTCTTCCTTTTTTTACCTTTATGGAATCCAAATGGGGAATCGATAAGAAGTGGAAACGGTAAGCACAACAGGAATCAAAATCAGAATTAAAAAAACTCTAACCCCAACGACCTTATTTATATGGCCAGTGTATGCAGTAGATTACAAAAGCTTCTCCAGGTTTAGCTTTAATGAAATTTTCTCTGGCCTTTATTTAACCACATGCATAACTCATGACATCAGCGACAGCTCCGCCCAAAATGATCAGGTGCACATTTATCAGGGCACTAATAAGCGGTTGCTGTGGCATTGTTGAAATGCCGCTGCAGTTCAGTACAGCAGAACCTCTCCGTTCAGCCGGAGCGCGGCGAGGTGAGCCGCCTGCTGGCCCTGAGGGCAGAATGTGGCTCCATAATCAGGGCCTTCTCTCAATTACAGGCTATGTCTAGGCCTTAATAGAGTTCAGGCCGGGGCTGAGGGGAGGGCCGTCCATTCCGGTGATTTCTGAAGGCACGGAAAGCATTCCTGTATGGAACGTCAGCAAACTCCGCAATAAAGAATCGGCCTGATTACCGAGCCACTGGACGAGTCGCATTATAGCTTATTTTTGGCTTTACTAAAGCTCTCAACAGGAAAAACAAGCAAAGACCTACAGCCAGCCGCCTGCTAATGCAACACCAATCACCCCGAAAGCATTTCTGAGATGTGCAGCAGGAGAGGAATGCCAGAGAGCCAAACAAGAAGCAGAATTGACTCCTTTTCTCTCCCAATCTCAAAGTGCACCATGAGAGGCCACACTAAGCAATTGTGTTCATGTTTGTGTAATGCGCAATGAAACTCTATTGAGCATTGCGGAATTCACTGAAGTCATGCCAGCAGCTGAAACAAGGCTTCATCCATCTCACTGCAAACGACCAAAACAATACCGAAAATCAGCACGCTGCCAAGGACTCAATACTGCAGCTGGAGTCCTTTAGGGGAGTGGAGGTTGAGTGCCGGAGTGACGCTAACAACCAAGCTTTTCTGAAAACATGCTGAGCAACTGGTCTGTAATTACAGACAGTTCACGCAAGTTCCAGCACTAAACAACTGACCTCTGCCAAATAATGCTCAGTCTACGGGGCAGCCGGTTCTGTGGCAACCAAACACCCTCACACTGCCAGTCTGCCCTATTGAATTCCTCAGCCCTATTAAAACATTCGGTAATATTCAGTGTATGGCATGGGCATTCAGATTTTTTATCAGTTAATCAAGGGCAGTAATCATTTAAAAATTCAGCACTGACTTCTCTTTCTAATGATAACAGTTATTAACATGAACTGAAGTTTAGAATCACCACTATATGAAAATTCATATAAACATTTCTTTCAATTTTTTACAAAAATATACAGAACAAAACAAATTAAATTAGTTAATCAGGGGCAATGATCATTTTAAAAATTAGATTTATGTGGTTGAGTTGCCTCCGTAATGTATGGGGGGAGAGAGACCAGAGGGGCAAGTCACCTTAAAATAGTGTAGCAGAGAGAGAGTCTCGGAGCGAGTACTGTGACACCAAGGTTATAGCGTCAAAAAAGCGGCAAAACGCGAAGCAACAAATCAGTCTTGAGGAAATAAACACACAGCAGACTCATAAACAGACTCCAAGACACTGAAGCTCAGGTCAGATAGAAAAAAAAGATGTGTTTCACTGTTTTTTGTGGTTTTATAATCAGATAATCAGCCCATAAATGCGGCTACGTGCGCTTTTCCCAGCCGGTTTTGGGCGAGAGCAGTTAGTTCCACCAGTTTTCAGCCATTCATAACCATAAATTACTCGGTAACAGACAGCAAGTTAATGCCCCCCTCCGTGGTTCAGTGGTAAAACATGGTGGGCCGAATGAAGCATCAGTTCACCCACTGGGAGCAGAACACAGACTTTTTTTTTGGTCATAAAAACAGTGTTTGGGTGTCTCCCCAGTACTGGTTTTATAGCCACCACACAGTCACACTTCACATTTTCTTGCGGAAATGCAGTCTAGTTTTGGAAATGTCAGTCATTTATAATCAAGTGCAATTATAGTAAGTATAAGCTCATCTAAACTTCTGAGCTCATGTTAAAATATGATCAGATTAACCACAACAGAATCAATGTAATAATGCAATAAACAGTTTCCTAAGAAGTAATAGTTGAGTTCAGCCACAAGGGGGTCAAAAATTCACAGCCATCATAACCAAAGTGAAACTAAGCTTCAAACACACGTTTCTAGCTGGTACATGCCATAAATCAGTCATAGTATCAGTCATATTGTCGGGCTCAGTGTCACAGGTTGCTGCGTGACCGACCTGGTTAATGGAGTTTGCCATACAAGAGGAGAGACCAGTTCCAACTGAGGCCAGCATGAAGGTCACCGGGTCAAAGGGCACCGGAGCCATGGCGTATCCCGCTGCTGCTGTTGTAACTACAAGCGCTAAAAGAGAAAGGAAACAAAAATGTGTTAGGCAGGTCAATAAAACCATAAGGCAGAACCTAAATAAACTCACACCTGACATGAAATTATCATATATAAACATTAATAAAATGTACTGCAGTGCAGATCAAATGATGGTGAACTGTCTTACATTATAACCAAATTCAGGCACTATATTCACGCAACCCTAAAAGTGTCTGGCTGGGCTTTTCCTTTGTTTGGTAATAAACTACACTACTATGAAGTGATCGATATGCAGTTATTAACATAAACTGAAGCTTAAGATCACCACTATATGAAAATTCATATAAACACATTTTCTTTAAATGTTTTACAAAAATATACAGAACAAAACAAATTAAATAAATAATCAGAACAATCAACAACCATCAGCTCTGTATTGTCTCTATTCAAGGTCTAAGATCACTTTTCTGGAGCCTGTAGGTGTGTTTAAGTTTATGCTATTATTGGTGATAGTCGTGTAGCTGTCCAGAGCCACAGCACATTCCTGACACTTCTTCATCACTGCCATTTCACAACTTTGTGTAGTAGAAGTAGTTTTGAACAAAATGTTATTTTTTATAAAGTCTGAAGTCAAATAGGCAGGAAATACAGATGAATTTGCAGATGTTGTGTAGTGAGGCACATAAAACACTATATACAGCATGACACTTCGTTCGAAGGCTCAGATTCTCTAGTTTAACATAACATTTAAAGTGTGTTGATGTCTTAAACAGGTGTAAAGTAATTTAGGGGAAAATATAGCGTGCCAGGAATATAGCATGTTCAGTCTTATAAAAGATAACAATGCAAGGAAAAAAAAAAAAAAAAAACACAGTGCAAGGATTTTGGCACAAATTCACAGAATAATTATAATAATTATCAGAAACACTGTAAACTACATGCACAACACTGACAGACACACACATACTTTTTGAAAAGCACAATATACAGCACAGTCTCTTCTCAGCTATCACCACCAAACCAGTTCCTCTCCCTGGAGGGACGAGAGATATTGGGCTATTTCAAGTCCACATCTGCCATCTTATCCTACTATATCATATAGCTTACCAACAGACACTACCGTATGGCTGAAATATGAAGTGGCATGTAGTACCACCTCTCATGTTATTTCCTTCTATGACAGGATGCCACTGCTGATAGTTTTCCACTCTAAGTAAGGAAGATTACTTTTTCAAATGTAACGTGTAATTTGCTGCACTTTTAGAATGCGAGTGGCACGGAGCCGTGCCAGCAGCGCAACAAATGGATAATTGCCATCCTACACCAAAAATAACTTCTTATATGGAAGTTCCCCAGGTTTGTGTTGATGCCCGAGACGTCAGATGTCATGCTAAGCTATGTTTGGTGTTCCTGTGTCACGTAGAACCAAAGTTACTGTAATTTAAAAACGTAATAATAGTAACTCCTGGGGGTTAAAATGGTATCATATGCAAATGAACATAAAGAACAAAAAGAAAAAAAAAAAGGTTTTAAATACAAACAAAAAACAACAAAATCTTTGAACGGGGGAGAACTTTCAGGATAGTCTCCACCCACAAGTGGGTGGGGAAAACATGCAGAGGGAGGGGGTCTGGAGAGTGGCCGAGCGAAATAGCAGCAAACAGTGAGCGTGTAGGAAAACGAAAACTGGTTTTAGACTGATTTACACTGTTTAAATTTGTTGGAAGTCAGAATTTACTAATATGCTCAAAGGGTTAAATCTCGTACCTGTGAGTTTAATTTTGGAAAGACGTGCGTAGATTCCTGGTAAATTTGAGTACTCCACGCTCAGTTCCTTCCACTGCCGGGCCTCCAGACGGGCCTGCCTGACTGCTTCTGGTTCACCCTGCTCCACCTCGCTGGACTCGGGCTTAAGGGCTGGTACGTGCTGAATCTGGATGACGGAATCATCTCTGTCATCCAGCATGGAGGTCACAGGCTCCTGCTTTGGACGGGCTCGCTGGCCCAAGGCAGCGTTCTTTGTCACATACTGAAAGACAAGAGGCAGAGGATAATGTGAAACAGTTGTTATAATGTTATAATAACCAAAGAGAATAAAATATACTGTAGAATTCATGATTAGGACTCAGCACTAATCTTGTGTAAATCAAGATATAAATTCAAGCAGACCAAGACATTTTTGACACCATGCTTCCAACTTTGTGGACCCAGTTTGGGGAAGAACCTTTTCTATTCTAGCATGACTGTGTACAGAGTCCTGACCTCAACCTCATCCAACACCTTTGGGATGAACTGGAACGGAGAGTGTGATCCAGACCTTCTCATCCAACATTGGTATCTGACCGCATAAATGTTCTACAGAAAGAATGGACACAAATTCCCACAGAAACTCCAACATCTTGTGGAAATCCTTCCAAGAAAAATGGAAGCTGTTATAGCTGTAAAAGGGGATCAACTCCATATGAAAGTCTACCTATTTGAATGCGATGTCATTAAAGTGCTGGTGTAATGATCACGTGTCCCGTTACTTTTGTCCACCTAGTGTACGTGCAAGTTGATCAGGGCCAGCAAGGTAAGAATAGACCTCACTGGCAATATGGTAATGTGCTTATGTAAACTTATCTTTAATTAGACTGACTATTAAGGTTAATCTCAATGAAGTTAAGGTCATTTACATCATCTCTGTCAGACAGCCTTCAGTTATTCACTCTATATTGAAAACAGGTGTCACAAAGTGAAAATCTGTTTAACTGTTGCAGAGAAAGCTCCCTGTCCTCAAAGTACAAATATTTGCTCAACGACATTGACCTTCTTCCCACTAGCACTGATTTCTGCTGCCTTCATTCCTTCTACGCAGATGTGACGCCTCTTATGGAAATTTTACCTGCCGCTTCATAAAAGTCAGGTGCTGGAATGTGATCCATTGTGCTGAGTCACTCCGACAAAGCTGGATAAGATTCCTTACGCTCAGGTGATTTCTTGGTGCATTTGAAAACAACTTCTGATTTACGATGGCACCAACCAGACCTGCAGACACACAGGCACACAAAACACCCCATAAGCATTTCCTCTTGGCCTATATGATGTTACATAGACTTAACACAGAGCAATTATTTATGTTTTCTCCACAGACACACTAGTGGACATATATGTACAGAAATATTGTTTATAAATGACTATTTGTACATTAATACAACCCAAGAAAGCAATTGGACCAAGCCTTGTTCTAAACAAGATTAGTTTGTTTACATGTTTAGTCTGACTTGGCTACAATGGGAAAACATCTTTTGTTTCTCCACAATGTCAGTGTTGTTTTGTAGATTTTCACAGTTGTTCAGAGCAATTATGAACAAAATACGTAAATGAATCCTTATCGTTTGGTGTCATAAATGGTCATCACACACATGGTGCAGTGGAAAGTGGTAAAACACAGTAATAAGTCAGTGGCATAATCCAAGCATTCTCATTCCAAATCAAGTAGACCATGTTTTAACTGAGCTAAACTTAGGTTACTAAGACCTTAGACTATCAAACCATGTTGTTTACATGACCTAACACTTAAAACTTTACAGACACTTGCTCATTGTTTGTTTTTTCTGGGGCAGCTGCTGGCCTATTGGTTGGGCTCTGCCCCTGCAATCAGAAGGGTGTGGGTTCAAATCCCAACACTGCTTGTGTCATCACTGATGTTCCTTTGAGCATGGTACCACACACCTCCCCACACACACCTAGAAAGTAGTTCACACTGTGTGTTATGGTGTGTTCACATGTGACTACAAGGGGCCGCTTTACTTTATTTTTATTTTAAATAAAGAGTATTAAACTACATCCCTAATACTAACAGCCTCTGCTGTCCCAAGTCCTTACACTATATGCTGGAACATATCTATGACGGTATGATTGCATCCAGTCACAAAAGCATTACTGATGTCAGGAACACATATTGGAGCACAAACGCCACTCAAACTCATCAATAGTGCTTTATGAAGCTCCATCACACTCAATAAAGCAGTACCTCTGCTCCAGACCCCAGTTCACTTGGGGCTTTATACCACTCAGTGCCTCGCCTTGGGCACGGTAGCCATAGGCTCTTGATGGACAGCTTGTTCATATACATAAATGGAGATTATATAAGTTGTTTGTGCCTAACTATCCGACTGTGTTCATCACTCCAGAGAAAGCAGTACCTCTGCTCCACTGTTCTTTAGCTCAGTTCAGTTCAGGTCGTTTAGAGCAGAAAAAACAAACAAACCATGGACTGCAGGTTCACCACAGGACATCAGCTAAGTAACTCTGGCTTTTCAGTCAGTAAGAACACTAATAAATACACATACAAACACACACTCATATACACACAAAGTGTGTGCATTAGTGTCATAAAACTAATACACACACTTTGCATTAGAAACTTGAAACTAGTATAAGAACACACAGACTAATACACCGACACACATACACAAACATATACACACACTGTGTGTTCATTAGAGTAAGGAAACATACACACATACACTAATATACACACCTTGTGTGCATTAGTGTAAAAATACTAACACACACACTAAGGGACACACTGTGTGTGCATCAGTGTAAGAATACACATACACACGCACTAATACGTGAACATACTGCCTTGCAATAATATTGTAGGAATACTCACACTAATATACACATACTGTGTGCACACAATTCTAGACCTTTACAAATAAGAACCAGCAATAGTTAGTGCATAGCGCAGTCAGAAGTGTGACTGACAGAAGATGTAGTTTGTGATGTAGTTAATGATGTGTTTGGTCTGTTCTGTCTTTAAGGTGACTTCACTGGAGCTAAGCTAACGGCTAACACAACTGTTTTAAAGCTCCCTGCACACAGACACGCTCCACCATTCACACAGTTACACATGTCCCAGTGAGGAGGATGTGTTGGCCCACCGCTCACTCTCCCGCAGGGTGTTTTAAACATGTTTCTCCCGGATTGGTTCCCCCGAGTCTCCTTCACCCACTGCACGCCGCCATATTGACCACACTACTGCACACGGGGCTCACCGCAGGACTCTCGCGAGATTTCACATCATACTCCACCACAGCAGTGTCGCAATCAACTGTTCCATATTATCTTACTCTCTCGCGAGATTCAGTTTACGTTCAAGTATATTAGTGTATCAACTGTTCAATCAGATATAATATCTGACAGAACAGTTGATACACTAATATACTTGAATGTAAACTGAATCTCGTGAGAGAGAGATATTATATTATATTATATTATATTATATTATATTCAATGAGTGTATCAGCGGTTATATTATTATATATCATCATATATAATAACAGTATGTGGACAAAGGTTTTGGGACACATCTGTTTTTCAGGGTTTGGGCTATGTCCCTTACTTCCCTTGAAGGACAATCTTAATGCTTCAGCAGACCAAAACGTTTTTGACAACCCCATGCTTCCAACTTTGTGGACACAGTTTGTGGAAGAACCTTTTCTATTCCACCATTAATGTGTCCCCAGTGCACAAAGCAAGCTCCATAAAGGCATGGTTGGATGAGTTTGGTGTGGAAGAACTTGACTGGCTCCACACAGAGCCCTGACCTCAACCCCATCCAACACCTTTGGGATGAACTGGATCAGAGACTGCGAGTCAGACCTTCTCATCCAACATCAGTGCTTGGCCTCATAAATGCTCTACAGAATGAATGGGCACAAATTCCCACAGTAACTCCAACATCTTGTGGAAAGCCTTCCAAGAAGAATGTAAGCTGTTACAGCTGTAAAGGCAGACCAACTCCAGATTAAAGTCTATAGAGTTGAATGCAATGTCATTAAAGTCCCTTTTGATGTAATGGTCAGGCGCCCCAATACTTTTGTCATACTATATTAAATTATTACCTAATAGCTCCAAGTATCCTTTAACTTCCATTATTAAGACTCATTTTGTGTAAATGGGCTTAGGTAAGTTAACTTAAAAAGTATTTTAACAACAAATAATTTCAAATAGCTCTAAAATATGAGCAGGTAACATATTTTAACAGTAAAAGCTATAGCAGTTACAAACTAGTTTATAAAAGTGCTGGACTTTGTGGGGAACTTGGTGATAAAGTGGATTATGAATGTCTCAAAACAGGTGTTGTGTGAGTTTACGCTGGTCATACATTAGACATCGTAGTAGTGTACATGGATTTCAGCACCAGAAACCTATTTATAGGACTGTGATCACATATATTAATATTACTACTACTGCTGCTACTACTACTACTACTACTACTATTACTACTACTACTAATAATAATAACTATTATTATTATTGATGATGTGTGTGGGTAAGTGGGTAGCTATGTGAGTGACAATGACTTTTTGAGGAAAATGCCTTCAGAAACTGTTTTTCCTTCTTCTTCTTCTTCTTCTTCTTCTTCTTCTTCTTCTTCTTCTTCTTCTTCTTCCCCTTCTTTTTATTATTTTTATTAGTAGAAGTAGAAGTAGTATTTTTTTATCAACATTAGTTTAGTCATCGTGAGATATTATTACACCAAGTTATTTTTACAAAAAGCGTGTGCAATTTTAAATGCACTGAAATGTTCACTCTTGTATTGTTTTATTAAATACCCATGTGACAAAGAAGTTGAATAATAATAATAAAAACATAATACAAATTCTAATAATAATAATAATAAGAAGAAGAAGAAGAAGAAGAAGAGGAAGGAAATAGAACCCATTCGAAAGAAACTACATAAGTTATTGTTTTCAAAGTGCAATTCAAGGACACAGACTTTGGAATAAAAAAGACAGCTGCTAACACAGAATGTTGATCCACTCATAGCTGAAGTTCTGCAGCCATTCTGCGTTTGTGTGTGGGGGGAAGTTCAAGGCTCTGCTTCACCTCAGAAATCTGAGCTTTAAAGTGCTGAACAAACTTCAAACGTGCTATGAAATAGTGTGAACTCTGTTTAAAAAGATCTGGAGCTTTGTCACCCCCTCAGGCACAAATGAAAACTGCCCTAATAATTCTCAGCGTTACTATGAAAATATTACGATTTCTCAATTATTTATCAAATTTCATCCAAGTCCTAATTTATTAATACTTACTTCTTATTATTAGAGATTCTAGAGACACTAAACAAAGTCAATGACCAAAACTGTTGAGAATTCACTACCAAAGATAAACGTATCTTTCTTCTCTAAAACGAATTTAAAATTTTTTTTATTCAAGTGATTTTTTTTAAACTTTCACTATGAGCTATAAATGAAAAGAATCTATCCTGCTTTTCTCATCTTCACACAGAGCACAAATCCAGATAAAGCTTCAATCAATGTTGCAGTTATACCCAACACATAAAAATATTAATTTTCTTCTTCTTTTTTTTTTTACCAACACGACATGTGTGGTCTGAACAATACATGATAAATATGAGTGCAGGATCTCGGCAAAGCATTTCAGTCTTTTTCAGTCTTCAGTAGACATATTTTCAGTCTTCAGTAGACATTGTGATGGCCTAACTACTTCATGTTCCTTTTCCTTATTTTGCCCACTATCTTCTGCTTTATTACATTGTCCTATCTTGTGGTTATCTGAAATCTGGGCCAGCAGACAACCCCTGTCGCTTGCCAATAAATCTGTGTTGCGGACAGGATTCGTTTAACTCTAAATTGGCATCTAATTCAATGTCTGGCCCTTTGCCTCTCTGCCCTTGCCTGTCCTCTGTGCAGTCCCTCCACGTGGATGGTTATTTATGTAGGTGATCACGCTGGTGGCCGGGACTGCCAATGGGCTGCTTTCTGATTACTCTCCCTCAACCGGGGCTCTGACTTTGTTGCCTTGGTCGACTCAGGCCATGCTGATATGTAACAGGGCCACATGTGGAATCAGATAAACTTAGGACTTGGGGGGACATAACTATCACAGCAAAGTAACCCAGTATGGTTTTCACAGATATACATTTCTATGCAGTTCACATCTGTCCTCAAATATCCCCACTGTCAGATTACTGTACAATGACTGAACAAACACTATGCATTCATAATTTAACCCTCCAAATAACCTCATAGCATAGATGGTGTGCAGTGCAAGTCACATTTGTGTGTGTAAGTAGAAGAGGTGCTTCATTAGGATTTGAACTGGATGGAAAGTTATTGTTTAGAACTGCTCAAGGTTTTCGCTCAATCTTTGGGAAAGCCCAAATTCAGTCTCTGGGATTCCAGGACAGCATGACTGGCCTCTCTGGGTGAGTCAGCATAATCCTAGCCATAGGTCTGTTAGCTGAATAAGAGGATTGGCTGTTAGTAGTGTTCTCCTCCAAGTGTGTTGAGCTATCCGAGGGTGTTGCACACACACACACACACACACACACACACACACATCTCTATGTATCCATACACAACTCATGTA
>JBBPCX010000114.1:46532716-46544395 GCA_037974365.1 Hydrocynus forskahlii | reverse complement strand
AGATGACGTGGGGCGCAGGCATGACATACAGACCTGGGGTGACCCCTACTGGCCACCCCAGTCACCACCGTGACAGTGGACTGTCATCACCGCATAATTATGGTTAAATTACGATGTACACATCAGTATAGACTACATTACTCTTTAGTTAAAAAAAATTAAAAATCGAGTAGTTTGATTCCTTGGTATGAGGCGATAATATTCTTTGCTCTGGCTTCCTAGCTACCCACATTTCATTTAAAACCTACCAAAAATGGGGGTATAAAAATGACGATACAGGTCAAATCTTAATCGAACAATCGTTTATGATGCGTGGAAGACAAGCATCAAACTCTTCTCTGTTCTAGTACCCAAGTGGAACTGTATACATCAACATTGATATTTGAAGAGGAGCACGTTTTCTGGATGGTTGAACTCACTTACATCTAACCATGATGGTAAGTCTGCGTGCTAGCAAAGTACAAATCATTTAGCCATGATGCTAGCACACTAACCAATGACAATGCTAACTGAAGTGGAATACACTCTGTTTGCAATCATTGCACATTTGGATTTGAGGTCTTATCAGAAGCATATATGCGTTTTCAATTTTACACTGAACTGCTAGAAGGATAGTAACCCTTATGAAACTAAAATAGAGGTAACATAGGTAAAATGTAGTTGTGAAATGTATGGGGTTAACTGCGATTTCTCCAGATCTCCAGCTAAAGGTGCCAGGATTGAAACTGAGTCTCGATGCATGACTTTACACACCCTTCCCCTCTGTAGAACCAGGCCTGCCGGCATTCCTTTATCATGAAGCCACTCGTGACAATGTAAAATCATTTGACCCCTGGGGGCAGTGCGGTGGGCCGGCCGGCCATGCCCCCTCCTTTCTCTCTATGAGGCTGCGCAGATCCAGGCTGTGATTTGTTAAACGCTGACCGACACTCGCTTTGTGTCCCAAACACTGGAGTCATCTGGCATAAGCGAGCTGCCCGTGATTGAAGTCTGCATTGGCTTTCTGAAGCGGCTGCACTGAAGCACCGCGGCCTTTCTAATGCTAATGGCACGAACGACGGGAGCAGATGTGAAACATTTGGTTCTGTTCTTGTTCACTTGTAAAGAAATAATGTGGCTCTGTTACTTTTATTTTGCTCTGCACTGTTTCGTTGCTTATTAAAAAAAAAGGGAGAACCAATGCGGGAAGAAAAGGATCGTCTTAGGTGGCCTCCGAGGGATCATTTTGAGGGGTGTCAAGGAAAAGGCAAATGTATCTAAAGATGTACTCTAAATAAATAAAGGAATGAATGAATGAAGGAATGGATGAATAGATAGATAGATAGATAGATAGATAGATAGATAGATGGGTTATTTAAACAACAAGCTAAAATATGCTGAATTTGCAATTGCATGTTGCATTGAAAATGAAGGTAAATCATTGCTGTTAGGACAAAGAAGTACATTATTTTTATGTAATTTGAACATAATCCTTTTTTTAAACAGTGCTCGTGCTTCACAATGAATGGTCTAATTGAAATGATCCAAATTTACTTAAAAAAAATAAAGTACCATTGACCTCCATTCAAAATTAAGACTTCTTTGGCCTTCTTATGTCGGGTTACCACTATGATGCCTCAGCATTATGTTCATACAGTGAATGTTTTTAGTGTGCTTTTAAGTTAATGGAATGGAACACTGCTCAAAATGCTCAGAAGAGAATGTTTCACTCATGAAACCTCTCTCATGGATTTCTCAAACCACGTTCAGAGACACTCAAAAGACTGTGGGATTACGTCCCCATTGAGGCTGAGAGGATTTTATCTCCCGTCGTGTTGTCATGCAGGTTGGTATTAATCTCATTAGACCAACATCTCAACACATTCTCCCAAACTCACAGCACCGTCAAATTTCATGCCACTATTTCTGAGTAAGATTATAAATTTTAAATGCATTATATATTCACGTAGAAATTATCCCACAGGCGTATCCCAATACTTTTGACCATATAGTGCAGCATGTTAAACTGAGCACACCTTGACATTTTACTGGAAACAACTTCCTCTTCAGCTTTTGTCCAGGTTTCAAATGAATAATCCAGCCATAGAACTTTGAACATTTTACTTAACACGTTTTTATTTAAACCACCTTGGACAAGTCCTTCACAACCAGGAGAGCCTCCATATATTGGATAGACCTTGTCACTAGTCACTGGTTTATTTCCCAGAGCTTTCCTCTGTTTAATCCCAGCGGTTTTGTTTAATATTTCTTAAGAATCTCCTATTTGTACAAGAAGTATTCTATCTGATCCAGAGGTCCTTAGCGTTTCTTCCTCATTATCTTAGATAGCTGTCCCTTTTGAGTCTTGATTCTTCTCAGTGTTTCTTCCTCATTCTCTTAGAGAGTTTCTTGGTTTGAGTCTTGGTTCTTCTCAAGGTTTGTTTCTCTTTTTCAAAGAGAGTTTCTCCTTTTGAGTCTCAGGTCTTATTTATGTTTTTGTCATTCTCAAAGAGAGCTTCTCTGTTTGAGTCTTGATTCTTAATGTTTCTTTTTCATTCTCTTGAAGAGTTTCTCCTTTTGAGTCTTGTTTCTTAATGCTTCTTTGTCATTCTCTAGTAGAGGTTTTCCTTTAAAATCTTAGTTATTTTTGTTTATTTTCCTTTCTCTTGGAGAGCTTCTTCTTTTGAGACTTGGGTTTTCTGCCCATTTCTTCTTCACTGTTTTGGAGAGTTTCTCCTTTTGAGTCTTGGTTCTCATCTGTGATTCTTCCTCGCTCTCTTGGAGCGCTTCTCCTTTTGAGTCTTGGTTCTTAATTTTCTTCATAATCCTCTTATATAATTTCTACGGTTGTGTCTTGATTCTTTATGTTTCTTTGTCATTATCTTGGATAGTGTCTCCTCTTGAGTCTTGGTTCTTCATGTTTCTTTGTTACTCTCATGGAGATTTTAGTACTTGTCAGTGTTTATTCCTCGTGGTCTTAGAGAGCTTTTCCTTTTCAGTCTTGGTTCTTAAGGTTTCTTTGCCAATCTTTTGGAGAGTTTCTCCTTCTGAGTCTTGGTTCTTATCTACCTTTCTTCCTCATTTAACTTGAGATGGATCTTATGGGTAGGTCTTTCGCTAGTCTGACCATTTGGGTCTTGGTTCTTCTCTGAGTTTCTTCTTCATGATCTTAAAGAGTTTGTCTCTTTGAGTCTTGGTTCTTTGTGTTACTTCCTTATGTTCTTACAGAGTCTGACATGGTCACTAACTCAAAGGGGAGCTGGAAATCTACTTTGGGTCCTGGTCAGTTGGACAAAATGTCATACAAATAATCCCTTAATTTAAGTGAATTGAATTGACCAGATGCGGGATCATCAGGTCCACCTTTTGTTGGTGCAATTTCAGGTGAACATTAGTCACTTATGTTCCACTGAGGCCTGAAGCGAAATTTGCCTGCCAGTGGAGCGTCACCTGCACGTGCCCTCCCACAATACATCTGATTGGCCACTTGTCCGGACTCATCAGTCTTCTGATTGGACACTAAGGAGCGCGCGGGTGCCTTCATGGGGGGGTTTAGGTACGAGCCATGCGCGCGGGGCGGATAAAAGTTTATTGCGACTTGACAGATGAGCTCACGTGCGTGGATTAGGAGCAGTTCCTCTTTAAAGATCTGGGTTTTATTTTGCACTTTTAATTAATTAATTGGATTTGAGCTGCGCGCGAGGACGACTAGAGTGAGGGAACTTATTAAAAAACGTGTCTTTAATAGACCTTGTAGATGTGCATGCACGAGTAAAAGTGGGTGTGTGAGTGTGTGTGTGTATAGCATGGCTCGCGCTGCAGCGTCATGGTCCCGGAGCGCGCGCCCAGTCGGGTGGCCGTGAGGACGCAGCTCGCGCTAATGCTGCTCTCGGCGCTCGCGACCCTCTGCGTCCTGCAGAGCCTCGCGGGGACGTCCGCGCGCGCATCGGTGGAGGCTGCGGGTGGAGGCGCGCGGTGGGGAGCGCGCGGGACGCTGCTGGGGCCAGACGGGGACGGCGCGCGCCGCCTGCCGCAGGCCCTCATCATCGGAGTGAAGAAAGGAGGCACGCGAGCGCTGCTCGAGTTCCTCCGCGTGCATCCAGACGTGCGTGCGGTCGGTGCCGAGCCACACTTTTTCGACCGAAACTACCAGAACGGACTGCAGTGGTACAGGTACCCCCCTCTACAATTATTACTAATATTACAGATATTATTATTATTATTATTATTATTATTATTATTATTATTAAAGATTAAGGAGTTCTACAATTATCACTATTATTACTGTTATTATCATTACTAGTAATAGAATGCAGTGGTACAGGTACACATATTCTTCTTCTTCTTCTTCTTCTTCTTCTTATTATTATTATTATAATTATTATTATTATTATTATTAGAGATCGACTGGTGCATGTACCACCCCTCTCCAATTATTATTAGAGATTATTAGAATGGAGTGTCACACACTGGATTCATTTTAGTAATAGCAGTATTAATTATCAATATGAATGAAATTATTATTACTACAAGTGATAGGATGGACTGGACTGGTACAGGTATCTAAGGGTTACAAGCTAGTCTAAGCAGTTATTATTATTATTATTATTATTACTATTATTACTATTATTATTATTATTATTATTATTATTATTATTATTATTATTATTATTATTATTATTGTTGTTGTTGTTGTTGTTGTTGTTATTACTATTATTATTATTATTATATTACTGTTTAAAATATTATTTGTTAAAATCTTTAGGTAAAAGTGAAGTGTAGCAGGTCTCCATTGCCTCACACACACATACACACACACACACACACACACACACACATTATATTAATGATTAGTTTGTGCATCTCATGCATTACTTTTTAGGCACTCTTTCATGCCTAAAAATATTCATAATGCATTCATTATTTAATATAATTTATTCATTGTTAATATTATGGCTTTGCTAACTTTTAGAAACTTAATAAACAAGTTATTGAGTTATCAGTGTTGGCTGTTAGTACTTTTTAAAATCAACCAGTTAATCTCTTGTGCATTTCTAAATTATAATAATGATGGTAGTGATGAAACTTCTTCCACTATTGCTAATAATAATAATAATTTCACTTTGGTTAGTGTTGTTGAACTGCTAAAACAGAATGATGAACTACAGATTGCAGTCTGACATCCAGTTAGATTCACACTGTTGAGCGTTTTTTCTTCTATTTTCTTTTTCTTTGTGAAATGTTGGGTTATTAAAAGGAGAGAGAGTGAAGACTTCTGAATCCGCGAGTAGAAAAAAAGAGAAAACTCACTTCTCTTCACCTCTGATTCTCTTCACCTCTTTTGTCATACACTTTTTACTTGTTCATAATAATTTGTATTATTTGTTGTGAGATTCATTTGAAGAGATTCATTTGATTTGCCTTCATTTGAAAAAGGCATACACTCACACACACACACACACACACACACACACACACACACACTCGCAGAAACGATGTCTTATGTTTCGGTTTGTTTTCTTCTTTGCTGCACTGTGTGTATAAAGTCAATGTGCTTGTAGCCTCTGAAGTCTTTGTGCTTGAGTGTGTGTGTGTGTATGTGTGTGTGTGTGTGTGTATGTGTGTGTGTGTGTGTGTGTGTGTGGGTGTGTGTGTGTGTGTGTGTGTGTGTGTATGTGTGTGTGTGTGTGTGTGTGTGTGCCTGTTGATTCGTGCTGCTGGCTGTTATGGGTCATAGCCCACATCACAGACTTTTATTAAAAAGGATCAAGGCTGTAATGAAAGGTTACCTGTCAGCCAGTGGATGTGTAATTCACCTTTAGATTAAAAACCATCACTTTAAAAATAAACCCGGAAAAAAACCATAGAGACGCTAAAAACAGCCTGAAAATATCAAGAAGAGTAAAGAAATTCTAAGAGAGTGTGAAGACACAAAAACAGCCAGAAGAAACTCTGCAAAAGCCAAATGAACTTAAAAGAAACTGAAGAAACTTAAATAAACTAAAACCACCTGACGAAATTTAAAAAACTTTTTTACAACTACCCGAATAAACTACAAAAATACCTGAAGGAACTCTAAAACACCCTAAAGAAGCTCTAAAGGAAATTGATGAAACGCTAAAAGGACCTGAATAAACTTTTAAACACAACTGTACAAACTCTAAACCCACCTAAAGAAGCTGTAAAACACCTGAAGAAACTCTAAACCCACCTAAGAAACACTAAAAGAGTCAGAAGAATATAAAACCAACTGAAGATGCCCTAAAACCACCTAAGAAGCTCTAAAACCACCTAAGAAGCTCTAAAACCACCAAAAGAAGCTCTGAAAGCACCTGAAGAAACTCTAAAACGAACCAAAGCAACTCTACAACGAACCAAAGCAACTCTAAAACCTTAAAAATCTCTAAAACCACTGAAAGAAACTCTAAAAGCACCTAAAGAAACATTAAAGCCACACAAAGGAGCTCTAAAAGCACCTGAAGAAAAGAAAACCAATTGAATAAACTCTAAAATCATTTAAGAAGCTCTAAAGAACTCTACCACCTTAGAAACTATGTAAGAGCCTGAAGAAACTTCTTAAAACTTCTCCACTTAAAGCCATCTCACCAGACACACACACACACACACACAAACACAAACACAATGATACAAGCTTGTTCTTAATCCCCCAGACTCCTCACTCTTCCCTCTGAATGTTCACTCTCTTTTTTCCCCATCGCTCTCCCACACCCCTCTATTTACCGATTCATCCATTGTGCTGCTTTCTAGCCGTGAGAGTGCCATCAATCCTGCGCTGTTGCTATGATGGTATGGAACGCGCTCTGGCTTTCTGAAGGCCTCACAGCTTAATGAGTCGCCTTCTTAAGAGGAGAGGGGGACCTTCGAGTTTACAGCACCACAGACATCAATAACCACTCCAGCATTGCCACAAAAATGGTTCTGAAAAAGCCTTACACTGTTTTAACCTTGCAGAGCCCTCTTGCCCATTTTTATAGAGAAAAGCATATCATACAGCGTCAGAAACCACATAAAGAGTCTATTTGAGATCACTTACCACCTGGACACATTGTGATGAGTGAGTGTTTAGGCAAAATGTAGGTTTTAATCCTGTTAATTGGTGTAAACTTATTGATAGCTACATTAGCCTTATAGATTTGGTGTCGGAAACCACATAAACAAGTCTATTTGAGATCACTTACCACTGGACGCAGTTTGAGGTGAAGTGACTCAAGACGCAAACTTGACTTGGCATTATTCACCAGAGTAATTTAAGGTCATATGAGGGATTTAACTAATTACAGGACGCGTGGTGTATGTAGGTTGATGGGGAAGCACAATTGCTAACTTAACTTCTGTGAGTGTCTGTGAGTGTCTGTGAGTGTCTGTGAGTGTGTGTGTGTGTGTGTGTGTGTGTGTGCATGTCAGCTGCTCAAGAGAGCAAACAGCCCCCGCCAGATCCTTCTCCCTTTATTTTCATTTTTCTGTCAGTTGTGTGTGAGGCACAGTGAAACGGATCCCGCACATCTGCGCCAGACATGACGATTTGATGGATACGTACGAATGGCTCAAATATAAAGAAAACAAACACGAGAATAGTTTCGCTACATAAATTTTCCTGCCACCCCCCGCACCCCCCCTTCCACCCCCACCACAGTCAAACCCTCTGGAAATAATAGTCTCTCTCTTTCTCTCCAGAGCTAATGTTATGAATGGGGCCCCCTTTTTTTCTCGCACTAATCACTGTGTCCAATTTGCTGGAATTATGGGGCTCTTTTCAGGCCGAGCTGTGAAGGCTTGAACACAGAAACACCCATCTGCAGGGATGATGGCCCTTTGTCCTCCGTAATGGCCAGCGGAGAGAGTGTGAAGGAATTGCACACAGGACTGGGAGCTGTGTGGGAATTGGGGATGCCTCCACCCAGTTGGCCTTGTTATTGTTGCGGATTATATAGGAAAGAAATCTTAAATTCTCAACTCTGCTTGAGCGTAAAATTGGGGCTGAGAAAACTTGCTCACACTTTGTTTTAATGGTCTATAGTTGATCTACAGATGCTGAAATTGTTCAAAACTATCTCAGTTGATCACCCTTGCATAGGGTTGGGTTAAGGACCAGGATGAGGGTAAGGTTTAGGTTCTAGATTTGATGTTTGACCAAGTGTTGTGTTAAAAATTCAATTTGGGGTTTCTTTTGAGGTTGAAGTCTCATTTTGTCATAAAACTAGCATTTAGATTTTGTACAATGGAGTATTCTAATAGCATAACATTGCATCAATCATTCTCATCGGTTTGACCGACTGAGAATTCACAATTGTATATTGTTGTCATGTGTTCATTCATTCTGGTTGTCTCATTATAATCCTCAGCATATTTTACGCAAATACTTTATACAACTACTGAGAACCCCTGCAGGGCTCTACCAGTGCCTGCTAGCCTTGCCTCTATAGTAACTGCAACCTTGCTAGCTAGCGTTACTATAATTCTTATCTCAGCCATCAACTAAGACAGCTTATGTCTTTTTCAAAACTTTAATAAGACTTAATCAATGCAAGTCATTTGAAAAGTATATAAATACACCTGGATGTCGGAGGATCCAGAAGAACAAGCATATTTAATAGTCAGTGAACCAGAGCCAAACTAAGGTAAAAGATATACTTATATGGCTGAATTTGAAAAGTTAGTGGGATTTAACTTTAAATTGACGAGGATTTGATATTGCCAGAGCTAAGTGAATGCCACAATTAGAAAGAAATTAGATTTGAGACAATTCGAAATGTAGACCATATCTGATTTGTGATGTACAGTACTGCCTGGCCACAAAAATCCACCCCAAAGCAGTAGTGTTTTTTTAACTCCACCTTCAGAAACAGGGTTTCCTAGTCTTTACATTGGAGTATTTCTAGAGAACTCTTCACCTCACCATAGTAGTTTCAGATGAAGTGTGGTTGGTGAAAGTATCCCTTTAAGGTTAGAGTTCTGACCAGGATTAGGATTAGGTTTGGATTAAGGGTTGAGATTAGGGTTAGAGTTAAAGGTAGATTATATGACCATCAGTTAAAGACAGGGTGAGATTTTATAAGGCCTCTATCATGGAACCTCAGAAATATCGTTATCAAAGTATAACCAAAGTGGAATTAGATTGCCTGCTTTTTTGACCTAAAAGACAAAGTCCCAGCTGCACATTATTACCACATTACCTACTCGATTAAACTCAAATGGAGCAGTTGTAGCATCTCTTGTGCACAACCTCAAATCAATACTGTCCAAAGAATTGCCATTTTTTATTGTTTTACACCATTTGTAAACATTAGCTCCTTATTGCAGTGTATGAAAAATAGACTAAAGGTGGTAGTAGCCTAGTGGGTAAAACAAAGTTGCAGGTTCAAACCCCCCCATTTTCTACCATTGTGTCCTTGAGCAAGTCACTTAACCCTCAGAGTCTCCATGGGGACTGTCCCTGTAACTCTTGATTGTAAGTCCCTCTGGATAAGGGCATCAGCTGAATGCCCCGTTTATCCTTTCTAAAGGTAAATTCATACTTTTTGTAATCTAAACAGGTGATAAGAACGTTTTTCCTACTGTATTTCCTTTCACAGACAGATTTTGTTACAGCAGTGATGAAAGATTGGTTATGAGTATTATACCTCCTCACTATCATCATGGGGAAGAACCACCAGTACAGTCCAGAACAGAAGCTTCTGTTTGTCTTTTAGGCCTCTGAGATCAATGACTTTAATTGTAGTTCCCCAGACCAAATGTTCTTTTTCAGACAGCCCAGTCCTTCCTTTCACCTTTTCTTTTCTGTAATCCACTCTCTAAGTGCACACAGGGATCAAAAGAAATGCTGAGATACACTGAGAAGGCCTTGCTGAGGCAAATGTTCACGACTTGAGTTTCCACCAGAGTGGGCTTCACCTCTGTTCAAGCCGCGGGTGGCTTTGCTCGGTTTAAACAGCCTAACCTGCTGAGTAAGGGTCAGCCAGCATCAGAGAACCCCATCATGACCTGGTCATTAAAACATACACCACCTCCACCCACGAAGGTCAGACCAGATTCACTGGTGTGTGTTTCATGACACCATGCTTAAGCTATGGTTAAGGGTTGGAAGAGGACGATGGATTAAATAATATGTTTTAAGCCTAAACCTTCTCAAAACATGGTCTCAGATGTCAGGCAGTGAATTCATAACCATTTAATGTAATAACTCATTGGAGGGAGCTTTTAGAAGCACTGCTCTCTTTGGCTGTCTGGCTCCTGTCACAACCACTGTGACCTCACAGTTTTTTTATATCGAAGTACTCTGGATGACTGTTACATTTAGTTATTAGGAAAATTTGAACATTTTGTTGGTGGAATTAAACTTTAATGTGAAAGATTTTTCAGCGCTACGTTGGAATGAAACTTGAATGTTTCCTCAAATTGTAAGTCACTGTGGATAAAAGCATCTTTCAAATAAATATGATGTAATGTAATGCAAATAATTGGATTTTTTCAAATTCGATTTCAGCCAATTTCAAATGCAGGCCAGATACACATCTGATCACGTAGCCATTTGTAATCATACAGCTGTAGTGAGAGTGGTCCTCACACTTTATTGAATGACTGTGGTCCTCCATCGCAGATATTTTATATATTTTTGTTGTCTCAAATTTGTGGTTCTAGATGCTAAATGTGCGTGGAGTTCCTTTTTAGGACTATAATGGGTCACTACAAAACACGAATATGAATCATGAAGGCAGAAAGATTGAACCCGACCAATTAATAATAACTCGGCCATGAAGCTGGTAATATGAACACGACTTTAAGTTTCATTTTCCCCTGAATTTGTGTGTAAGATTTACTTTTATTTCTAATGAATTTTATTTCTCCTTTGGTTACTTTAAATTCATGTCTTCGATCAATAGAGCTGCTGCACTGACTGCTGAAAAGATCTGAATCAGATATTTTGCTGCTATGACTTAAATGCAAGTGAGGTTTGTGGGGGGGATTTCTTAAAAAATCAAATTTAAATAATATTTTTTGCTCTATGCAAAATCTCATGTATTTTATTTAAAAAAAAAATCCTTATTATAAAAATAAGGAAAATCCTCTTATTAGCAACTGTGTCCAAACTTTTGACAGCGACTGTACATTTCTTTCACTATGAATCGGCTTGTGACGGATACATAATAAGTCAACCTTCTGGCAACAGCCATCTACTTTTTTGCTGCCCATCGCTGTGCAGGTAATTCTCTCGTGACTGTACAATTGTTTAGTATAGTTGTGTTCTCTTTTGTGCTGTTAAGTTTATCCCCAGCCTTCCAGACCAGCCTCAGTCATGTCCATTTCACAACAGGTGACACAAACTTCACCTTTTAGTGTGGCTTTCAATTAAACTCATCAAGGTCGAAACTAAAATATATCAGAGTCATTGCTCACAGCACTGTTTCTATTTAAAAATGCGCTGCTCTCGGTGAGCTGCAAGAGGGGAGACTGTTTTTAGATGGTGTTATATCGTAATAAATCTGGGGATACACTGTTTGTAGAGGCAGCAGGGTGTTGGAGAGGAAATTCAGTAATAGCCTGTAGAGTGGAGTTAATGACAAAGACAGGTCCGCTCTATAGCGCTCCAGAGAATGGGGCAAAACTGTGTGTGTGTGTGTGTGTGTGTGTGTGTGTGTGTGTGTGTGTATGTGTGTGTGTGTGTGTGTGTGTGTGTGTGTG
>JBBPCX010000114.1:46519936-46532616 GCA_037974365.1 Hydrocynus forskahlii | reverse complement strand
GGTGTGTTTATAGGTGTGTGTGTGTGTGTGTGTATAGGTGTGTGTATAGGTGTGTGTATAGGTGTGTGTATAGGTGTGTGTGTGTGTGTGTGTGTATAGGTGTGTGTGTGTGTGTGTGTGTGTGTGTGTGTGTGTGTATAGGTGTGTATAGGTGTGTGTATAGGTGTGTGTGTATGTGTGTGTGTGTGTTTAAGCACAGTGATGGAGTGCTGGGCAATTTGACCTGATGAGCCTTCTTGAAGTGTTAGGACTTGCACACATATGCACACACACACACACACACACACACACACACACACACACGCACACTTTTTTCAGCTGTTATATCCCCCTCTTGATGTGTATTTGAGTGTTGAATTTCAGTGTGTGACACAGTCCGTAAACGTAACAAGTCCACAATCTGGCTGCTACTCATCTCATTTGCATAAAGTTCCAGAGAGCAGAGTGATAAGCGCTTTGTTGTGTTACTTATGTGTGTGTATTGTCTGCTCTGCCTGATCTCCCTCCACACCATGCTACGCTGTGAATCCTCGGGCAAGACTCCTTATGTAACATTTGCCTTCTTATGTAATTTAAAACATAATAAACCAGCAACTGCTGAATGCATAAATGCATATGAATGGATCTTAGCTTGGACCCACCTACGTATTCTTTGCTGTACATGGAGTACCACAAGCTTTATAATCTGCATATGATGGCATTATACGAGTATAAGATGAGTTACAGTATTCATATGCAGTTAGGTCTCAAACTTAAGTGTAATCTCCCAAGTTATATTAGGTCTAGTAGAAGTGTGGATCATTGCTAGAGGAGCGCAGTCTGGCAGATCTGAGTGTTTTGAACGCCCACCTTGCAGTTTTGTTTCAGTCAGAGCATTTATGTAAAGATTCACAACAGAAATGTCAGCGTGGAAATCAGAGACATCAGTTGAGGAACATGTTATAGATTCTGGTGTTTTATGCTGATAGCTGATCTCCCATCATTTGCAAACATTACATTGCCTTCAAAATTAGCATGAAATAAGATGATTATGAAACCAATATATAGGACAAAACATGAGCATAGAACAAAGACACAGAATAGACTCTCTACAGCAAATTTACAAAGTACTAAGGCTGCCACTCTGCGTACCATCAATGATCTGTATATTTTTCTGTAAATGCCATGTAGCCAAACATATAGAATACTAAACAATGCAGACTTCCTAATAGTTGAGAAAGCATTTCAAGAAATGTCTAAGAATTCAGTTAAAAAGCAGAATAAGTTCCATCAAAATATCTTCTACTTTAAAAGCTTTCTTACATTCTTAAATAAGAATGATTTATTATTCCTCACTTATTCTTATAATAATGCTCAAAAAATGAAGGTGGCCTTTCAAAGGAATCGTATAATCACCCACAGATTTAACAGGTATTTACTTAAATTAAGGTCAGTGCTTGCATTTTTTCCAGTCATTAGACAAAGGAACCCGAAACTGGAAAGATCTGGACAGTTTTCCTTTCATGGACCACACAGAACATGCTAAAACATCCAAATATAATCTATTACGAATTTCCAAAAGGCGTCCAAGGTGAAGACAAAACTTCACAGGATTGTTGTCGCACTGCTGAGATTTTTCTTCGTTTTCTTCCTTTTTCTTCCTTTCTTCGTTTCTGGAGCCATTTGAAACGAATCTGCAGTGGTCATAGACAACTAATCTGCTCTGAGAGTCCAGCCCTAATATTTATACATCACAAGCTTTCTCAGCATTACTCTGACCAGTGATTCTACCTAGCGCCTGATACACACACACACACACACAGACACACACTTTACTCTGATTCAGAGCAGCATGCCAGACACTGACGCAAAACAGCCTTCAAAAGTGATGTTTTTTTTTTTTTTTTTAAATGCAAGCTCATGAGGAGATGATTCACCAAAGAATAAAGTGTTTCAGTGGAAATCAGCCCAGCAGTCCACTGGAACACAAAACCACCCACTTCATACCCATCCGTCAAACTGCAGCCAAACACCAATATACAGTCTGGTTCAGGAAGTTCTCCCAGCTTTAATCTTTGCTATACGGTTTAGATGTGGTTACATAATGTTAGGGCTGGCCTGAATGCAGTTTTGCAGACTTTAAGTAATTAATCAGTATTTACAGACAGATTCTCAAAATCACCCTTAGAAAACAAAATGTAAATTTAGCACTGACCATACATTGCCTTACCTCACTTCAAATTATGTCCAGTAGCAGTATGTCAGCAGTCTGCTGCTTGACCATATGTTGCTAAAGAAGCAGCAACAGTAGTCTCATATGTAATTATAGTATAACAAATTAGAATGATTGTTTAATCTGCTACCATCAGGATTGCAGCAATTGGTGTTCCCTCTTCGTTCACTGTCTGAAGGTTCTGGCCTAGTGGTTAGGGCTTTGCCCATGTGACCGGAAGGTCGTGGGTTCAAATCCCTGTAGTGCTTCACTTGGTGAATGGGTTAAAAGCCGGGAAAGAACTTCACACTGTTCAGGCTGTGTATTGTGGTGTGATGTGTTCACGCATGATTATAAGGGGCCACTTGCCCTTCACGTACACAGGTATAAGGTTCTCCCATTTCTCCTGGCTCTCACTACAGACTAGTAGTACAAACTCAGTCACTGTACTTACAATTGACTTGTGCCTTGACACTAACCTCTTATTGTAATATGTATACTCATGTATAAACATAATTCAGGCAAGCCCCGCGTAATGTATTACATAGTTACGATATGTAATTTATGTATGTAGTATGATTAAGTACACTAGAGTGAATGTTGCTTTATTCTGCGTTTACGTATTGGTACTCACATATTTTTCATAGCAGCATTACTAATGGTATATAACTGATGGCCTTCATGTTTAGCAGTCATGGGACATCTGGTTTGCCGTCATAATGAAAACGCAGCATAAGGGGTTAATACTGCTCGCACGTAATGAAGCCTGCTGCTGTCAGTTTCCATGAGGATGCTGCTCACTGTGGATCAAAGCTGCCGTGGAGAGGAGTCTGGACATTTTAATTGAGGGCAGGAGCAGTGGAGGCCTAAGCTGACGTTTGAGAGATACAATACCTTGAAAATGAGTTTGGTATTAAGAGTTTAGGTGTCTTATGTCTCTCTCAAAGCTCTTGAGAACCTCCCAACTGACTTGGCAGAAATAGACAGAGGTATTGAGAGAGAGAGAATAAAATGCTGTCTCTAAAGTTAATCCCGTCGTCGTGCTTAATGCCACAGTCTTGGAGATTCCTCTCCAACTTCCAACTCGCAGCAGCTCAGAAACAAGTGGGTCAGAGTGATATTAAAAAGTAATGCGGACGCCATGTTAGCGCACTTTTGTGCTTCTCACACTCATACCGAAACCCCCAGATGCTGCTGAGAATCACATACACATGCATGTGAACACACACACACACAGACACACACACACAGACACACGCACACAGGCTTGAACCCCCCAAAAACAGAAGCTCCCCTTATTAAGAGAGAACCCTGCGCATGTAGAAAAAGGCATATTCACAAAATCCAAGTCGCTGCTCCCTCTGTAAGTGGCACCATTTTGTTGTGTTTGTTTTGTGTTTCCTCATGGGGTCTGGTGAGACACTATAAATCCCCCTTTGCTCTCAGATACTCTACTTATTCCTCCTCCTCTCCACACTGCTTTCCCAGGAGGGGCCTCTGTAGATCAACCTGCTTCGTTACAGATAGAGTGATGCATTAGAGTCCCCCTCTCCAGCTGCTGAGAGAGCAGATACTTCCAGACTCTGTGGAAGACGGAGGCCTTCTCTTCTCTCTTCCTGTCACATGAGCCAGTATGAATCTAGTATAAATGTCCTGCTCAGTTTTTTTCCCTACTTTTAATGGCCACACACTTTCCATACAGTTGAACCAAATCCAGGATGCCAATTACTTGAACCCTTGGGTAGGATACTTGCCTCGAGGTCATGGGTTCAAATCCTACCTTCAGCATGACGCCACTGGGTTCCTGAACAAGACCCTTAACCCCAAGTTGCTCCAGGGAGACTGCCCCCTGTAGTTGGGGAATGGAAGTCGCTTTGGATAAAAGTGTCTGCTAAATGCCCTAAATGTGAATCTGATCTTGATTCCCCATACTTTTCTGCCAGGGACATGTGGCCAATGATGCATAAAGATGATAAAAGGACTCTGGGCGAACTACCTTTCTCCAGACCTCGGGAAAAGGGTTAAACTTATGGAAAGGGTTAGAAGGCTGAAGTGAATTCCCGTCATTGTTTGTATCGTTTGCTCTGCAATGCGTGGATTTTTTGGGGGGACAAAATAACCATTTCATGGAAAGAAAGTACTTTAGTGTTTCAGTCGGCTCTAAAAAAGCCCGCTCTTTACTGTTACTGCTGTGTTCTAGCCACTTGCAGCTAGTTTAAATGTGTTTTGATGAACACTGGTATTGCAGGCATGATAGACAGTTTGTCATTTCCCAGATTAAAATAGCTCCACTGCATCAGAGGCCTTCAAATACAAGAGGTCCTGGGTTCGAATCCTGGCTAGGGAGGCTGAGGGTTGTTTCAGTGTGGATTGTACATGTCCTCCTGTTTGGTTTCCTCCAGGTGATCCTGTGCTGACCTCCTGCTCTAGACCTGTTTTGTTAACTACTGAAACTGCCTCATTGCTTTGAATAATGTCCATTTATTCACCAATACCTTTGGGACAACAAAAGCCAAAATCAAGCCACAAAAATATATGCCTGGGGCGACTATAGATCAGATCAGGAAATCCCTGGAATCCAGTGTACATTCTCCCTTTCCCTTCATCTCCTAGCTCTGTCGTTTCCCTCTACACAGTCAGACAGCATTAATAATTCAGACGGCAGTCCGAGGCAGAGATGCGGCTTTATTTTTCCCATCCTTATGCAATAAACTGGGGACTTCAGGAAGGCACTGGGAAAAGAGCCGCCAGCCTTAAAACACTGCTGAGAAATTTATAAGAACATACAGCAAAGCTAACTCAGTACATTTTTACTGAATCGCATGTTGTTAGTTGATATGGAAAGAGGGAAAAGGAGGACAAAAAAGTCAATTCCAGATGCCCTGGCAAGAAAACATGGTATTTCTGTTTATAGTATAGTTCTGACATATTATTCTTATACTCCCAGCAAATGTCATGCCCTTGCAAACTTTATGGGACAAGTTGTGGTGAAGATTTTCCTTCCAGCCTATGCAATTTAGGACACCGGGTGAGAGTGAGGAAACATCTAGCCTTCCCATACTCAACACCAAGTTGCTAAAGGAAGTGTTTTGGTGGAGATATTTTGTAATCGAGCGGTTAAAATGACATCTCACTAATTAGGCACTGATTGATAGTAAGGTTTTGTTGGGATTCTGAATTTTATGAGCATTCAAAGGAAACCAAAAGGAGTAGAAAGTGCCTGATGCATCTTCTCAGTTCTCAATTATAAGTAAAAAAGAAAAAACAGACAACACACACAAGGACAAACATATTGAAACTACAGAGAACTTACCGAACTCTGGGGATTGTCAGGGTCCAAAAAATAAAAAAAAGACTTGTAATGTCATTGGTACAAACTGTGAGTGGGGGTTTGTTTGCTATACTGTCATTCACAGCTCTTGTGGGGAATGAGTGATGCATTTGTTATAGTGGATCACTGTAATCCTTTAAAATTCTCCACTTTTTCCCCACCAAACAAGCACAAACACAGGTAGAGAGGTAATGAGTCGGCCCCAGTGCTGTGTTAGTGTTGATTAGCTCTAACAGCCTCAGTCTGCTCTCAGCCAGGTGAGTGAGCCACGAAGCATCAGCTTCTGACAGAGTTATAAACAACGCATGAGGTCACACCATGCTTTTCCATACACAGTGACACACACACACATGCATGCACTGATACCGTTCTAGTAAATCACAGCAGCGCTGACCTCTGCTGGGCTTCACTGACCTGGAAAATGGCCATCGTAGAGTGTGGTCCACAGAGCGAGAGAGGGAGAGGCAGAGAGAGAGAGAGAGAGAGAGGCCGGGAAGGCTCAGGTCTTAGCATAAATATTGAGCCAATTACTGGATTGTTATCTGCTCTGAATGCCAGTGCCGCACTGTGGGGGATATTTATGCCTGCTTCTGCACTCTACTGAGGGAAATGAATCAGGGCTTCCTGCAAGGCGAATGGCTCTGCTGCCTTTTCGTGGTCTTGGTGGCCTCTTCGCGTTCATGATTAGTGCCTGTATGATGTGTAGTACCCTCTGCTCTACCCTTAACATAATCCTTATTGCACATTAGCAAACAGCAGATTTACGCATCAATAATATTGATAATGTCGACTAACTGCCGCTGCTCTAATTTACTGTGTTAGTAAGCAGCAGCTGGAGGCTCATGCAAAAAAAGAAAAGTCTTTTGGGGAGAACACAGTTCTCTGAAACTTCATAAAGTAAAGAAGCCACTTATAGTCACACGTGAACACACCACACTGTCGGAAATTCTTTCTCCGCATTTAACCCGTTCACCAAGTGAATCAGGTGGCTGCCATTAACGAGGGGCGCCCAGGGAGCAGTGTGTGGGGATGGTACCTTGCTCAAGGGAACCTCAGTAGTTTCGCTAGGAGTCCTAGGATTTGAACCCACAACCTTCTGATCACAGGGACAACTCCTTAACCACTAAACCACCAGCTGCCCCATGTTATACTAGTCTTGGGGAAAGGCAGTCTTACACTCGGCTTAAAGTTTTGGCAGCCATATATGGGCCACAAATGCCAGTCTGGTTCAAAAAAGACCATTGGGAGAACAGCATGACATGCCACATAATTCATGGCAACTGCAAATGACCATTCTATCGTACGTGAACACACCACAGCAGACAGTGTGAACACAGTGTGAACAGCACAAAATTCTTTCTCTTTATTTAACCCCTTCATCAAGTGAAGCAGCGGGCAGCCAGGAACACGGCGCCTGGGGAGAAGTGTGTGGGGATGGTACCTTACTCAGGGTACTTCAGAGGTGCTTAGCAGTCTTGGGAATTGAACCCATGACTACTAGGCTACCCCAATCGACTCATCCCAGATGGGCAAGGAGGTAGTGGTGGAGATGGTGATGGATGACAGAATTTTCTTGAATTGTCAGATATCATAAGAGAATAGTTTTGTACAATACAGCCAGTAGCATGCGTGAATGTTAATAAAGCTGCAAACTGATCATTTTTAGAATAACAGTAACTCAAAAGACCACTGTTAGCGGCTTTGAGAGACAGGACACGTGTCTCCAGTGTTAGTCAGTCACTTCCTTCAGCAGATTCAGACTGAATGGAAATTTATTTGAAATTGTCTACCAAGCTTATATTGTCTACCAAACTTAGCAGGCACCATCAGCATTGGTGGAACAGAGAACACTCTTTATAGACACCATCCCTGATCCCGGAGATTTACTCAGCCTTCTTTCAGATATCACCTCCAGCTCCATGCACCTGGTCCAGCACATCAAGGATTTCGGAGGACAGTGATTAACTGGAGAATAGACATCACAAAACCTTTCAAGAAGTTAGTTCTCAAGGAATAGGGTCACTGGCCGCTGCTTTAATACTTTGTTGGCATTTGAGAAAGTCTTGGAAAGAGACGTCTTAGATCTCAGGTCCAGCTTAATGGTCTCCTAGTGTAGCATTAAGTGAGTAAGATTAGACAGGTCACTGGCTTGCACAGGTTTTCAGCATAATGGAGGAATATCACGAGTACCATTCAAGGGAAAAGTGGGAACTAATGGCTGGAAGGGCTATTGGAGTGTTTTTGGAGAGCTTCGTGTCAGACCTCCTACTGAACCCAGCTTCATAGCTGCTGCCTGGTCCAACACAGGAGGGTGCGCTGGGAGTCGTAGTCCAGCCCTGTAAAGAAGACATGAAAGGCTTGCCGGGATGGGCAATAAATCTCCTGTGCTTGGAAGCCAGAGTCCTTCATCTGTTACATCATCTGCACTGCCAATAAAGCTCTGCTAGAAAAAGCAGCGGTCTCTGTTGCCAGGGGGACAGCAGGGAAACACGCTTTCACCAGCTCTCTCGGTTTTACTGAGCCCGTTAGAGCCATAAGTCAGTATCCCTTCTGAGTCTGACCATCGCCAGTCCTCCCTCATTCATTTTCACTCTTTATCCCCCTCCTGCGCGCCTCCTCTCGCTCTTGCTCTCACTTGCTGCTTCTGTCCTAGCCTTGTGTGCCGAACTTTCATGTGTCGAAGAGTTTATTTAACTTTCAAATCCTTCACACACTGGAATACCATTCCCTTTCTCTCCCTCTCTCTCTCTCTCTCTCTCTCTCTCTCTTTCTAGGTTAATACAGCAGTCTCTTTCAAACATTGACATCCCAATAGAATGGATAAGAAGATATTTTAGAGAAACCTCTCATTATTTCGAAGAGAATCAGTGGTAAATGCATGACCTATGAAGTTTTTTTAAATTAAATGTAGATTAAAAATGTTCATAAATGGGTTATTTCTGATTTCAATAACTGGAATGAATGCAGATCACATTATTTATTTCTAATCTTGGGTTACAAACCAAGGAAATTTTCTTGCCTTGGCCACCAAATTGTTTCTCAGGATATTGAAAGAACGGTATTTGAGGGCTTTGCTACCTGCAAGCATTTTCCCCAGGTATCACTAGGTTCACTGACTAAGATGAAGGCTTTTCGTTGTTAGTGCACTGATATAATAATTCCATTTAAGGATTCCCACAGTCCTGGGTTAGAGAACTTTGTCTTGTAGGGCTTGTTTGTGAAGAGTATTGGTTGTACATGGCTGTCTTCTCTGAAACTTTGCTCAGATACCCCTTTGCGCCGTGAGGTCCCAGACAACAACACAATGGCTATGGTGCATTGACCGGCAACAAGCAAGATGCTGCTTATAAAATATGAAAGGCTACTTTTGAACCAGCTCATGTCTTTTTCATAAAGGGGATAATGCGGTGTGTTTTTCTGTTGGTGGGTGGTCGTCCCAATTGGCCAGGTGACCCACAGAATACTGTGCTACATCAGCACTACTTTGACAAGAGGTGATGTCCTCCTGGACAACAATCTCCTGCCCATCAATAATTTGCCATGACCTTAATCTGGTCTTTGTGTACAGATGGTTCACAGGAGAAGTTTCTTGTACTAGCAAACTTTGTAGCTTTGTAGCACTTTATTGTGCCAGCAATTGGCGTCCAGTTTTGAGAGTTGTTTAGAAACAGATCCAAATGGTTAACTGCTGAAATATGTAACCAAGCTTGGTTCCCTAATGACAAAAGTCAGACATTTTAGAGAGATTGAAAAATAATCTTCTTTATTGTGGCTTGGATGGTGCATCAGGGCCCTGAATCATCACTCGTGTTTACATGTTGTACATCCTGTGGAATCCTTGACTGCAAATCTGTGATGTTTTTCTTCCATCGTAGAGAGAACTCGGTGGCCTCTGGCTTCATGGGCCAGAGGTAATGTGAGAAGAAGTGAGGCTTGTTCCAACCCTCGCTCCTTTTCTCTTGCTCTTCTTCTATCGCTCTTCTTTTCCTTCCCTTAGACTAATACACTGTACAAAGCCACTGTGATCTCAAGCTCCATCTCTGAGCTCCATTGTCTGAACATGACAAAACCCTGTAGCTGTCATCCCTCACTACCACTGCATCCTTTCACTTCTGGGTCAAGCAAAGCTGACGTTCGGAGGAGGGCTGAGATCACCCATTACATCACAACTGTGGGAAAGTACAGCACTAAAAACAAAATAAAACATGACCAGGGCAGGGGCGATTTTTAACTAAGAAGAGAGGCCTTTGGGCAGTGGTCCCAACCATGGAGTCCTGCACCTTTTTGTCTTCTATAAGATGCTTTTCTACTAATAATCTCTATTACATGCAATAACATACTCATAACCACCATTTGGGTTGTAATAATTCACTTAATGGTAAGTTATTTACAGTAGCACAGTGTATTTCATCTGGACTTTTCTCTGCAGAGTTTTTAATTGGACTTACTTATACTTAATATTTTATATTGTTCTTGTCTCTGTGTCTCTGTGTGTCTGTTCAGTCATAACTTAAGCAATTCCTCTCGGGATCCATTTCTGATTCTGATTCTGATCAAGAAGCTTTTCAAGACCCTGTTCTTCTGAAAACACTCATTTGAATGTATTATTCACATGTTTCATACTATATTATGCAATATTATGGCATGTATTGCATGATATCACGATTTCTTTGTCTGCAGTTTTGCTTTTCTTGCTCTGGATGTTCATTTCATAAACTCTAGGACTGTCCACACCATTCCAGGAGTGGAAACATGATCATGTAGTGTTTACATCATTGGCTCTTGTCATATATACTTGGATAGTATTTGCCTCACTTGCAAAATCTTTCACATGAAAGCATCCCCCAAACGAATAAATGTGAATGTAAATCCAGCCATGCAAACTCAGGAAGGCCTTGTTAAGTAGACGATAATTTGATTCAGGTGTGTTTGAGTGGATAAAGCACACACATCTGCAGGGCAGGGAATACACCAGGATTGATTTTGTGGTGGAGAGCCACCACTGACTGACACTAGATTAATGCTGTGTCCTGAACTGGCCCCATACGCTCTCATCCGAGCCTTGTGTTTTATTTTGTATTCCAACAGATGATGGGAAGCTATTTGTTATGTGCCACATTACTGCATACCAGTAAGAGCCAAATTGTTTAAAGCAGGGCAGGACGACCCTACTTCCTCTCTTGCTCATTCAGCAGCTTGTGTGTTCATCCGAGCATGACCGTCTCACAGCCCCAGCTGTGCTGCAGATAAACGCTAGCTGTCGCACTCTGAAAACTCTCAAAGTCGCCACATACGCACTTTGTAGAGGGTCTGGGGTGTGTGTATGTGTGTGGTGGCATGTGCCTGGCAGTCACATGGTCAGAAGGAACAGCAGATGAAAGAGAAGCTCTTGAGTAAGACCTCAGGGCCATGATGAAGCCTTTGACCCCAAGCCGCTAGTGCTGTTACGGCTGGTAAACTGTGCCTGCCATAAGGGGTGAGGGAGGCCATTTTGTCAGGCCATAAAGCCCCCTGCTTAGTGCAAAGGGGATGAATAATTGAGGACTGGATTCTGTACTTGGGCTCTAAACTGGAAATTCCTGCAGTGCCCTAAATGGTGGAGGAGAAGAAGGTTATAAATCATTAACATACTGCTTTTTACCCACTTTGGTTCAGGTCACTGTCCTGGAGGGCAGCCGAGAGAGTGGGAGAGAATGAATGAGTGGAAGAGACTGATGTGAGTGTGAAAAAGTGTGCATGTGGAGCTGAGGAAGAGATTGGGGGGGGGGGCGTCTGACTGTCATGGACTAATATATGAGCCCCTTTTCTCTATTTCTTTAAGAAACTCCCGAGTCAAAGCCAAAAGTTAAAGAAAACTACAAGCCAAATATTATGCCTCCACCCCAAGCCAGTGGGAGGCTTTTCTGCTTTTGATGGATTCTCCAGTGTGTGGACTTTTCTTTTGACCGACTTTCTCTTTTTTCCGATGATACGGAGCTACCACAACAACATCTGCCTCACACTGTGATCTTTTCTTTACCCTTTTACTTTAAAGTGAGGTTATTTATTTCCTAACAGACATCATAGCTTTGTACAGCTGCACCGCTAAAAGTGATATTTATCCGGTGCTACTGTGGGGTGGCCATGTATATTTTGAACTACAAAAGTTTTGAAAAAGTATGAAAAGGCAGTCTGAGTATAAACTTAGGTCTTGGAATTTGGATTGTTTGTTAAGGAATTTGCAAGATGTGACACTGGATAACAGGAGCATTACAGGCTCTGGCTTTCACATCCTGGCCAAAATAATTCTTCACAGAATGTCTTCTCATGAGCCCATGTCACGCTACATTTAATTCACTCTTCCCAAACTGATCATTTCGCTGGTCCATTAGTTTACTAAATGTAATCTGCCAATTCTAATTGTGAAATCTTACTGTTCAATGTCATTTACTATCAGAGGCAGTTCAGTATTGCTAGGTTTGGGGATGTTATCACTGTTAAACTTCCCAATCATCTCTTTTTGTAGTGTTTGCTGGATCCTTTGCTCCTCTAATGATAATTGTAATGGGTGAAGGGGGGCATTGCTAGCTCTTGGTGCTTATGACTTCTGTCAATTGCCAGAGACTCTGGTGGGTTGCATTGTTCAACACAAACCATCTATTTTGACAAGAGGGCCCTTTGACTTAAATGACCAATCACAACCAACTTTGTGTGACATGTAAGGGCAAGATGATTGAAGGGATCTACAACAAATTATGGTATACAAATGCTTAGAGGCAACTGGGAAATGCTGTGTCGGTAAACATCAGAGAAAGTGCTGGAAATTGTTATCGACTTTGTAGTAAGACCTTAAATGAGCAAAAAAGAAACTATTTTAAGAGACATGATTGGTGACTAACCAACATTTAGCTTGATTACCTGTTTTCTTTTTTGTTAAATGAAACTGATGCATGGAAAAAGGGATAGGCAGTGAGGATCTGATGCCTGTGATTAACTTGGTGTATAAAATACACCAAAGATGATCCATGGGCTGAACGCCTGAGGCTAAAACTTGCTTGTATTCAGTGTGTCAGATATCAATGGTAATTAATGATAACGCTCTTCTCTCTCAGAGACCTGATGCCTAAGACTCTGGAGGGTCAGATCACCATGGAGAAAACCCCCAGCTACTTTGTGACC